>NW_010729112.1:3478289-3505587 GCF_000365185.1 Nelumbo nucifera | reverse complement strand
CAGGCGGTGTGTGAGACACACGCACAGGGCTGCTGACTGCCGGACTTTGCAGAGACTAGATGCTCTGACTGCTCCAAGGAGGTGACCCGAAACACCCAAAAATTTTCCTCTACCTACTGTTTACTTAAAAAAAAACGAAAGGGCAGGCAGAGACTAGATGCTCTGATACCATGTAAAACAAGAGTAAACAGAGGAAGAAAAAGAATTTGTTATAATATTCATCAATCTCGTATGTATATATACAAGTTACAAATTCTATGTAAGGAAAGAATATGTTAGGAAAGAAGACTAATCAAATTCCTACAAATCAGTCCTACAATCAAGATAAATCATATCTCCCTAGTATTTACTTCCTATTTTAATTATACAGTCTGTAAATCATATCTCCCTAGTATTTACTTCCTATTTTAATTATACAGTCTGTAACATCATATCTCCCTAGTATTTACTTCCTATTTTAATTATACAGTCTGTAACAGAAGAAAAAGGCATTCTGTAATCATCATCGCATTATCCCAGCCAAATAGTAATACTCAACAAAATTGAACTTAAAATTAAGCAAAAAAAAAAAAGGGTTGCTAGAGTTGTATTCTCGTTATACTAATATTTGCATAGTAGTGGTACACTACTTGTGGTTCTGAAACCTTCTTTTACCTATTATTCATGTCATCATAGGTTGAATCACAAGCCTTAGAACCAATGAAGATAATCTCATTACCAGCATCTCAGTAGTACATTATGTTGCATTCATACAACAAACCCAGCTACCCTCAAAGACAGACTGAGAGTACTGAAGGGTGTGTTCCAAGTCCTAACTCTCATAATCAAACCACATTATTTGTTCTGCCTTACTTCTTTTTTAATAAAAGGGGCAAGCTTATGATGGTATGTCAATTGCACCATATGATCCCCAAAAAAATGAACTACACCATCTGATCTTCATCTCTGAAAATATCCAAGGGTTTGTCCAATTCTGCATCATTCTGCATTAACTGATAGTTGTTGGGTGATGTCTATTTATTCTTTTGGCAATAATGTTGTAAACTTGTAGGTTTGCTTTTGTTTTTTTCTGCCACGCTGTCATACCACCTATGTGCTTTACGGTATACGTTATTATGAGCTAACCTTCAAGATCCAGAGGATTCACACCTTTCCAAGTCTCATCAAGTGAATCCTTCAAGAAAATTGAATGACAAAAGAATCGCCTAAGCACTTGATAAGATCTTCCATGCAGCAATTTTGACACTTAAGACAATCTATGATATGGCCATCTCATGAGTTTTAGTGCTAAAAATATGATGAAACAGCCCTTGTTTTTCTGTGAATGAAAACACATAAAGATAAACTGTGCACTCATGAACAAGATGACAAATGTAAAATGTTTCAAGTCTCATCCCTTCTCACACATGCTGCAAGCAGATGAGACATGGTATTATAGAGATAGCGAGAAGAACTAGCCACAGGGCTATTTTTGTACTTTTACTTTTCTTTTGTTGTACATCTATTTTATTTGTACTTTTTCCTTTGTACACTAAGGGCAGACTTGTCCTTTTACTTCTTTAATATAGATATTTCTTTTAGGGTGTCGACAGTCACTAAGTAACACCTACCAATCTGCTGTGTTCTCTTCTCTTTGTCTTTTCAATCTGTCTCTAACATGGTTTCAGAGCAGGTCACAATCTGATCTGTGCATATAACCTCTTCTCAACCCTTTCTTTTTCTGCTATCTTGAGGACTCCCTAACAGTATTTGGGAGGCTCTCGAGTGCCCTTGAGTCCCTCCTCTAGGGCAGCTTTTGATCAGAACTTTACAAATCATTTTTTTCTGGACTGTTGCGCCATCAGATTTCTTTTTCCCTTTGGATCTTCTTGTAGAGACATCGGATCAGGCTGAAACTTTAGATCTGGTGTTGCCCAGAGCAGATCTACTGATTCCCATTGGTTTGGATTGAATCAGATTTGATTTAGAAGGGTTTTGAGCCACTTCTGAGTTCGTCAAGCCCTTATAGTTTCCTTTTCTGGACATCGAATGAAAGATACCTCTTTCTTTCTTTTGATTTGAACCTTCTTTTTGCTTGGAAGTGTGTTTTGCTATCTCCTGTGATTCAATGGCATCAAAAAGGCACTATGGAATTTTAATTTCATGTCGAGGCAAAAGGTCTTTGGGGATATCTGGATGGATCAGTAGCTAAACCTGATGATTCAGATATTAAGGGTCTTAATCAGTGGAAGATTGATAATGTAAAAATTGCATCATGGATCCTAGGATCAATTGAAACCAACATTGCAATACCTATGAGAGGATATAGGACTGCTTATGAGATGTATGAGTATCTTGAGAAGGTATATCAGCAATTGAACACCTCTAGATAGTACCAAATAGAAGTTGACATCTTTTCGTACTATCAGGGAGAAAGGAAAGTACAAGAGTACTATGCAGGGTTTATTAACCTTTGGACAGAGTATGAGTTAGTGCACATGGGAAAATATCCTTCAGATTGTTGTGTGAAGTATATGAAGGAGCACTTTGATAGAAGGAAAATTATGCATTTCCTAATGCATCTCAAACTTGAATTTGAAATTGTGAGATCTAACATCCTTAGCCGACAAACTCTCCCTGATCTAGATACTATTCTTGGGGAAATCTTGAGGGCTGAAACCAGATTTGCTACGACCACTCTTGATGGAAGGAAAGATTCCAACATTGATGTTGTTTTCCTAGCAACGAAAGGGGAATAAGGACTTTTCAAAAATACAGTGCTATGAATGTAAGGAGTTTGGGCATGTTGTCTCCCATTGCAAGAAGAAGAATACATGTACTTATTGTAAATAGTTCGGCCATATCATTAGAGAATAACCTACTCGGCCCCAGAAAGGTGGTGGGTCAAATCAAAAGAAAGGGAACTACAAGGCCTATCAGACTACTATAGAGGGATCAGATGCCTCCTCCTCCATTACTTCAGTGGCTGGCCAAAATGGCACTTCCGGTGGTACGTCTAAAGAACGGATTCGACAACTCATGTCCTCAGTCATCTCTTCAGCCTTCTCTACTATTGGTTTATCTGGTAAGTCCCCGACCTATTGCCCTTCACCAAATCACCTCTAGTTTATTGACTCTAGAGCCTCTAACCATATGATAGGGGGCCACTTTCGGTCAGTATCCCAAACCCCATCTTCCCAATAAACACATTGTTATTGCAAATGGTGAAAAACTAGATATACTTGGTTGTGATGTCCCATGCTTATCTACTTCTAAGTCCTCTCCTTTTTGTTTACCCAAAACATTATTTGCACCCAAGCTTACCACCAATTTGATTTCTGTTGACCAACTTGTAGAGGAAGGTAACATTGTTTGATTTTCTTCTGATGGTTGTTTGATATAGGACAGGAAAACTAGGGAGGTGAAGGGGAAGGGGCATAGGTTGGGACGACTATTTGCTCTAGAGTTTGAGAAGAACAAAGTTAATCTCACTCCTACTTCGTATTTGCTTTCTACTACTTATGGTTTTGAGTCCTTTAACTGTAATAATGATTGATATTTGTGGCATAAACGCCTTGGCCATCCTTTTTCTACGAAACTTGATCAGTTGTTTGTTTTTGGTAATTTACCTGTTTCTGCTACTTCGTTTAAGAATGTTAATAAAGATTGCGTAACTTGTGGTTTATGTAAGAGTTACATTTTACTCTTTCCTTCTGAAGTTTATTCTATATTTAAACAATTTCATACCTATGTTGCTACCCAATTTGATGCCAAAATATGTATGCTTTGATCAGATTCAGGGGGAGAGTACTTTGATGGGGATTTTCAAACTTATTTGAAACATGGAATTCAATCCCAAAAATCCTATCCAGGTACCCCACAACAAAATGGGGTAGCAAAAAGAAAGAATGGGCATTTATTAAGTGTAGTCAGAACCCTATTACAAGATTCTCATGTACCCTCTTGGTTTTGGGTGGAGGCGGCCAGTACTGTTGTGTATCTCATAAATCGTCTTCCTTCATCCGTCTTAAATAATTTCTCTCCTTTTCAATCTCTCTTTCACAAACCTCCAGATCTATCTATGCTCAGGGTTTTTTGTTGTGCTTGTTTTGTTCATCTCCCACCTCATGAATGCACAAAGCCCACTGCACAAGCAATTTTGTGTGCCTTCATGGGGTACAACCCTGAACATAAGGGATTCCTTTGCTATGATCCTTTCGCACGTCGTCTTCAAATTTCTCGTAATGTAATCTTCCTTGAGAATGTATCCTTCTTTGAGCATATTGTGAAATTTCCAGCTCCTTCTATTTCTTTGTTGCATAGTTTTGATTCTACAGGTACTTCAAGCATACCAACATCACCTCTATAGAAACTTCGGACTTGCTTCAAGAAGCAATGGTCTACATCAGTCTCAATGCCCCTTTCCTCTCTACCACCAACTGCTAATCTAGTCACTCCATATACCCCAGTAAGTGTTCCCGACCCTCCTCTTAAACCGATTGCACTCACCTTACGTCGTTCTTCTAGAATCTCCCGTCCTCCTAACCGCTATGGTTTTTCACCGGACCATAGTTCCTTTGTTGTTGTTTTATCTACCACAAATACTCCCATATCTTACCAACAGGCTATAGCAATACCACACTGGAAAGATGCTATGGACTCTGAGATCCAAGCTCTTCTTGAGAATGACACATGAGATTTGATTAAAGCTCCACCTGAGGCATAAGTCAATGGGTTTACTCTATGAAACTGAAATCTGATGAAAGCCTAGACAGATACAAGGCTAGGCTGGTTGCACAAAGGTATAAACAAGAATATGGGATAGATTATGAGGAGACCTTGCCTCCCATAGCAAAAATGACCATTGTACGACTTCTGATGGCTATATCTGCAACCAAACAGTGGACAATTCATCAGATGGATGTGAAGAATGTTTTTCTCCATGGGGAGTTGAAGGAGATAGTGTATATGAAGCCCCCTCCTGGATATTGCTTGGATCCACAACTTGTTTGCCGCCTGAAGAAATCCCTCTATGGCTTAAAACAAGCTCCTAGAGCATGGTTTGAGAAGTTCGGATCTGTTATCACTAATGTTGGTTTTATACAGAGTTCCTCATATCACTCTCTATTCACCTTACGGCGAAAGTAGGGAGTGACAATCTTACTCCTTTATGCCGATGATATACTCATTACAGAGGATGATGTAAAGGGAATTGCTGACTTGCAACGGTTGCTTGGTGAGTCATTTAAGATGAAAGACTTGGGTCCTCTAACTTATTTCTTGGGGCTTGAAGTAAGCCAAAATTCTCGGGGTTGCTTTGTTAATCAACAAAAATATGTTGTTAATCTTGTCAAATCGGCCAATCTCAGTGATTCCAAAATTGTGGATACCCCATTGGAACTAAATTTGAAGCTCGGTAAGGATGATGGTTCCTCTTGAAGACCCTACTCTTTATCATCAACTAGTGGGTAGTCTAATCTATCTCACCATAACTCGACCAAATATATCATATGCAGTCCAACTGGTGAGCCAGTTTGTGTCTTCCCCAAGACAACCACACTTATCTGCAGTTCATCGGATTATTAGATATGTGAGGGGAACTTTATCACATGGGAAATTCTTCTCTTCTTCATCCCCCATTAGCCTTATTGCATATCCAAATGCTAATTGGGTGGGATGCCCTAATACCCAACAGTCCACTACTGGCTGGTGTGTATTCTTAGGCAACTCTCAAGTGTAAGAAACGGCCTACTATATCAAAATCTTCTACTAATTTGAATACAGAATAATGTCCTCAATGTGCAATGAAATTATATGGCTCCGAGCTCTCCTCCTTGACATTCTTAATGAGCCATCACCGTCAGTTCCTCTCTTTGAAAACAATCTTAGTGCAATAAAAATTACCTCCAACCCCGTCTTCCATGAGCGCCAAACACATAGAAGTTGATTGCCACATCATCTGTGATCTTCTACTTGAGGGCATCATTTCTCTTCCTCATGTCTCCTCTAGCCTCCAACTAGCGGACTTGTTGGCAAAAGCAATGACTTGAGCCCGACACTTATTTCTCATGGACAAACTGATGCTCACTCCTAGGCATCAGTTTGAAGGGGAGTGTAGAGATAGTGAGAAGAACTAGTTGCAGGGCTATTTTTGTACTTTTACTTTTCTTTTGTTGTACATCTATATTATTTGTACTTTTTCCTTTGTACACTAAGGGCAGACTTGTCCTTTTACTTCTTTAATATAGATATTTCTTTTAGGGTGTCAACAGTCACTAAGCGACACACCTACCGATCTGTTGTGTTCTCCTCTCTGTCTTTTTGATCTGTCTCTGACAGGCATAATAGTATTGAAGAGAACTAAGGGAACAATGTTTAGACATCCAATTTTGTATGAGTTAGGGGCATATAAAAAGGGCATGGGTTTGAGTAGTAATAAAGATTTAAGGACTCATAATTTAACAATGGATATGATATTGAAAAGGACTGGAATGGCATAACAGAATTCATGTAGCTGACCCCACATAGTTGGAACAGCCACACAGGCTTAGATGATGATGATGATGATATCTGCCATAGTTCACTTAGAATTTATTAAATGTAGCATATACACATAAAATGGAAAGCTTTTTTCCAGTACCAATTGTAGATACTATACAACCAAAGGGCACTGAAACATATTCAAACCATAATTCCAAGGTTATGTGCAAGAATAAGCAAATATGTGTGACCTTAACTAAACAAAACATGACCAACTTCATTAGAGAAGCATCATATTTTTTGCTCTCTAAGCATCAGGAGAAAATTTGATTCAGCCAACTGAAACCCAAAAGGATAAAAGCATAAAATTATACCTATAACAGGCAATATCAGCTTGCACACATCCAAGAAAGGTTTGGTTAACATTTCCCCTTCTTCAGACTTGACATGCTTCATTCCTTCCAGAGAGGGTGTGAATACAGTCCCCTCCATTCTTACAATTTACTGCATTGACCACAAGAGTTGCAAATCAATTTTGGTACTCCAATAAAAGTTTCTGAGGGAGGTGTAAGAAAAGCAATTACATTTTTTTGTGTATGATTTTCCTGTTTTGTTTAGTGCACAATCTTTCTTTAACATTTTTTTTTTGTGGTGGTGGTGGGGGGAAATTAAAGAAGCAGCCAAGTTGGTAATACCACGTGATCTCACAAACACTAACAATCTAAAAACAAAAGACCAAAGTAGATGGTTGAAACAAAAACATCATACAATATTCAAGAAATCAGCAAAACATGTCAAAAGTTAATATGCTGGATTGAATTTGCAACCAGGGGGGACCAACCGTATGGGGAATTTGGCCATTCCTCAGTTTCAAATGGTTTTCATACAGAAGCTCCTTCTATAAACAGATATGCAGTGGGAAAGGGGACGAGGACAAATGGAAGAGAAGAATATATAAGCAATCAAAAGGATCACGAGACTACACTAATCGATCAGATCTAGATGTCTCTTCCCACTTTAAGTATCACTGAAAATAGAGGCTCTGCTTCAACAGAATATTGGTTTAGAAATTAAAAAAAAAAAAAAAAGAGAGGGAGAGACGAGAATAAATCTTCAAAAACTTCATCAGATCTAGCCTGTGTAATCATTGGCACAGCTTCACTACAGAAATAAGAGGCGGCAGACCATAAATGTTTCAGAGAGTTAGCAAAATCAAACAAAACAGAAGCTCTGGAACGCCTAAAAGATCATATTTATTAAGGTAAATGCCTCATATTATCTCCAATTCAGCAATATAAACAATATCCACATAATAAAATAATCGAAGAAAGGGGAAAATACACTACATGTGAAAGCTTGAATACTGGAAAGAACTTATCTCAGCGTTATATAGTAAGAAAAATAACAAAAAGACGAATTTTCGCACTTGAACAAAACGATCGCAGTATTTCACTAATCTAAAAGACTATGCGCGAAGGAACAAAAAATCATAGATCGAGCCGTCCGATGACTCCGATCTGAAATAGAAATAGCACAAATAGAAGAATGAAGATGGCCAATTACTGTAATCGAAAGACGTCTGCTTGATTCGATTCTTATCAGTCAACAGAGAGGAATGCGGAATCGTTTATGGTTGAGAAACGGTGGACCTTGAGTCGAAATGCCTGTGGAATTCGATTCAATTATAATTTATAAAAGTTGAAAAGAAAGGGGGTTATATCAGATAAGAGCAACTTTTTGCCCTGAATATTAATAAAAAGTAATATTTTTATAAAATAATTAAAACAGGATAACTTTTTTAGAAAAATATCAAAAAAGGCAGTAATACTGTTCATCGTCTTCCTCTGCTACTCTCTGAAGAGGAAGACGATGGAATGATATTTTTATCAAGGGCAAAAA
Organism: Nelumbo nucifera; assembly: GCF_000365185.1. The sequence continues at coordinate 3,497,229 of NW_010729112.1, read as the reverse complement.
ATTGTCCTTATCTGCTAGAAACCCATTACATTATCCATGAGACCATGACTATGAGTGAATAAGTGATGGATGGAACGACTCTATCCGCCTCTGCAAGAGGAGAGCAAGACCGGATGGATGGATGCCCTTTTAGTTGCAGAGTTCTGATTGTAACCAAAAAAAATTTCATGTCTATCGCAATTTCTCCGGACATCGTCGGTATTAGACTACCACACACCTAATTAATAGCATTTCCTCCTGACTCCTGAGTCCTACTTATATGGAGCTTTTACTACTTTACTAACTACAGATTTACAGTGGAGAAACCAACACGTCGGATTTATTCACGTCTAGTTAAAGAAGACGATGAATCCGGCGGTGCTGAGATTCGGAAAATTTTTTTACGAGCACAATGCTACACCCGCTACTGATATATTTTTGACGGGAGTAGCAGTTCATCAGAGCACCGCCACTCCCGCCACACCCTTCAGCACAATCCGTTGTCATATATATCTGTGGCGGAAAATTTTTGACGAGCACAAGGAGTCCTCATCAGAGGACAACACCATGCTACTCACATCCCCGGCACACCCGCCAAGGAGACCGTTCAAGGTTGCTCTGCCTCTGCCGTGAAAGAAATAATTCACGTTGTCTTGAACAAGAACGTCTTTGTAATGGAAAAAGGTTGAGTTGAGGATGGCTCATTTCGCAGGATTCCGATTATTATTCCGGTAAAAGTTCACTTTCAAGACTGAGGAACTTGGATTTTCTAACTGGTTTTGGAGAGAGGAGTAGAAGAAGACGATGACAGTATTACTGCCCTTTTTTGATTTTTTTATATTATTTTTAGAAAAATTATCTATTTTAATTATTTTTTATTGATATTGAGGACAAAAAATTGCCTTTATCTCATATAACCCCAAAAGAGAGGGGTTCTACTATTCGACCGTTCCCTCGTTTTTCCCTTGCTCGCACCTAACTGGTTAAGCACACGAGGATGCGTAGCCCCCACATTTGTGACGGAAACTTTTCCAACGCCAATGCGCGATTGAGGCGCTGTTTGATGATTAAGTCTTTGGTAAAAGAAGTATTTGTTTCTTAAAAGTAATTTTTAAAAGTAATTATTTTAATAATTACTTAAAGTTGTTTGGTAACTTATTTTTCAAATCACTTTTTCTATAAGTACTTATATTGACACAAATGACAATTTTAATCATCACTTCACTGTACATACATACAATGCTTTTCACATGTTATATTATGCATTTCAATTAAGAGCCCACATGAAACCCCAGGTGAGTCGCCATGTAGATCCAATTAATAATAATAATAATAAAATAAATAATAATTAATATTAACAATAGTAGTAGTAGTAATAATAATAATAATAATAATAATCATAATAATAAAAATAATAATAACTAATATTAACAGTAATAATAATAATAAGACGATGAACAGGGGGGAGGTTGTCGCCGCTGCAACTCTCCTATTCTCCCTTCGAGCGATAGAGAGCGTCAAAAACCTCTCCTTAGTCTTTCTCTCCCCCTCTCTCTCTATCTCTCCTTTTCTTCTTCTTCTCCTTTGTTTTTGTTCTTCTATAACCACCAAACCACAAACAAGACACTGTTCATCTTCCTCTCCAAAAGAGAACCAGCGGTGGCTGAACGTTTCTCTTTTAGTTCTTCGACACCCGAACGTCGGCAGCAACCAGATCCCTTTCTCCCTCTAATTTCACTCTATTATCCCATTGTCCATCTTTCCCTCTCTTCTAGTCCCCTATTTGTCTTCTTTTCTTGTCGATTAAGTCATAGTTCATCACCATTGTTGATGATAATAGAGGCACTGCAGTGGTGGGATTCCCCCTTCATTTTTGCTATACCCCATCATGGAAGTTCCATCACCGAATAAAAGAATTCGATGGAGTTCATTTCTGTCCATCTCGGGATCATCCTCTCCCATTGGTAGGAATTTGAGAAGCTGAAGCTGAGTTCAAAGAAATCTCCTATGACATCGATTCAAGAAGACGATGAACAGGATGGAAATCTCATTTTATCTCATTAGGGAAGAGAAGGGGATGATCAAGATGGGTAAGAGAGAAGGAGAGAGGAAGAATGAAAGTAAATGTTGTGTTGATGTTAAGGGGGAGAAGATGATGAACATTGCTTTTTGGGCGTGGGGGTATTTTAGGCATTATAAAAATTTATCAGGGACTGGTTCGTCCTATTTTTTTGGAAAAGTACTTATTCAATAAATACTTTAAAAAAAAAAGGCAACTTGAAGTCACTTTTTCAAAGAAGTACTTCTTCCCCACTTTTTTACCAAACACCCATAAATACTTAAAAACCACTTAATGTGTAGTCCCATGTCTTATTAAGTGTTCTCAAACAGGGCCTGAAATCTATTAGCACAACACCATAAGGCTGACGCAGATTTGAAGAGTGAAAACATGGCAAAGGCATGGATTTCTATGTAATAAGATTGGCCACATCATACATCCATGTGGCAAGATTTGTCTAGTACTAGTAAATAGAGCCAGCGACACTCTTTTCTTCTCTCAGGCTCAGCTCTTGCCTGTTGACTGTCATGTATATTAATGAACTATTTAACTATGTTGTTTTAAAGGGATTATACTTCTTTATAGTTGTTCTACAACTAGTGGAAAATTAGTCCCATAGAAGGTGGGACGAAAAAAAAAAAAAAAACGACCCCACCTTGTCTCAGGGTGATGCATCCAAGAGTACAATGCCTTTAGTTTTATACCTTTACTTTTGAGGCAGTGATTGAAAGAGGGGTTATCTTCATTGTTCAATCTTCAAAGCAAACAAGAACAAATGAGTACATGGGTTTAATCTTGGAAAAGCAGGCAGCTTTTTTATACAACTATACAAGTGTTAGTTTTAAAAAGAATATCTTAACTTACCATTTTTGTATGATTGTAGAGAACACTAATGTGAACCCCACTAAGGTGGTCCCCATTGTTCGTATGTCAGCAATAAGTTATGATTAGGATTAGTTCTTTATGATAAGATTAGAATTAGTCTTTTATAAGATTAGGATTAGTTTTTTTTCAGCTTTATCTTATCTTGCCATGTAAGCAATTCAGTCATTTTATAAGTATGATACTATGTATATAAATTTAAGAGGGGGGAGGTTGTTTCAAACATCAACCCAACTCTCTTTTATCAAAATCTCTCTCTCTCTCTCTCTCTCTCTCTCTCTCTCTCTTTTCTCCCTCTTCATTTCTTAATTTTTTCTTCTCCTTTTAAGTGTCTGTTCAATCTTGAGCGACTACTTGGTATCAGAGCATTCGATCTAGGGTTTCTCATGTGGAATTAATTCAGCCAACCACATGAGGATTATTTAGGGCAAAGTTTTTCATTTGACTAATTCTTGGAGATTACAAGAAGTCTTCAGCAACTGTCCAAGGATAGGAAAGTGCTCTTTGTAATCAGGAAGAATCAGAGAAGAATTAAGTGATCAAAGTTAGGTCTTTGATCAAAGATTAGAGGTGCCAATCAGATTTTTTGGTTCTCTCATCAAGACTGAAGTTGGCGATCAAGAAGATTTTTCTTCGAAGTCAGTTCTGTTTCAGAAGTTTCTCGGGTTGATCAGAATCAATATCAGTTTTGAGCAAACTGAAGTTGGCGATTAGAATTTCAGGAAGATTTTTGAATCAAGATCATGTTTTTTCAGAAATTCCTAGGTAAGGTCTTATTCCTTCTTGAGGGCAGCAGCAAGGATAACTTAATTTGTGAGGTATGGCTATATAGATTTTTTTTTCTTTGTCTCTTCTAGGGTTTTAAGAGAAAACCCTGAAATCCAGGACTGTTACTGTGTCCGGATAAGATATTAGACTTGTTTTTAAGTTTGGCTGCTATTAGACTTCTGTTCTTTGATCTCTGTTTTTGGAGTTCTGTACCTAGGCCAACTGCTATTAGTTCTCAAATTTATTAGGTTGATTGATACAGTTATATAGTGAATTGGAAATTTTTTCTTTCTCTGAATTTGATTTCTACTTCTAGACCTACTATCGTTAGTTTTCGGACCTAGTAGGTTGATTGTTACAGTAAATAGAAGGTGTTTTTTGCTTAACCCCTAACCAAGGGGAGGGTGTTTTTGGGACTGGTTCAGGTGGCATGACTGAAAACACCTTCCAGATTACAACTGTAAAGTTTAATGATTCAAACTACTTAGAGTGGGCCCAATCAGCCATGATGGCCATTAGACCTGTTCATAGGTCGGGTGGCCCGACGGGCCGGCCCGGCCCGACCCCCGGACGGGCTTGAACATGCTTATATGCCCGCGGGCTTAAAGTCGGGCCAAAAAGCTTGGCCCACAATAAATTCGAGCCGGGCTCGGGTTTTGTCAAAATAGCCCGGCTCGAGCCCAGCCCGGCCTGACCTAATATTAAACTTAAAATTAGTTATGTGATTATGTCCATTTGAATAATTTTTTTGATTTAAGAATGTAAAATTGTGTTTTAAAATATAAAAGAAAGGGAAAAATACCATCTTGTAGGCCCATTGTTCATTTAAATAGAAAAAAAAATACTATCTGAATTTTTAATTCTAATTTGAATAGGGAAAATTGTTTTTTTTTTCAATTAGGTCGGGCTTCAGGCTCGGGCTCGGGTTTCGGGCTTTTTACTAGGGTCGGGCTCGGGCCCAAGTTATAGGTCCGTTGGTCGGGCCGGGCTCAGGCTCGGGCCTAGTATAGTGACAAGTGAAAGCCCGACCCGGCCCATGAATAGGTCTAATGGCCATTGGGGGAAGAGGAAACCTGAACTATTTGTTGGGAGATGTGAAGGAACCAAATAAGGAGGATCCCACTTATGCTAAGTGGATTCAGGAAAATTATTTGGTGATGACATGGCTGTGCAATTCCATGCAGCCACACATCAGCCAAAATTACTGAATTTTTAATTCTAATTTGAATAGGGAAAATTGTTTTTTTTTTCAATTAGGTCGGGCTTCGGGCTCGGGCTCGGGCCCAAGTTATAGGCCCGTTGGTCGGGCCGGGCTTAGGCTCGGGCCTAGTATATTTTCATTAGTGACAAGTGAGAGCCCGGCCCGGCCCGGCCCATGAACAGGTCTAATGGCCATTGGGGGAAGAGGAAATCTGAACTATTTGTTGGGAGATGTGAAGGAACCAAATAAGGAGGATCCCACTTATGCTAAGTGGATTCAGGAAAATTATTTGGTGATGACATGGCTATGCAATTCCATGTAGCCACACATCAGCCAAAATTACTTATGGGCAAAACCAGCTAAATAAATATGGGATGTTGTGAAAGAAACCTACTCTCAGCCCCTTAATGTTGCTAGGGTTTATGAGCTAAAATGTGAGGTTAAAAATCTCAAGCAAGGTGAGAAACAAGTTTTTGTTTATTTTTCAATTTTGAAATCCTTGTGGCATGAAATTGACCGCCTTGAATCAATTAAATGGGAAAGTCAGAAGGATGCACAGATTTACAGAAAGTAGATTGAAACTAATAGAGTGTTTGAGTTCCTGGATGGTCTAAATTCAAAATATGATATTGTGAAGCAGCGATTGTTGACAAGAGACAGTGTAACTCTGTCCCAGGCCTATTCCTTAGTGCACAGCGAAGAGACTAGGAGAAGAGTTATGCTACAGCAACAGCCTTTTGAATCAGCTCTGGCAATAGTTAAGCCCAAATCTAGGGGTGATAAGGAAAGAGACATGAAGAATGAAGCTAAGAAGGACCTAGTATGTGAGCATTGCAAGAAACCTAAACATACTAAAGAGAACTATTGGAAGTTGTGTCCACATCTAGTTCCAGCAAAACTCAGAAACAAAAAGGGAAATGCAAATATGGCTATTAACATTGATAGTACAACCTCATCTAGCACAAAAGGCAATCCTCTAGACACTCTAACTGCTGTCCTAGCTACTCTAATTCAGTTGGAAAATGAAGTTGGTAATTCAGCTCCACCTCCTCAAACACCATCAGCACCCCCTACCTTAGCTTTTTCTCATTCAGGTAATCGGGCCTCAGCTACAGGTAATACAGAACATTCATGGATAATAGAATCTGGAGCATCTGACCATATGATTGACTTGTCGTCACTATTTACTACCTATCACTTATCTTCAGGCATAGACAAAGTGTCCATTGTTGATGGCTCCCTCATTCTATTTCTAGCAAGGGAAACATCAAGTTGTCTAATGCTATTTCCTTATCTCCGATTTTGCATGTTCCTAAGCTTAGTACTAACTTGCTTTCAGTTAGTAGCATTGCAAAAAACCAGAATTGTTCAGTAACATTTTTTTTGATCGATGTGTTTTTTAGGATTTGGAGACAAGGAAGGTGATTGGAACTGGTCGTGAGGCAAATAGAGTCTATCTGCTTGGAGGGAGTCCTCATTGGGAAGATAGTGAGACTAAGAGGTTTGGTGTTTCTCAGTCTGTTGATCAGGCTATGCTTTGGCATAATAGGATGGGTCATTTATCTTTTTAAGCTTTGAAAAGTTTGCTTCCTAGTTTATTTGAATCTATCCAGATGCCTAATTTGAAATGTGAGAGTTGTGAGCTTGCAAAACACTGCAGGACAACCTATTCATTAAGTAATAATAGAAGTAATATTCCCTTTGAAATTGTGGATTTCAAAATACTACCGGACAACCCATACCATTGCCATGGGGGGGTACAGATATTTCCTACTGTTTATTGATAACTATACTCGTTTTTCATGGATTTATCTCATGCGTTCTCGAGATGAGGTTCCGGCATTAACCCAGATCTTTCATCAGATGATTTTAACCCAATTTGAGGTCAAAATCAAAATTTTTAGATCTGATAATGCAAAAGAATATTTTGCAAATCCATTAGCCTCCTATTTGCTTAAACATGGGATTATCCACCAGAATACCTGTCCTCATACACCACAGCAAAATGGGGTTGTTGAAAGAAAGAATAGACACATATTGGAGGTAGCCAAAAGCATTATGCTTATCTCCAATGTGCCTATACATTTCTGGGAGATGTTAATCTTATAGTAGTGTATCTCATCAATAGGATCCCTTCACAGGTTCTTGACATGAAACCTCCATTTACCCTTTTATATCCTGATAAAGTGTATCTTACCATTCCCCTTAAAACCTTTGGTTGCACATGCTTTGTTCAGATTCATGGCCCTCATCGTTCCAAGTTTGATCCTAAGGCCTCAAAATGTATTTTCCTAGATTATACACAAACTCAAAAGGGATATTGTTGCTAAACCTACTTCTGGGAAAAGATTTGTCTCAATGGATGTCACTTTCTTTGAAGATGTACCTTAATATCCAAGGGTTTCTCCTTAAGGGGAGAGTAGTAAGGTTGGGATTAAATCGTCAGAAGTTCATTTACCTATCCCATTAAGTGAATATGGGTGTAATGGGGAGGGCTATCGGAGATGCAGGGATGTGAGAATCTATCACAGACGATGGAGATAGGTTGATTTCGGACATCAACAGTGCAAGCCAATCCCAGTCTACTCTACAGATCCAGATCTTGGTACCACAGTAGCCCTTGTTCCTCTGCAAAKCCAGATCCCGGTACCACAGACACTACAGATGAGAGACATCCCACCATGGAGCCTTCACCTTCATTAGATGATCTTGATCTTCCCAAAGTAGTTCGTAAGGGCAAGTGTTGTTGCGCCACATCCATAGCTCACGACATTTCTCAATTCTTGTCCTATGATCATTTGTCTCCCTCCTATAACTCTTTTCTCGCATCCATTGCCGATGTTCCCATTCCTAGAACAATACAAGAAGCATTAGAAGTACCAGAATGAAAAGATGCAATAAAAGCATAAATGGATGCCCTCATCAAAAATAATACTTAGGAGATAGTTGATCAGCCTAAAGGTAAAAAACCGGTTGGATGTAGATGAATATTCACTGTGAAACATAATATTGATGATTCTATTGAAAGGTATAAGGCCCAATTAGTGGCAAAAGGATTTACTCGGACATATGGTATTGACTACTTGGAAACTTTTGCACCAGTAGCAAAGATGACCACTATCAGAGTCTTATTATCTCTTGCAGCCAATTACTCTTGGCCGTTGTATCAGATGGATGTTAAAAATGTCTTCCTCAATAGAGACTTGCAAGAAGAAATTTACATGCAGTTGCCTCTTGGATTTTATGGTACAGAGATAAGAAAGATGGTTTGTCGGTTGAACAAAACCTTGTATGGACTAAAACAGTCCCCCAGAGCTTGGTTTGATAGATTTAGACAAGCCCTTGAATGGTTCGGATATATACAGGCCCAATCAGACCACACCTTGTTTATTAAGAGAGTGGATTCTTCCTTAACCTTGCTTGTTGTATATGTAGATGATATTGTAGTAACAGGAAATGATAATACTGAGATTGAGTCCCTTAAGAAACTCTTTCATCAAGAGTTTGAGGTAAAAGATCTGGGAGAACTACAATACTTCTTAGGCATTGACGTAGCCAGATCTAAGCATGGGATTTTTGTTTCTCAAAGAAAGTATGTTCTTGACGTGTTGGAAGAAACAAGAAAGTTGGGCATTAAGCTTGTTGGCACACCCTTTGAACAAAATCACAAGATCAATGCAGAGGGTGGAGAGCCCCTTGAAGATAAAGCTTGTTCCACAACGTTTAGTTGCAAAACTTCTTTATCTTTGTCTCACTCAACCCGACATCAGTTATGCAGTCAGTGTGGTTAGTGAGTATATGCACTCTCCTAGGACTACTCACCTCCTTGCAGTTGAGAGGATACTAGCATATTTGAAGAGGTGCCCAGGCAAAGGCATTTTATTCAATAATAATGATCACATGAAGATAGAAGTTTATATAGATGCTGATTGGGCTGGGTGTGTTGATGATCGAAGATCTACCTCTRGATATTATTCTTTTGTAGGAGGTAACATTGTCTCTTGGAGGAGTAAAAAACAAAATGTTGTTTCTCGTTCTAGTGCTGAACCTGAATATAGGTTCATGGCAAATGGTGTAGCTAAGATTCTATGGTTGAGATCATTATTTGAGGAGTTAGGTATTGTTTATGAAAAACCCTTGATGTTGTACTATGATAATCAAGCTGCCATCGATATAGCCCATAACCCAGTACAACACGACAGAACTAAGCATATTGAAGTGGATCGACATTTTATCAGAGAAAGGGTTACATTTCAAGAAGTATGTATTCCATACATCACCTCCGACGTACAGCTGGCAGACCTTCTCACCAAGGCGGTTTCAAGGAAGAAGTTAGAGGTAGATCTATGCAAGTTGGGAATGACAAACATCTATTCCCAACTTGAGGGGGAGTGTAGAGAATACTAATGTGGACCCCACTAAGGTGGTCCCCACTGTTCATATGTCAGCAATAAGTTATGATTAGGATTAGTTCTTTATGATAAGATTAGAACTAGTCTTTTATAAGATTAGGACTAGTCTTTTATAAGATTAGGATTAGTCTTTTTTTAGCTTTATCTTATCTTATCTTATCTTGCCATGTAAGCAATTCAGTCCTTTTACAAGTATGATACTATGTATATAAATTTAAGAGGGGGCGGCTGTTTCAAACATCAACCCAACTCTCTTTTATCAAAATCTCTCTCGAGCTCTCTCTCTCTTTTCTCCCTCTTCTTTTCTTATTTTTGTCTTCTCCTTTTAAGTGTTTGTTCAATCTTGAGCGACTACTATTTCAATTTACTGAATACATTAAAGTTATAATAATCATCGAGATATTAAATTTATCAATTATACTGAGAAACTTGTAAAAAGAATAAAACTAATTTAGCTCTATGCAGATATTAACCATGAAGGTTGTCTTTCATTTGTCACAATTGATTGAAAAGTTTACAAGAAAGAGAGATCTTCACGTGGTGTTTACTGGTATAGATTAGGGTTGTTCATAAGAAGGCCCAACCCGACCAACCCGAGTCGGCCGGGTTTTCATCAGCATCGGTCAGTTTTCGGGTTGGGCAAATTCATAAGCCGATATATCGGGTCAGTTTCGGTTTTCTTGTGTGAAAACCGAAACCGACCCGACCCGAACCGTACCAATTAGTCTTCTAGTTCGGTAGTTCCTACATAACTAGTCTTCTAGTTCCTACTTAACTAAATTGTATATATCCTAGTTTCTATAGTCTTTTACACTAAGTAGGCAACCCATTAGGCAATTACAATTAGAATTAAGTGTCATTTTTTACCTAGATTAGAATTTAGAAAGTTTCTTGAAATATAAATATTTCAGCCTTCTTTCTATAAAACAGTTTGACTTTCTATTTTATTGATAACTTTTGTCTTCTATTAGAATTATGTGTCCTTTTTTACCTAAATTGTATCTATCCTATTTTCTATAGTCTTTTACACCAAATAGGCAACCCATTAGGCAATTACAATTAGAATTAGGTGTCCTTTTTTACCTAGATTAAATTTTGAAAGTTTCTTGAAATATAAATATTTCAGCCTTCTTTYTATAAAACARTTTGACTTTCTATTTTATTGATAACTTTTGTCTTCTCTTCTATTCTCTAACTTGGTCTGCCCCCCTCAAGTCCTCAACTCGATACATCATTTGATTTTTGAACTTGGCTCTCCCAACTTTCCCATCTTCTCAAATAAATTTCCTTCTAGTTCTAGGCTTCTTTGTACTTTTTGTACAGGAGCAAAACCAAAACTGACCCAAACCGACCCAACCCGACTCAAACCGACCAAGTCAGTTTTGTCTATTAGTGGGTCGATTTCGGTTTCCACCTCAGGTAATCCGACTAGGTCGGGTCGGTTGGGAAAACCCCAATAAACCGACCCAACCCAACCCGTGAACAGCCCTAGTATAGATAAATAAGCAAATGATGAGGCTCCTAAGAGATAATATGGGTGGCTCTTGTAAAAAGGGGGTTCCAAATAATTATATAAAGCTAATTAAAGATGTATGAGGGTGGAACTATCAATGTTAAGATACTTATATCAGAGACATCAAATTTTAGTTACAATTGTAATGGATCTTCACTAAGGGTTAACACTTCGTCCTTATTTATTTACATTAATTATAAATTTATTAACTAAACATAGTCAAAAGGTTTCGTGGTGTATATTGTTTGTTGATGTCATTGTTTTAATTGATGAAGCAAAAAACTAATGAAGGATCAAATGCAAAATTAAGCTTAAAAACAAACACCTTAGGAGTTAGGAATATGTTTTAAAATAACCATGACTAAAAAGTGCATGACATATAAATTTAATAGTAATAGGAGTGAAGGTATGGTACTCTTAGAAATGGAGAGCAAGAGATAACTCAATGTGACTTTTTTCAGGTACCTTGGTTTGATGGTTCATGTCAAGAGAGAAATTGACAAAGATGTCACCCATAGAATTAGAGCAAAATGGGTAAAATGAAAGGATGCATTTGGAGTTTTATGTAATAGAAAAATACCACTTAGATTAAGGAAAATTTTATAAAACAATTACAAGGTAAGCTATACTATATGGAATAAAGTATTAAACAACCAAGAAACATGTTGAGAAAAAGAGTGTGGTATGAATGAGTAAGCTGAGGTGGATGAATGGAAAAACCAAAAATGATTGAATAGAAAATGAGCTCTCATTTAAAGGAACCTAATAATAGTTCCAATAGGTGATAAAATATGAGAATCAACTAAGATCATTTGGTCAGATGCAATGATTTGTTGCAATTGAAAGGCTAGAAGAGATGAGTCCGGATTTGGTGGACCCTTAGATTCACAAGGCGCATGAACCCTCCAATAGGAGGCATGCACGTAGACTCCTTTGAACCAATTTTAACATAATGGGCGTTTAACGTTAACTTCTATCCATCTGATTGAACCGGACGCTAAAAGACAAAAAATGGAAAACCTCGTTTTAAACTCTCCCTCCTATTCTCCCATATCCGAGCCTGACCCTGGCCAGTGAGAAGACCACCGGCGGTTTTCTTGCGCAAACGACATCAGATGGTGATGAATCAATCAACAACTAAAAAAAATCAACTGGTGGTAAGCTCCTTTTTCCTTCTTCTTCTTCTTCCCTGCACAATCGCTTATTATTACTAAGCTTTATTTGTTTTTTGTACCTTGGACTCGAACCTCAAACCTATTGAAGCTGATTGAACTCAACCTGTCAAAAGAAGTTCCAAAAATGGAGCAGGAGTAATTAATACAAATGCCATGAGCAATACACTCCTAACCAGTGCTCTATCCATGGTTTCTTTATCAGAACTTTACCCTCACTACTGCTTAATTTGTCAACATCAAGTAACAAATTCCATGAGCAATAATAAAATGATTATTTTCTGGTTGGTAAGTAACAAATGGAACTGAATTTGTTTTCTGAAATCCTGAAATTAATACGTTCATTCCCTTTCACCCATTGAACAATGGTTCGTGACTTTTTTCAAGGCACTGCCAGTGATTTGCTATCAAAAGCACTTAAAAGCCAAAAACTATGTACTTGCAACAAATTCATTCGCCTTCCCCTCAAGGTACCGCCAACTTCAAAAGCATTGAAAAGCAAAAGAAAATTAGTAATAAGTGATGTTGCAGAGAAGAAGATGATGAAAGGAGCTTACCGCTTGTTTATTGCTTCCGTCGATTGATTCCACACCATCGGACGTCAGTTGCACATGAAAATCGTTGGTGGCCTGCTCACTGGTTAGGGCTAGGGCTCGAATGAGAGGTTTTTTTTTTTCAAAAAAAAATGGGAGGGAAGTTGGAATGAAATTCTAAATTTTAAAACGAGACTTTTCATTTTTGTCTTTTAGTGTCCGGTTCAACCAGACGGATAGAAGTTAATGGCAAACACCCATTATGTTGAGGTTAGTTCAAAAGAGTCGACATGCATGCCTCCTATTGGAGGGTTCATGCGCCCCGTGAACCCAAGGGTCCACTGAATCCGGTTCCAGAAGAGCTACGGGTAAACATAAACGGATATTGGTACAAGTAATAAAAAATCATTTAAGTGCACTAGTTTAACAATGGATATGACATTGAATAGAATAGAATAGAATAGTAAAACAGGGTTCATCCGATGATTGCATATAGCTAGGGTAAAGCTTGGATAACAATGATGATGATCATAGTTTTCAAGGCGTCTAGGCAATTCTGGGCGACACTAGGGCGCCTAGGCAATAAAAAAATTATAAAATGAAAAATTGACTTTTGGCTAGTTTCTTAGTTTTATATACCATTCAACATGTATGTTAATTGAAAAATAACAATTCTCTTTATTATGAATATTAAATTTCCTCTAAAAATGTGGCAAATCATTGCATCTAAAAGATAAAAATCTCTTACATATATTAATTTCAGTATTTTCAAAAATAAAACTACTATAATAAGTATTTAATGGAGCAAATTCATATTAATTAGCTGCTAAAGAAGGTTATTAACTTTATATGATAAATATTCAAGATGGAAAGTAAAATAGAAAAAAAAAACAAGGATAGAATTTCTGTTTTATTTAATTAGAGAGAATAGAAAAAAAATAAAGAACTTTATTATTCTATTGTTTATTTCCCCTTTTTTCTTTTCTTTCTTTCTTTCTTTTTCTCTTCTCAAAACTCTTTGTTCTTTTAAATTTCAATAGCAAAACATTAGAACAAAATATAATTGATATATATATATATATAGCATATAATAAAATATATTAACACATACATTAATAAGATACAACAATATAAATGATATTATATAAGGCACCCGCCTTGTCATTTTTGTCGCATAGGCGGGTGCTTAATCACGTAGGTGGGCACCTAGTCACTTAGAAGGGCACCTAGTTGCTAAACGCCAAGGCATTTGGGCGAGACGCCCAGCCAAGGGCACCTAATCACCTAGGCGGGCGCCTAGGCAACGCCTGACAACTATTGATGATGATGATGATATCACCATTGGAGAACACAAACAAATGCTTCCCACTTCCACACACAAAATAACATGACAAAGATGAAAGAAAATAAGGAACTTTTGGAAGAGCAAAGCTTTAGCTGATGGCAAGCCTAAACCCCCTTAAATGGTCTGCAAATACTGCATGTGAAACTTTTCACAATCACAGAGCCAGAGATAAGCTCCCAAGATCATTCATAAACAAAAAATACATAAGCATTCTTATTAATTTGAAGTGTGCAATCAGTTGGACTCATCTTATTAATTTGAAGTATGATAGATATTTGTGTTTGTTTGGAGAGCCACTGGTCTCGTTAAGCTACTCATTCAAAGAAAACCCCACTGGATAAATTATCAGACAAGAAGGAAGATCTGGCCTATGGATCTTAACCCAAGTTTTGATTGGAATTTACTGACCCATGGCCCATTTTGAAAATCAGTATGGGAGGTAGAACCGTAGTAACCAGAAGAATCAAAAGGTGCATCTTTTACTTCCACAAACTTAAGATCTAGTCGAATTTATTGGCCAATACCCGATGAGAAATTAGAATGGACACCAATACATGAATTACCTGAACTCATTAGTCATTGCCCATCTCGTAGATGTCAAATTTGTAAATTCATTACCTTAGAAGGCAACCTAGGAGAAGATAGCTTCTTGTCTGCAAAATAATCTAGATATTTCTGCATCACTTAATGCAATAAATGAAGCCTCCTTGGGCTACACTGCAGAGGCTATGTGAATGACATGGCAGTTGGCAGAACAAGCAGCCCAGCCAAGTATATCTGCAAATTGTTCCTTTAGGCTGTGTTTGGTTTGAAGGAAAAGATAGGGAAACCTTTACAAACATTGTATAGGTTTTCCTGCCTTTCCCTTCCTTTCCCTACCTTTTCCTTGAAACCAAACATAGCCTAAGTGAATAATAATATTAACGCATAGTCATCACCACCATCATCATCAATGCAAAACAACACCAACCATGATGATGACAAAGGTAAAGTCTTGTGAGTATTTTTGTTTTTTTTTTTTCTCCTCTTTTTTTTTTTGGTACACCCTGTTTGTGTATTTTATATCTAATGAAAATGTGTATATTTAGAACTCCACTTCCACTATGTCTTCACAAGAAGCCCCGTTCATGGAGAATATTAGAATAGTCCGCAATCTGAAACAATGTCTGATGGGTTTTCAAAATTCAATTGATCCACAGAGCCAAGAACTGTGGATAAGACTTTCCACCGTCCACAACTTGAAATAGTGGTTTTTAGTCTTTGATATCTTCTGTTTTGGATCAATTACTCCATCTACACGCATAGTCAAGGTTCTATATATGTAAATTAATGATGAAAACTATAAAAGATACTTGGTTGTACAGGCACACAAATTAAATTCTTTGGAAAAAGAACTTGACTAGCCTACTTAAGATAGATTAAAGAACATTGTGATTCCTGTTGCTTAAATGAACCAAAAAAGAGAAAGTTAAGGGAAAGGTAGCGTTAATACGGCAATTGGTAATCATTGTTACAGGGCAAGCATTCATTACCTACAAGATTTGCTAAAATTAAATAAGAAAAGAAGAATCTTGTAGACACTTTGAGCATAAACAGTAATGAAAGCAACAACTTGTGCCAAAAACTCTATTCTACAAATTCTGTTCTCTTTAATATTACAAAGATGCCACATCATACAAGAAGTCAACAGAAGGAAAAAAAAAAAGAAATAAAGAATAAAAGGAGAATTCAACTATTGGATCACTACGGCCAAGGAGAATCTTTACAATAAAATTCTTGGTGAGATACTCTGTTTGCCAATGTTTCATCACACCAATAACCATTTATTGTTTCTTAGTCTGCAAGCAAAATATACACATTAAATATTACCATTTTTGTCATTTAACTAAAATCAATAAATAAAAGAAAGGAGCCAACAAATTGGAATCAAAATAAATTGAAAAAGGATAAAACTTGCCTTGCTCAAGTACTTTTTTTGAATCTTCAAAGCATCAAGGCATGCCTTCTTTGCGTCTAATTTTTCAGTTGTGTCATTCAAAATCTGAGGATAAAGGTCCACCATAAGCTTAGTTCACATACATATATAATGCTTATCTATATATGGGCTTATTGATATTAGTAAAAGAAAGATGATTTGACCTTGACAACATCATCCACACCCTTTGCCTCTTTCAGCAGACGTTTATGCTTGGCCTCGAGGACACCCGCAACAAGAAAAACAGATAAAGCAGTATGTTGTTGGTCTGCTATTCCAGTCTTTATATTTTTCCTCTCAAATTTCCCATACTTCTTTAGCAGCTTGTCATTTCCTTTGGTTGCAATACTCTCTGTAGCTGTATTTGGATCTTCATACAAGGAGAAGATGTTTGGATTATACTCCATGGCCCAGATCAACTGAAACCAAGGATAATTTTGCCAGTTATAATATGCTGACTATGTAGCTAAAGCTATGTGAAGTAAAAAAGCTGACTGGTCAGGTCAAGTAGTGAGCTTCCCTAGATGAACCTACCTATTTCTTCCATGTGCAGGGATCTTGTGGTCAATCAAGACTGTTCATCAGGTGGGGGGTCCACTTGATTGGCCACATGTTCAACCCCATAGTCTATATCAGCAATATACCCTAGCTTGTACTGGTTGTTTTCACAACTAATATTTATCCATTAAAAGTATTGATTTTTAAATATAAAACTCACCTAACTGATGTCTCTCTCTCTCTCTCTCTCCATATATATATATATAGATATATATGTATGCATGTATGTATGTATTTATGTATGTATGTATGTATATATGTATATATGTCTATTTTGCATTTGTAGCAAGATGCTTTGGGCCAAAAGCTTTTCCATGAAGACAGAGCAGGAAGAGGAACTTGGAAATTCTTTTTGAGTTCCATACTAATTTGCCACATGTTAGATTCCTTGGTCATTTAGGGAAACTCACTAAACAACCTTTCTAGCAAACCCACTCCCATGTATGAATATATATTCATTTATATAGGCAAAGCCCTTGATACTGGAAAGACATGATGTCTGCAAGAATTCCTGTCCATTAATCAAAGAAAACCAATATCTTTTTTTTTTTTTTTTGATAGATAAAGAGGACCAATATCTTTGAGCAACGTCTTAAACTTGATTGACTGCCTTTGCTTACCTCCCAAAGGTACATTGAATCCACAAATGAGAACTCTCTTCGGAAAAGTACCATTAGCATGCGGAATGCAAATAAATATTCCCCTCCATCTAGATTCTCTGCCATCAACAACTTTCCATCAGGAATAGAGTAATAGACCATATTTTTCCATCAAAGCGGAGTTCTAGTCCAAGAATGATGGGTAAAATGCTTATTAAATGAAAGTATTGGGTGACCACAAGGGCCCGTTTTAATCCGTAGATACTGGTTGTGCAAGATTTCAATTTCTAATGACTATTTTGGTTTCCATGTGTCTAGATATCACTTACTCATATTTTGACAACCTTATTAGTGGTGGCAGTGGCACTGGTTTCCTCATAATTTTGGACCATTTACAAGACAACCTTAATGGTGAGGATGATAACATGGAGATAAGCCTACCCTTGTAAAGGTTTCAGGTACATCTCATCTTTTGTTGTGTCAATTTCTATATTCAAGCTGGGCCTAAGATGTGGGGCCTGTTTGGCACATCTTTCCGTGCGGTCTTTCGGCTGTTTACAAGCTGGGAAGACTGGAAATTGGTCTATTTCCGTTTGGCACGTGGAAGATCTAGCCACCAAAAGACGGGACACCGAAAAGACGTGAGAAGCCCATTTTGGGMTGATTTCGGGAAGCTCCAAATGGAAAGACCCGAAACGACGCACGGAAAGATGCACGTCTGACAAACAGTCTTCGGGCTGCCCAGATCTTATGTCAAAAGCTCAATGCATCTTTTGACTGTCAGAGCTACAAGAAGATCTTCTCAAAAAGACTTGCCAAACGGGCCTGGTCATAAACAGGGATATCATGAATATGAATTTTGGGTATCAGACAAACATCAGACACATATCAAGGAAGCTATGAGCATAGGACCTCAATTTATCACTAAATGTTTAACAAAGATTGACATTTTTGACATACTTCCTTTCTTTCTTCACACATTCTTCTACTATTAACAACATGCAGATTTCAGATCTGAAGCTTTTAACTTGTCAAGAAATAAGTTATATAGGTATTCTTCTCAACTCTAAATGAAATTGGTTTCAAGAATTTGAAACTCTAAGCTCAGAACAAGTAGGTTTTTCCACTTCAAGGACAAACTTAAAATACTAAGGAAGGAAAGAAATTCAATTTGTTTTCTAAGAAAGTTATAGAAGGACTTACCTAGGTGTTGGTGAAGCTTTGGATCAACAACTTTAATTACTGCTGAAAGCGTGCACAGTTGTGATTGGACACCAATTGAACTTGTTGTGGTCCTGAAGTTTGCACGCTTTTCAGACAATTAACATATGAGCCATGGTAAGTCCAAGACGATGCAAAAAGCCAATACACAAGACAAGGAGGAACAGTTCTGAAGTCAGCAAAAGAAGCTCCAACTAATGCTGTAACCTTTCACTATATAAGTTATAATCTAAACTATAGAAAAGACCAATGAATAAAGCTAAACAAGAAAAATGGAATAAAATTGATAAGATAGTGACACCTCTAGGTATATCATTCAAAATATCATGTATAAGTAAAAAAAAGTTGTTATAAGATCATATATCTTAAGGTTTATCATGTCCAGTTGAGAAACGAAGTAAAAGAATAGAAAGCTGGTTTAGTTAACTTTGCAAGTAACTTTTTTTGGAAAATAGACTGGACAGGATGGTCAACCAGCAGACAAAATAATGTCATCCCTCAGAGTGTTCTGTTCAAGCCTCTCCAAAATGTTTGTTTAATAAAATTTTGTTATCATCAGTGTTAGTGGTGTTAGTGAAGGGGTATTTCAGTCTTTGTACTTGTTGAGAATGCTGATGTGTACTGTTATATTAGTTCGAGTGCCTCTTACTTAAAGAAGGGCACTCAAGTCTTTTCCAATAAGTTAATAATATAATAACAGGTCTGGCCGAATCAAGGGATTAA
>NW_010729112.1:3431412-3473224 GCF_000365185.1 Nelumbo nucifera | reverse complement strand
ACTTTTTTCCCTAATTCGAACCAGCCTTTCTCTCTTCTCTCTCTTCTCTCTTTTCTTCTTTCCTCTCCTACTTCTTGCTGTCTACTTTACTCTACAGTCAACGAACAAGACAGAATTCTATGGCAGGTCAAACTTCAACAATCAGTTTGGCTAAGGTGGCAAGCTATTGCCTAGGCATTTTGTCTGAATTTCTCTCATGATTGAGATCATAATTCCCTTCTTCACCCACTATGTTCATCCTTCTAGGACATTCTCTTTCCCATCCTACAATAGGCATAATTACTTATTTTTTATGGAAAAATCTATGACGCCAGAAAGGCTATGACCAATCAAAACCCCCGTGAATTTCTATGAAAATCCACCTAATTGGTTACCTCTTTCATGATGCTGGTTGATTGGCTATATGCTTTTCCAGTATCATGTCTTTCCGGCATCATAGTTGAACTCATGTTTCATAATAATGAGTGCCTGAGTTCATAAAGGCACTCACAAGCATTTACAGGCCCAACATGACAACTTTCCAACAACATAATTTCCTTCCTATCCACTGCAGCTGTTTGTTTTCCAACTTCTCAAATATAAGGGAACAAAACTTGAAAAGAATTTTTTTGTCAAAGTAAAATAGATTTTATTTCCTGATAAGCAAAAGAGAAAATTTGGTCCACCATTAATCATGTGCAACATAAGCAATAATCCCCAATGTTCTAACTGGAAAAAAAAAACACTAATCTATTTAAAGCTTTCAACCTGTTCTTTAGGAAACTAAAATAGAGGGAAAGGATTTTCAATCCAACATTAAATCCACAATTTGTTCATATTCTCTTTCCATCTATTAATGGTGGCTCTAAGAAACAACTAATGATCAAACCAATCTTTTGAACATGCTTGTAGATCCATGGACGAGATTCACAAAACTAAATCCAGTTTCTCCTAATTTGATTTTTTACTTAAAATGGAAAGGCAACCTTTTTTTCCCTGAATCTACTTATATATAATGTATTTTTCTTTTTTTATTTTGAAGAATGTAGATCACTTAAAGAATAACTCAAGCAGATTAATAATCTCTTCTGTGTCAACACACTGGCTATAAAATTTCATGGGTAAAAATTGAAAGGAAACTTGCTAAACCATGGATTCTCAATAAATATGGATTGAATGACTTCAGAGAAAGTGAACCAAATAAAGCATCTGTTGAAAGTTTTTGGTCTTTTATGTATTTTTATGTATATGGTATAGCCAGGAGTATTTTTGTGATCTTTTATTTCAGAATATAAATATTAGCAGATAGGGGTTAATTGCCCATCTTTTCTCCCTCAAACATGGTGTTCTCTCTTCCTTTCTCCATTATTTTTTTCAACTCTTCTATGTTTTAAATCTTCTAAATCAAAGCAAGTCGACTAAACTGCATCCATTTACCACTAAAGCAGAATCAATACATAAGCAAGGAGTACCTAACAGACTTTGGCATTAACAAGATGATTTGTTTCAAGTCAGTAGTAAAAACAAAACTGGGTAAGAAAGATCCTACCATTCTCCGCATTACATGTTCAAAGCACCAAAAGGCATCTGCTTCATTTTCTAGAAGAATTACCATGGGAGAGCAAAAATCATTCATTCCTGCTCAAGAAAGAAAGTTTTACAAAATTCATAGGGAATGTCAATCCACCGCTATTTCAGTTTGGCAATCACATACTAAAATATCCACATTCTACTTACCCTGAACGTAGCCGACATCATTGTCTATCCATGCATAAACTGCAAGAATATCCCATAGCTTCGCTAGATTAGCTTCACTTTCATAGAAGACAAGTGATCGGTCAGTGCGAAGAACGTCCAAACCTACACTATCCAACATTATTTCAAAATCATGTTAATCAATATAGAACTTTCTAAACAACAATTACAAGTCAATAAAGCATCCAGAAACAGCATCAGTAAATAAGTTTTTTAGACATATATTTCCATTTGACAATGTAAGAGTTACAAAAATCAAAAACAGAACTTTAGTCTTGAAATTAAGGGTGCAACAATAAATACCAATTTGATGCAAATTAAGCTTCCATTGAATCACTCTCTTTTCCAAAGCAGCATCAACTGCAGGTTCCCCATTTTCCATAGGAGCATCAGGAGTAATACTTGTCACAGCTCCATTATCTTGTAATTCACCATTACTTGAAGGGTCCTGGATTGGCTGTCCATCTTCAGTTATGATAGGTGCTGTAATAATCTTCCCACTACCAATGGTCGGTACCATCTTTTGGCACTCAGCCTTCCATGTTCCATATTGTTCCCTGCCACAATCAGTGAAATTTTTACCACATTTATGAGGTGGCAATAAGAGAATGAAAGAAGAGACATGTTGAACCAAAATTAAGGTAGCATTACTACCTACGACATTGCCTGAGTTCACTCCGTTCATCAAAGGTGCTATCAGGATTAAAGCAACCCAATAAGAACTCCCAGACCACACCTTTTATTGATGGATGAATTCCCTACAAAATGTAAAATAAATTATTTACAATCTCAACTTTAGTCTTTAGTACCACAGGAAAAAGGGTGTCAATACATGCATTGCAACAACAATGGACCCTCCCCATATGGGCCCACAAAAGAAATCCATCACATGCAATGGTCCTACAATACTCAACAACGCCTGTTCCATCAAGAATTAGAAGAGATTTCTGATTGTTTCCAGGTTGCTCATGCACGTTATGCACTCATTGGGAGAGATGTATTTGAATCTAGCCCCCCCTATTTGCAGTACTTAACATGTATTCACCTTAAGAAAACTCCACTAAGAAAAATCCTGCATGTTAAGACAGGGCAATTGAAAATAAATACATTTTCACGTTTAAAGGTGCTAGCACTTCCAAAAAGACTTCTGCACTAGGGGGAGTCTGGGGAAGGGAACTGTATCTGTTACTTGGTAGGGGGTTCAGGCATGAGGAAATGAGGACAATATGTACACTGATTCGGTAGGAAGAAGGAAGACATCTTAAAGAAGCTTGAACAATGGACAGGATCTAGAAAAGTTAAAGAGACGAGGGAAAGCAACATCTTCAATCATCTTACTCCACCAGTTATACAACCAAAATTCAACTCTCTCCCAAGCAGCCACATCAACTGTAACAAAGAAAATAAAAGAGGGGCCTTCTATGGACCATAAATAAACTTTTTGCTCCCACACCTCTCTCTATAATGTATGTAAAATAACCATATTGGTCAACTTATAATAGATTTAAGACATCAAGGTTGACCGTGTATTGTTCAGCATCCATGGGAACCCACATGGTGCAACTTAAACAAATACAAGTGTGCAGTATGTGGATTATTAAGATCATGCCCTATATTACATTACCTGATTCACTAAATGCTAATAACAAAGCTAAGTCTTTTTGGAAGTTTAGTACTAATTTACAATAATTCTACAAATACAAACTACATGGATTGTTCAGTGACTTTTTTAAACTTAGTACTAATTTACTTTCAGTTAGTATGATTACTAAAAATAAGAATTGTCTAGTGACTTTTTTTCCCTGATCATTGTGTTTTTTCAAGATATGGTGACAAGGAAGGTGATTGGAACTAGCTATGAAGAAAATGGGATCTACTTGCTTAAACTTCCACCTAGGAATGATAAAGGAGTTGGAGGTCTTTTGTTTCACAATCTGTGAGTTAGATTATTCTTTGGCATAATCAGTTGGATCATTTATCTTTTAAGTCATTGAAGGGTATTTTCCTGCTTTGAGTCAGTCCAAGTGTCCAATTTCAGATGTGAGAATTGTGAACTTGCAAAACATTGCAGATCAGCTTATTCATTAAGTAATAAAAGAAGCATTATTCCTTTTGAAATTGTGCATACTGATGTTTAGGGTCCATATCATACTACAACTATGGGGGATACAGATTTTTCCTATTGTTTGTTGATGATTATTCTCATTTCTCCATGAGTTTATCTTATGCGTTCTCAGGATGAGGTCCCTACTTTGACTTGTTCCTTCCATTAAAAGATTCTCATCCAGTTTGAAACTAAAATAAAAATATTTGGATCTAATAATGCCAAAGAGTATTTTGCAAAACTCTTGGCCTCATATTTCCTCAAGTATGGGGTTATTAATCCGAGTACTTGTCCCTATATGCCTCAACAGAATGGAGTAGCTGAGAAAAAGAACAAAGGCATCCTAGAAGTTGCAAGAAACATCATACTGAATTCTAATGTTCCCATATGTTTCTAGGGGGGTGCTATCCCACACAGTCGTGTATCTTATTAACAGAGTTCCTTCACAGATTCTAGATACGAAAGCTCCTTTTAGATAAGGACTTGTTCAACATACCTCTTTAGGCCTTGTTCACGTCTCAGTAAATGACTTACCCGGGTAAATGCACTTATCCGGGCAAGTGTTTATTGAGAAACACTTATCCAAATAAGAGCACTTACCAATGTTCTTCTATTCCCTAGGTAAAGGTATACAATGACTGATTTTTCCAAAAAAAAAAAAGAAAAAGAAAGTGACATTATTGAAGGGACAATATTGTCCCATCATGTATTAGCGATTTTCAGTGTGCATGGGTAAGTAATTTACCCAAATCTAAGGAGAGTATTACTTCCACAAGTAAATGAGCTGCTCGGGAAATTTTCTTTTCCATGGAACACACTAATACTAGAAAGCGAACATGGATTTATTTCTTTTTCGCAGGACCTACTGACTTACCCACCCTTACTTCTTGGAAAATGAACAAGGCCTTAGGGTTTCTGGGTGCACTTGCTTTGTTCAAATCCTTAGGTGGCATCGTTCTAAGTTTGATCCTAAGGCTGCCAAGTGGGTTTTTCTCGGTTATGCACAAAATCAAAATGGATATTGTTGCTACAATCCTCGCTCTAGGTTGTGGTTTGTGCCTATGAATGTCACTTTCTTTGAAGATGTTCCATACCATCCCAAGGTTTCATCTCAATGGGAGAGGGGTGAGAGGGGTGACCCTCTTCTTGAAGTTCCCTTACCTATTCCATTCTTTGAAGTAGGGGTGTTCACATTAAATGTCAAATCAACCAAACAAACCAAACTGGCCCGATCTAACCCGAGTTGATCGGTTTTCCAAAACCACCAGTCGGTTTCGGTTTGTGTGAGAAAATAAACCGACAACTTGGTTCGGTTTTCAGTTTTTATACATGAAAACCGAAACCGAACCGATGTTTTAAGTAATTACCAGGTAGTCCCTACTCAGCCCTACTCCCTATCATAGTTAACTTTAAATTTAAGTAAAGTTGTTTATTACCTTTTTGGGTTTAGCAAGCATTGATGTGAAGGAGTCTTGGAAATTGGAATGGACATACATGTTGGATTGTTGGAGTCTTCACTCTTCTATTTTTGAAAGAGAAAAAAAGAGAGGTTAAATAAAATTATTTATTACCTTTATTAGTTTATTTATTACCTTTTTGGATTTAGCAAGCATTGCTATCAAGGACTCTTGGAAATTGGAATGGAGAGACAACTGTTGGAGTCTTCACTCTTTAATTTTGAAAAGAGAGGTTAAATAAACCAACTAAACCGATAAACCAACCCAAACTGACCCTTCATGTTTGGGTCGGTTTTGCTTCAAGGTCAGTCGGTTTCGGTTTAGCCAATAAATAAACTGACTAGGTTGGGTCGGTTGAAGAAAATGACACAAACCCACCCATCCCGACCCATGAACATCCCTACTTTGAAGAGGAGTATGGTAAGAGGGATTGCCAAAAGTGTAAGCAACTAAGGGTGTTTCATAGGTGGAGGCAAGTTGATTTTGGTCATGAGCAACACAGGTCAGTTCCAACCTCTGATGTGATGCTAGATCCAAGTACTACAATCCCTTTGCCTACTACTACTACTACAGATGGCATTCCTTCAACTACTAAGTCTCTGCCTACCTCAGATGACCTTAACCTCCCTATTGTAGTTCGCAAAGGAAAACACCATTGTACCTCATCTATTGCCCATTGAATCTCCTAGTTTCTTTCTTATGACCACGTTTTATTGTCCTATAAAACCTTTTTAGCATTCGTTGATGCCATACCCATTCCCAAAACAATGCAGGATGTCCTAATGGTGCCTAAGTGGAAGGATGCAATGGAGGTGGAGATGGATGCCTTCATTAAAAATAATACTTGGGAGTTGGTGGATCAACCAAAAGGGAAGAAACCTATTGGATGCAGATGGATATTTACAATGAAGTACAATGCAGATGGTTTAGTTTGAAAGATACAAGGCCCGACTAGTAGCAAAGGGGTACACACAGTGTTGTGGTATTGATTACTCAGAAACCTTTGCACCAATTGCCATGATGAACACCATTAGACTTTTTTTGTCACTTGCTACAAATTTCTCATGGCCATTGTTTCAAATGGATGTAAAGAATGCCTTCCTTAATGGTTACCTGCAAGAGGAGGTATATATGGAGTTGCCCCTAGGGTTTATGAAACAAAAGCAAGAAAGAAAGTTTGTTCATTGAAGAAAACTTTGTATGGACTTAAGCAATCTCCAAGGGCATGGTTTGACAAATTTAGACTTGCCTTAGAGAATTTTGGCTATATGTAGGCCCAGTCTGATCACAATTTATTTATCGAGAATGCAAGCTCTTCCTTGATTCACTCTCTTTGCCATATATGTTGATGATATTATGGTGATAGAATACAATACAGATGAGATTGATCCTCTTAAGAAGTTACTGAACAAGGAGTTTGAGGTGAAAGAACTAGACAATTTAAGGTATTTCTTGGGAATTGAAGTGGCTTGGTCTAAACATGGAATCTTCATCTCCCAAAGGAAATATGTATTTGATCTTTTGGAGGAAACTGGAAAATTAGGAGTTAAGCTTGCAGACACACTCATTGAACAGAATCATAAAATAAGTGCAGAAGGGGGTAAGCCACTTGAAGATATAGCTATGTATCGAAGTTTGGTTGGGAAACTTCTTTGTCTGTGTTTAACACGTCCTGACATTTCTTGCGCTGACATTGTTGTCAATTAATATATGCATTCTCCTAGAATGACCCATCTACTTGTTGTTGAGAGGATCCTTGCTTACTTGAAGAGGTGTCCAAATCAAGGTATACTCTTCAAGAATAATGGTCATATGAAGCTTGAAGTATACATAGATGTTGAATGGACCGGGTCTATTGATGATAGGAGGTCTACTTTAAGGTATTATGCTTTTTTGGAGGAAATCTTGTTTCATGGAGTAAGAAACAAGATGTGATTGCCCATTCCAGTGCCAAGGCGGAGTATAGGTTCATGGCTTATGGTGTGGCTGAAGTGGCTGAAATCTCTACTTGAGGAATTAGGCATTGAATATGAAAGGCCCTTGATGTTGTAATGTGATAATCAGGTTGCCACTAATATTGCACATAACCCAATACAGCATGATAGAACAAAACATATAGAAGTGGACCAACATTTTATTAGAGAGAKATGCCTCTCAATAAGTGTGCCTTCCCTATGTTGCCACAGCTTGTTGATGTCTTCACCAAAGCAGTTACTAAAGTCAAGTTGGAAACAGATTTACGCATGTTGGGAATGACCAATATCTATTCCCAACTTGAGGGAGAGTGTAGAAATATAGTATATTAGACTTAATTTGTAGTGGTCCCGTATTATTTTTATTTCTGTTATTATTGTTTTCTTCCTTTCTTTAGGCGGCAGGGCATTATTGTCATTGTACATTGTTTTTTTATTTTACACATATAAATAGCAATGAAGGGTGTGGCAAGGCCATAACTGATTGCACCCTTTTTGTCTTTCTTTTCTCTATGTTCTCTCTTCCCTCTCTTTTCTTCTTTTCTGTTTTCTTTTCTTACTAAAATCTAACCTAAACCAGGTTCAATCACCAATTATTACAGCCAAGTGTACTCTGTACCCAGGTCACATTTTATACTCATTTATGGTAAAGAAAAAAATATTAAAATTAAAAATCAAGGGTACAATTGAAAGTGATAAGAAATCACCCAAGAAAGAAGGGAAAAAAATACCTTTTCCCATACAACAAGCTCAACCCCATTGAGTACAACAAACAACACAAAATACCAAGATACACAATGACAATAACAGAAATAACTCTTAAATCCAACCTTGAATGGCCAATAAAAGCTTTAAATAATCTCATCTAAATCGTTAATCACCTCAATGCAACCAGAAACTCCAATACACTAATTATTCAACTAAATCTAATAATCTTGGGCTCACAAACAACCACCCACAAGATGAAACCACAAAGTGTTTGAAACAATAAAATGAGAAAGAGAAATAGTACAGATACATTGTGGTTTGCAACCCAAAGAAACTATTATACCAAGAGCACCCTCTTTTTCTCAACCTTTCTTTTCTCTAAAAGAGGTAGGCACTATTTCTCATACCAAAAGAGTTAATTCTACATACAAAAGAAACCTTTTTATATGCCAAATCCACGTTAACCTGAAAGGGGAGGACCACACCCAACATTAGATTACAACCCAGTCCAATGGTTGAAAATAAGACACAAACCCAACAATCTCCACCTTGGCTTATTTTTCATCAACCTTGAAGATCATCCATTTGAGCTTCCACCTGTCCACAAGTACTACAAATATCTATTTCCCTTGAGAAAACACCACCAGCTACACATAACTAACCATCCGGTTTTGACACCACTTGATTCAAACAAAGTAGCCAATGCACCTATGTAGTTGCACCCAAGTTAACAATCCAATTTAATTACAAAGAGGGACCCCAATCCTTCCTCTCTCCTAATAAGAATTTTCCTCTAACCATCATCTGTACCATGGAAACTCATGGCACTTGTTTCTACCCCAAGTGCAAAAGAAACACTTTATGTAACCACACTACCCTGTACACTTCACTTTCAACAATGCATTGAGGTCTTGGCCTCTTGGGAACCATCATACTTCCAATCAAATGATACAAGCCCTTGCACTCTTCTCCCTTCATTAGGACCACACTATTGCCAATGTTTTGAAATTGTGGAGGTGTGATGAGAGGCGTTCCACTACTTGGAGGCATGAAGCGTATTCAGAACACAAGAGACATAAACCTCCTTAAGAGGAAGGGGATGAAGAGGAAGAAAAAGGAGGGGGAGGAGGAGGAAAAAGAGGAAGGAGGATATCATCTTTTGTTTTATGAAAGATGCCTTATATTAAGAAGAATGAAGATGAATAACACTATCTAAAAGGGGAAGGTCTTTCTTTCCCCTCCCTTTTCCTTTTCTTTTGTTTCTATCTTTTTTCTTTCCCTCCCCTTTCTTTTTCTTTCCTTTCCTTTCTTTTCTATTTTCTTTCTTTTTCCGTTCTTCCTATCTTTTTGTACGAGGTGTACACCTCATAGCACCTCCAAACGTGCACCTCTAACACCTTTCAAAATACCAATTGTTGCATGTAGTTTTCATGACTCCACCTCCAACAAAGACCTTGAAACTTTTGAAGTCTAATCAGCTAAGTGATATTAGATTCCTATACATTTTTTAGACATACACCGCACCACCCAAAGTTTGAATTACTCTATCAAACATTTTGATCTTCATTGTTCTAGCATCCATAATGTTACAATTAGACCTGCCACCCAAAGAGAAAATACTCTCATCTTCTTTTGGGACGTGTCAAAATATTTTTTTTCTAAGAGCACACATGTAAAAAACACCAAGAATATAAAATCCACTCATTTGGAGTAATGCACATACCTTTAGAGACTATGAGAATATCATCATCATCATCATCAACCAATGTAGCCACCATACTACCAAACTTATCCCTATTCTTTTTTCGTATAGGACAACATTCATGCAACCAAACTCCTTGCATCCATAACAATGTACCTTGCCCTTTTCCCTAACCATATATCTAAACCTACCAATCTTAGATCCCTACTAGATGACCTTCCTTTCAAATTTGTTCTTCACATAACCACAAAACCTTACTTGCTCTCATACATGGGCTTCCTCCTAACCTCATTAGATTAGTGTTTTAAAAACCGGTCTAGAGGCTAAACCATTTTTGCCTCTAGGTCACAGGTCACTGGTGAGACTACCCAGGTCAAACTAGGGTTGTCAATGGGTCAGGTAAGACCTGACGGACCCAATGGACCCAAACCAATTGGGTCAGTTCTGGTTCTAGGATCTGGAACCAATGGGTCAGTTCCAGTTTATGATCTCTTATCCTGATTATATATATATATATATATATATATATGTATATATATATATATAGGTTTATTATAATTGGGTAATTGGGTCCGTCAGGTCAGAACCAATTGTCACAAGACCCGATCAGTTTGGTTCTTAGTCTAAAATTATAGACCCTATAGGGTCTGGTTCGATTCTGGTTCCTTAATATTTCTTGTCAAGTCAGTTCTGGTTCTACCCAGACCCGACCCATTGACAGCCCTAGGTCGAACATGTCAACCCATGACACATTAGAGTGTGTGTATGCGTGTGTTATGTATGTATGGCACGTCAAAGTATGTGCTTATGAATTTATGTATGTAAATGCACATATATGCAGCATCAATAAAATAATGTATAGTTATATTCTACAAGTAACATATGTATATATAAGTATTATTTTATGTTTAATCTACATTTTTCATTTCAGTTTTAAAATTTTATTTAAAAATGCTAAAAATTGGGATTTGAGGCCTTTTTTTTTGCAAAAATAGCAGGGCAAGGCACCCTTCAGCCCTTGGGACACAGATCTCAAAAAATTACCCCAAAACGATACAAAGATCACCCTAATTGGACAACTGAGCACAAAGTTATGGCCTCCAAAAGCTTTAGTGTATAAATCGTGACGTAGTGACCAAGTAGAAGGGGTCAACCGCCCATATTGGACAGTTTTTGACCAAGTCAACGATTTTTTGTCAAAAGTCAAGTTTTAAGAAAACCAAACCTAGAAACATGGCTAGTAACGTTTCAAATGATTCAGCCATCAAGGTCAATGATGAGTTGAAAATATTGCATTAGATAGGAGAGATGCGGTGACTTCCTCCAACTTCACTATATCTTTTCCATATAACATGTTGTCACCAAGTTTTCATACAAATCAAAAAGTGAAGTAAGAAGCCAAAGGGCCTTGTCTTCTTCCTCCACTTTAACATCAAGAATTCCTCCATAACATTTTTTTTTTGATAATTAGAATTCCTTCATAACATTATCATCTAGAAGCAACTGAATCATACTAACACACCTCAACTTAAAGTCCTCCCGATTAGCATCCTTCATGTCTTTCGACTTCTCATTCTTTCCCTTCAACGCATAATCAAGCCTTTTTGAACCATGATGTCTTTCACCCTCCTTTTCCATAGGGTAAAAATTTGTCTTTACCACCACAACCTCTCAATCTAGAATTGAGAGATCATACCTTTTCTTTCTATTTCTCTTAATGATTTCACAAGAGCTTTGTATACATTGACCTGGAAGTTCTAATACTACTTTGTTAGGCTCACAAACAACCACAAATAGAATAAAATCACAGAGTGTTTGATAGAGGTGAGCAAGAAAAACTAAAAAACCAAAAAACAAAAAACTGAACCAAATTGACGAAACCGAACTGAAAATTCCAGTTAACTGAACCAGTTAGTTCGGTTTCGGTTCAATATTTTTTAAAAAATGAAGGTATCGGTCCGGTTTCGGTTAACCAATATAGAAAACCAACGGTTAACTGAACTGACCGGTATACATATATTTCTATGTATTTTATGTATATTTATGTATATTATATATTTTTATATATATTTTATATTTTATATATATTATAAATTAATAAATATGTATTATATATAAATATATATTCATAACATATAATATATTATTTATTATTTAAAATATAATATTTTATATATGTTTCTAGTTTTTTATTATTTTTTATTACATATTTATATATTTTTATAATATATACTATAAATATAAAAAACCAAAAAAACAACAAACTGAACCAATGGTTAACCGATTAACTGATTAGCTTCAATTCGGTTTTGATTACCAGATTTCTAGAAACCGGTAATATCGGTTCAGTTAATCGAACCATGAGCACCCTTAGTGTTTGAAACAATGGAGCAACCAAGAGAATTTAGTAGCAACAAAAAATAAAGAAGTCCAAACAAAGACAAAAAAAAAAAAACTACCACCACAAATACAAAAGATTTACGTTGGTTCACCTTTACCGCCTACGCCCATGGGAGAGATGAAGCCATTCTTCACTATAGAAAAATGAGAAACAATACACAATACCTTGTAGTTTGCAACCCAAACCAACCCTTAAGCCTTGTACACCCGTTCTCCCTTTCCTCTCTCGAACACAAAGAACTCATACAAGAGAGAAGGGAGAAAAAAGGGGGAGGGAACTCTTACACAAAGAGCACCCTTTTTCTCTCAACATCTCTGCCTCTCTAGAAGAGAAACTCCTCTTTTCTCTCAAAGAGGCACCCACTCTTTCTCTAACCTAAAGAGTTAACCCTACATACAAAAGAAACCTGTTATATGCAAAACCCACCTTAACCTAAAGGGGAGACCACACCCACCATTAGATTACAATCCAATCCAATGGTTGAAAAATAAGACAAACCTAGCAAATAAACCATCCAAGAATAAATTACCAAAAAAAGCAATATAGATCCTCTACCAAATATTCCCTAAGCTCTATCTCCTTTCTCCTATCACTTCCAATACCAATACCTTCACCAATTAACTCAAAGACCCTCTACCTATTCCCTTTTCCTTCCAATTCCATAAATACATGTTTTTCACCATCTAAAAAGAACAATCCCAATTTTTTAACAACCTCCAACTTCTTTTTGAACTAACATATTTATATTGACCTTTTTATTTATTGAAAAAAAAAGCTTAATCCATAAGGATGTCAGCTTTCCCTTCTTGATTTAATAAAGTTTCTTCCTCCATCTCATGTACCATTACCTCCGCATCAGATACCTCTTCAAAATGCTCATAAATCAGATGAGTTCTAAATCCAGTTACCATCATCCACGTCAGACTCCTTAGTACAAGTCTGATGAATTCTATACCTCAATCCGGCATGCTTATCGCAATAACAGTGAATAGTTACCCCCACAAAAAATGAAGGAAAAGAATGAACAAATGGGTATGGCTATTACTTTTGCCTTCTCTCTGAACATTTATTTCAAATTCAACTAGAGAATTATACCTAGATATTTTAGACCATAACAACACCAGAGCAATATGATTATCAAAATAAATCGGTAAATGAAAAATACATTTAGTCCTCGTAGCTTTTCAGTGAGCTTAACCATTTCCTGATTCTGTCATGTGTTTAACATGGCAATTTATTCAAAATGGATTGTTTGTTGTACAGAACAGGCAAAATCCATTACCAATATGCCCTCCAAGTGAATGGGGAAAAAAAGAACGAAACAGAAAAACATCTATAACTTATTTTATTCTCAAAACCAGTGTTTTACATGCTAAAGGGGAGAAAAAGCAGGCATTCAAGATCAATGTTAACAATTAGGGTAAATTGCTAATTAGTACCCTATACTTTGGGGCAAGTCTCACTTTAGTACCCTAACTTCAAAACGTGCCACTGCAGTATTTAAACTGCCATTTTAATACCGGTCGTTAACAGTTTGTCGGCTATATGTATCACATGACAACACGTGCAACTTAATTTTTTAAAAATGCCAAAACTACACTTCTTAATATTTTTGAGACCATTTTACCTTGATTATCTTCCCCAGCAATGGCAAGAATGACTCATCTTCTCTGACAACAATGGTAGTGTAAACCCCCCTTTGTTATGGATTGAATAACTGAAAAAAGAATTACAAGGACGGTGGCTTAAATCCCTCTTCTTTGGCATTAATATCGTCTTCTTTAGCAACGTTTTTCCATAAGCACTGGTTCTTCAGCAGAAAGGTTAGGGCATAAAGTGAACAATGGTGCCTAATCGCAACGAAAAGGGATTTAAACATGGCTATTTTGGCCATTTCCAAATTATGCTTCTCTCGCATATTCAAAACTCAGAGGGTATTTGTGTCCTTTCACATGTCATCTAACGTCGGTTAACGATTTTGGACTAAACTGGTAGTTTTCAAGAGTTCAAGCACTGCAGTGGCACGTTTTGAAGCTCGGGTACTAAAGTGAGACTAGCTCCAAAGTACAGGGTACTAATTTGCAATTTACCCTAGCATTTATAACATGTAGCAACATAATTTTCCCAGTTATAAAATGTCAGACATATAAAAGTCATTCATTATTCACAAAATGATATGCATTTACCAAAAGCATTCGTTCAGAGTGATATGTATCATGTAATTGAAAAAAGTAACAAAAATGATTTTTTAATCATTTTCTCCACATAATTTATCATTTTCAACACAATTTGTTTGATTTGATGAGTAGCAGGGTTTGCTAGTTCTTCACTTTGGACCATAATCATTCCTTCAAATTTTCATAATGTCCTTATGTCTATCTCAATGAAGTTCCACATCCAACATTTATTATTCCATGATTTTCTGAAAAAAAAAAGTGTAATATTGAACAGATTGGAGGCTAAATAATAGAGAAAGACTTACCCCACGTTGGATCCGGCTAAGAACCTTTGCTATGTCCAAACGACCATCTTGTGAGAACGCAGAATGCCACTTTCTTGCACTCAGAGTTTTACCAGACTACGGAAATAAATGGAAAGAAAAGAACCAACAATAAAAGCAAAAGCATAAACAAGTAGTGTCCATTTAAAAAGAAGCCTTAAATGCATTGCATACATCATAAAAATATAAACAGCGGATGTAATCAGAGATGGCATTCTCAAGATAACTGAGATAGTGAAGGAAGGATTATAAATCAAATTTTAGAAAGAAAATCAGCCCAATTCAGATGAGAACAATGGAAACCAAATATGTAAAAGTTCATAATAAAAAAAAAAAAAAAAAAAAATTGTCAACAAGCACAAAATTAAACACGCACCTTGGGCTTAAATCGGGTCTTTGGGACGTCTCCTTGACATTCGGGTCTAGTTGCGTAGAAAGCATCCAACTCCCCTGAAGCAGCGTTCTTCATATGAAATTCTGTCATTCCACAACACACATCACCACCCATTTTAATTTAACAAATAACTCATTTATATTCGGTTATCCATTCATTTACAGATCATTCGTGCCAAGAAACCAATTCCAAGCAACCTAAGTCGTCAATTTCCAATCTTTCACCGTAATGTAATTATCAACAAACCACACAGTCTAAGACTTCAATCTTCCATGGCCTAGTTGATTTCCGAAGCAACCCAAATCGTCAATTTTCAATATCTTCGACATTAGAAGAACCTACAATCTATTATTGTTTTAAAATCTGAAGTGACGGGACCTCTGAAACAAATAAACAAAATGCAGTTCGTCAGGCGAACCTTCTGATCAAATAAGGAAATTAACTGGGTTCCAGTTCATTCCGTGTGGGTCCTACAGCTACATGCTGGAACTACTTCGTCGCACCCGATATTTCTCTTGTCAAAACTAATAAATAAAATAAATAAGAGAGAGAGAGAGAGAGAAGCAAAAGACCAACGTGGTCTACCTCAAAAGAGCTCAACGATATATCTGGAGAAAGAAAAACTGTCATCAGATCGTGTGTAGGGTTTCCCCGCGGTTTGTATTTTGTTTTTTCCCCCTTGGCCGGCGAAGATTCCGATTAGCTACAGAGTCACAAAAGAACAAAGAATCCCTCCTCGGAAAGTATCAGCTGAGAGAGGAGGGAGAAGAAGAGCGAAGGAAATGAAAGAGAGGAACAAACGCAAGCGTTTATTTTGATTAAGAGGGAGAGATATCAGAGGATGAGTGTCTAATTAAGGTATTATTTAACGGTTTTCTGTTGAGGGGCAGAGGGTATAGTTGATGTGTCTTCTTTTTTTTTTTTTTTGATTCATCGATGTGTCTTCTTCATTTCTTCCCGTCTGTTTGATCTATTTCTAGCGAAAACCAAATTCACCCCCGGTTACGACTGAGGAGTTGGTGATTTGATTAAATTCTTTTTTTTTTTCTTTTTTTGGTAGGATAGTAATACAGATTTGATTAAAATTTTAAAATGGACTTTGCTCTGACTGAATCCGGTAAATGGAGCAGACTATGGGCCTACATGGGTTTTCTCTAATTGGTTCATTTTTTCACAGTCCGGAAAAATCCCAGAAGGCTGACTGGGTCATTGCCGCTTCAACCATATCTATACCCAATGTTTATATATCGATTATTTCATAAAACTTAAATTCAAATATCATATGTAATACCAGTGGGATCCGTACAATTCACACAAGAAAGTTAAACATTAAAAATAGATAGGAGTATATAATTAGTTTATATTTTAACGTTTTAATAACCAATTCAATTGAATTTGATCCGAGTTGATCGCTTTCTAATATTTTTATCAACTTTGTTTTAGCAATTTTTTAATTCAACCAAGTTAGGTTAATTTCGATTTGGTCATTTGTAAACTGATTAAAATTTAATTGATTCAACCTTAGATATATATTAATATTTTATATTTTAAATATAATTTTTTTAATACCAAAAAGTGAAAAGTTCTCATATTTCTTAATCTAAAATAATTTTATATCATAAATTTATTTTTTATAATATCACTATAATTTATTAAATTTAAATTTAATTTTTAAGTTTAAATCTTTTGAATAAACAAACCAAACCAAAAATAGACCCAAACTGATATAACCCGAGTTTGCGGGTTTTCACAAATGGTCAAATTGAATCAATCCTTGAACACTCCTAATTTCAATTAAATTAATAACCTAATCTCTAATAAATAACAATAGTTTAATCTTCTATAATTATTGAAAATTTATAGCAAAAATTCACAATTATTGAAAATAAATTTATAATGAAAATACAATAGATATCCAATAAAAATACAATAAATACTAAAAAAAATTTAAAATTAGTCAATAAATAGTGTAATCTCAAATAATAGTTTAATCTCTAACAAATATTAATCAATAAACTATAAAAAATATATAATTACTAAAAATAAATTTATAACAAAAATACAATAAATATGATAAATTAAATTTCAAAAGTTAAATAATAGTTGTTTAATCTCCAATAATTATTGACAATTTACTATAAAATTATTACTAATAAATATTTTTTGAAAGCTATTTTCTATAATTATTAATTGTTATAAGTGAACTTAGGTATTTATAATATTATTTAGTTATTTAAAGTGTTATTTAAATTTTTAAAATATAAATTATTTATTAAATTTAATAATCCATAAAATTATAATTAGTACTATTATTACATAATTCGTCATTAATTTTGTAAAATATTAAATTATTATTATTAAGAATATTATGAAACCTATTATGATTATTTTTCTACTTTTAAGATTTTTTTTAAATTTATTACATAATTTCATTATTTTAACTATTTAAAATTTAGTCATGTTAAATATTTTGTTATTTATATATTTAAATAATATTTAAAATGTTTAAAATCTTCATTATTTGAAGATTAGTTACATAATTAGTAAAATTATAGTTTATGTTGTTACTATATAATTTCATGATGAATTTTGTAAAAATATAGAATTATTCTAATGTGAGTATTATTAAATCTATTATAATTAATTTTTGTGTTTTGAATAAATATTTTAAAGTTAGTATATAATTCCGTTATAATATTAAAATAATTCTGAAATTTTTTAATTGAAACTTTCTTTAGATAGATGTAGATAAAAAGTGGGGGAGAGGATAAATAAAAATTAGAGATAGTTTAGGAGGGAATCTCTCTACTAAATTAGAGATAATAAGAGATAAATATGAGTTAAAGATAATTTAGGAGATAAATAGGAATTGGAGACTATTTAGGAGACAGAGGAGGAAAGTGGTGCCACTTGTTAGTAAAGCAAATCCCTCCTTTATGGTTGTTAGAAATAGTTAAGCACATGTTATTTCCTTATTGGTTTAATGGGTAATTACGTGGAATTAAAAAAAATAAAAAATTCAAAAAAAAAGAAATTAGAAAGGGAGTTTAGAGCAAGGAGAAGCATGGTGACATGGACTGTCTTGCTATATATATAGATAGATTACTAATATTCAATTACATATATGCATGGTCATGCTCTTATAAAAGACGCGAGATACCTAAGAATTTTGATCGATCAAAACCCTCTATCAATTTTAATAAATACCACCTAATTGGTTGCCACTTTTATAATATTCTATCCATTTGGGTATCATATATATTTTGGGTAATATAGTTAAATCTAATTTTTCCAACACAAGGACGAGAATCGAATGATTTATTTGAACCATGCCTTAGGGCCACAAATTGGGTGGGCTTAGATTGGGATTTTTTTTTTTAATTTGAATGGGCCCTACCTGAAGGTCTATGCCTGATGTCATGTATATTTTTTGATACCCAACTTGCACCCCTAGTTAAGACATTGGTCGGCCCAATGTTTTAAAAAACGATTGGAATCGGAATTGCTTTGGTCATTGATTTTCAGGTCAATGGTTCGACTGTTTGGTTTGAATAAACAATTCATTCCAATTTAAAAACAAAAATATAAAAATAATTAAAACAAAAATGACCAAAGCTGTGGTCTAGGTTGAACGAGTTGACAGTCCAACCACCTGGATTGATCAGTGGGTTATTGACCCAATCAATGGTTTTTGGCCAAGGAACAAGCTAATGGTGAAATGGAACTAGTTGCCTAGACAATTTTCGGGCTGAACAATCCAACCATCCAGGTAAATGATGGTTTGAAAACCATGGGTAGGACCCTTATTATTGGATTCCGGAAAAAAACGGCATGGAAAATGATATGTTGAGAAATAGAACTTTCTGTTTTCTCTCTTATTTTCTGTCAAACCAAACAAACTTTCTTATATTAAACACCACCCAAAGGTTAAGGGTATTTGACTCCTATATGCCTCCAACTACATGCATTTTTAGTATTTAGACCTGGCAATTGGGTTGGTGGGTCAAGTTTAGGTTGGGTCAAGACACTTTGGGTTGATTTCGAGGTCGGGTTGAATTTTGGGTTGGATTGGCAAAATGCTATACCATAACCCTAACTGTTCGGGTTAGGGTGGGCCTACGAGTCAATTCAAGTTATCCCTAAAAATAACTTGAATTAAAAAAAAATGAAAAATACATGAAAACACCAAAATTGAAGGAATTAAATTTAAAATTCTAGACATGAAATAAAAAATGCAAACATTCAACAATTCAAAGAGTAAACAATCTATACTACTAAAAAAAGTACAAATAGGATATAAGATTTCTAGAATTATTCTGGACTAAAATACCTCGGTTTTTGAGATATGATCTCTCTTTATTGTGGGAGTAAAAATGTAATTTGGGTACTATTATTTAGTGCATTCAATTCCCTCCCATTAAATCCCACATCTAAGTTATTAACTCCCATTCACCTTCATTGAATCATATATTTAAGGCATTTTTGTTTCTTTTCATCACTAAATTCCACTAATTAAATCTATACATAATAATTGCAAAACCATAAAAACTTATAGTTTCAAAATCAACCTAGAAAAAATAGTATTTTTATCTAGGTGGTGGTGAGAAATGAAACCATAAAATTAAAAAATAGATAAAATGGGACAACCTATGTGGCCACAATTAAATGATAAAAATTAAAAAATAGATCAAATGAAAAAATATAAAAATTAAAGAAAATTTTGGGAATATCTTTAACATCATATATTCGTCTTATTAACAAGAATATGTATGATAAATAAGAAATATTTTTTATTAATGATGGAAATAGAATATAAAATTTAAAACGAATTGAAAATAAAACCATTTTCCTATTCTCTTTCATTAAATCTCACATCCAAGGTATATTCTCTCATTAAATCCTTTATTTGAGATATATTTTTCTTATCATTAAATTCTATTCATTAAATCCACAACATTATTTTCAATAGTATAAAAATAAATATTTTGAAAGTAATTTGAAAATAAAACC
Organism: Nelumbo nucifera; assembly: GCF_000365185.1. Next base: position 3,453,241 of record NW_010729112.1, on the reverse strand, counting down.
ATTTTCTTCTCTCCTGATGGTGGGTAAGCAATTCAACCATCTGGGTCAAATAAATTAACCAATAATTTTATAATTAAATAATAAAAATTAAAAGTAAATAAAATATAAAAATAGAGAAAATAAAAAATGGTATATCTCTAATATTATATATTCACTATACTAAACAACAATAGGTATGATATGGATTAACTATTATTACTAATGATGGAAATAGAATGCAAAAACTAGAAAAGAAATGATGTCACAGTCAACTAATAAAATTTTTAAAAATAGAAAATGCAAAGAGTCACAAAAATAAAATAAAAAAATTAGAAAAAATTTTGGACACATATCTGATGGTATATATTTATAAAAAATAAAATATTTGGTACATCTCTAATATTATACATTCATAATATTGAACAAAAATAAGCATTATACATAAAAATTAATTTTATCAATGATAAAAATGTGATACAAGAATTAAAGTCAACCTAGAAATCAAACCATTTACCTTTTTGGGTGGTGGTTAGTGATTTTAGTCAAATGAATTAACCAATGATGTGATAGTTAAGTAATATTTTTTTAAAAAATAAAAAGTATATAAAGAACCACAAGAAAATAAAAAATATAGAAAATTTGGGCACATATCTAATATTATATATTAATTATATAAAACAAAAACTAAGTGTTATAAGCAAAAATTATTTATATAATGTAAACAAAATATATAATTTAAAACTGATCTTAATGAAAAGCTATTTTCCTATCTAGATGGTGGGTGAGTGATCTAGCTTTTCAAATCAACTCATGATGTCATAATTGAATAATAAATATTTAAACAGATAGAGCACAAAAAATGAAAAAGTACTAAATTTTGTTGAAAACATTTGGGAGCATCTATAATGTTATATGTTCATTATATTAAATAGAAATAATTGTTAAAATAAAAAATGTTTTCATTAATGATGATAATGGAATACAAAATTTAACAAAATGTTAATAATAATAATAATAATTATTATTATTATTATTATTATTATTATTATTATTATTATTGTAATTTAAAATTTCCACATGCATACACATTTACTAGTAAATAGTAAAAACTAAATTGTAAAGAATAAAGAGTGGAAACTCCTAACATTACATAAATAGTCCCAATTAGACATGACAATCGGGTCAACAAGTTGATCCATGACCCAACCCAATCCAGCTTTTTCCCTGGTTGGGTTGGGTCATTCCTAAATTCATGTAGATAAATATGAGACCCTAACCCAGTTTTTCAAGTTGGATTGAGTCAGGTTTGAGGGCTGGGTCAACTTTTTTCTAGGTCTATTTAGTATTAATTTTAGGGTTTATGTTTAGAGGTCGGGGGATTAGGGTTCAAAATTCAAGGTTTAGATTGAGAAATCAAAAGGTGGTTGAACGCTTTTGTCTGACCATCATAGGAACCAAGTAAAGCCCTAAAAAGGTTGCCTTTAGTTACATTTAAATAAAGGAAAACAAGAAGGCTTTCATGAGGAAAATGTCATTTTATGGTGTTTGGTAAGGGATGGCAATTTCTACCCTACTCGGTGGGTGCCCGCCCCTACCCTCCCCATTGGAGTGGGTTTTCTTGCTTGAAGAACGGGTTTTGGGGTGGAGACAGGTTTTGGGATTCTACAAACCGTACGGGTACGGGTAGGGTACGACATTAGGCTAAATCCGACCCTCCCTAACCCGCATATTGTTGGAAAGCATATAAACTTTATGTACTAGGCCTTGAATTTAATAATATGTTGAATTTTATGTTAAGAATAATTGATAGTTTATGTGTTTTATACATCTCTTAATTAAATAATTGTAATTTTTGTTGTTTATTTGTGTATTTTACTTATTTATTGCTTATATATAACAAGAAATAATAAGAAATTAGATGTGGGTTCTAAACCCAACCTACCTCTACCCTTGAATGCGGGAGGGTAGGTTGGGGAGGGTTTTGTATTTTCATGTACAGAAAGGGTTTGGATTGTCAAAACCCAACCTGCTACAAATTTTGGATGGATACAGGTTGGGGGGTATAAGGATACAGATAGAGTCTAGAACTTACAAAACCCTCCCTAAACATGCCCTATCGCCATTTGGTTGCAATTAAAACGACTAGAAAATGAATGCTTTCTTAGAACATTTGTTCATTGATGTGGTGAGACAAGAAACCAATTTATTGTAGCCACTTTCCAAGATTACCTTTTGCAGTCCCATCTGTCATACCAAAAGTTACAGCTTCAGCTTGTGCGATACAAGTTCTTCCCTCATTGCCATGCTAAAGGCTGTTTGTCCATTTCCCTACTCATGTTCTGGTGGCTCCCAAAAAGCATTTAAGCTGTTTGAATTACTACTCAAAATGTTATTCCTCTCCCAAGCACAAAAGGGTTTGACAGTGGCTGGAATGGACGAACTGAAATGACTTTTTCCTGCCCAATTGAACTCATTTCGGATTCCCTAACTTTTGGGAGGACAGGACCCAGTTACTGAGCCATCTGCAGGCTGGACCAAGCGAGTTAGGGGCTGTTTGATGGTAATTGGAATGGCTGAACTGAATGGCTTGTTGCTTTGTCTTTTAGTGAATAAGTTGTTAAGAAGGCTGTGAATTCCTTAACAGCTGGAGCCAAAATTAGGGCTGCAATTTGGGTAGACTTGGGTTAAACATTTGTTAAAATTTCAATGGGCTTGGCCCGATGGCTCGATCCACTTCTATGGAAATTCGTCAAGTACTTGACTTGCAGTTCTAGCTGAAGTTGGGTGGATTACTATATCCCTTGAATATTTTATTTTATTATTGAATCATTCCATCCATTAAAACTAAGTAATATTGTAATAAGCCATTCAGCTCAGCCACTGCAGCCGTTGTCCAACAACCCCTTAGTACCATCAGCCTGAATAATGCTATGCTCTACCTCCAAAAGTCCCCTATCCCACCATATGTAAATAAAACATAGAAAAGAAAACCAACATCATTTTTGTTTAAATTACATCCTCTGTTTTTTCTTCCTTATGCCCCTATGATTCACCACACTTGGGTTTAAAAGAAGAAGAAAAGAGGGAAAATCATTATTGAAGTGGCTGAATCACAATAAATCTAGGGGAAAAATAGATATTTTTTATTAACCTTGCTAACTTTTCCAGATTAATTTATTACAAAATGTTCTATATCCCCATCAACTTAGCAAAAACATGAGTTGCAGCAGCACCAGTCTTAGTCATTCTTAAAGGGGCTTGGGGTATTTGATGGCATTCTTAACAAGCTTTTTAATGGCAGCATCTGCAAGATCAATGCCACATATATCGGCAAGCCTGATAAGGTACAACAGTACATCAGACAATTCTTCTCCCAGATGTTCCTTATCTGATTCCTTCCAATCTGGTAAGCCCTTGGGCACCTCACCCATCCATTGGAATATTTCTGAGATCTCTCCAACTTCACCAACCTATGAAACAAAAGGCAATATTATCCCAAAATTAAGATGGAAAACAACTTAACAAATATAATCATTATCATGCCAAAAGGCAATATTGTCTGAAAGAAAAATATGCATAAATATGCACACAAATAGTCACCAAAAGTTCCCAAATCATTCTCCATGAATGGGGCTTCACCCTAAAGGCTCCTGCTACAAGGTGAAACAATTTCTTTCTTTTTTGGACATTCTTTGTAATTAGAAACCCGAAAGTTCTAGGGCTTGCTTTGTGGGCCAGGCCCAATAAAAAGTTGCACATGGAGCTGACATGGACTAGAGAAGTGAAGAACATAGCTACGGAGAAGTAGAGAAAAAAGCAGACAATCAGATGCTCCCCATTTCATGGATGGTTTTGTATTAGCCATGCAATCCCTCCAAGTGGATGAAATAAGATGCTCCTAAACAGAAGAAATCTAAGTAACCCACTTAGAAAACCTTTTTCCAGCATGGTTTTACTCTCTCTCTCTCTCCACAAAGAAAAAGGAAGAAAACCCCACATCAGTACAGGACAATCTTTAACATGTGCCATGCAGTAAAATTATGGTACACCCCCTTTACTAGTTTGTATTAGAAACAAAGAAAACTTGCCTCGTGTCACAAGAGGCAGAAATGAAAGGGTTGTCCTTTCACAAGTTTGAATCTTGAACTAGTGGTCTGGTCTGTTGCTAGAAGAGGGGATGAACCAAGCACAAGAGGAACAAAGGCTGACATTTTCAAGTGGAAACACAGAAAACATGCTGGAACTTATGCTACTTCTGGGGCTCTTATTCTTTTACTTTATATCTAAAAACGATTCCTTTTAACCCCATCTCTGTTGCTTCCTGTACTGTCCCCCATCCATGACAGAGTTGTCACAAATAATAATAATAATAATAATAATAAGGAAAATGGGTAGTACATACACAACAACATATAATTTGAAGGTACCAGCTAGCTTGCTGTTGAAATCTAACTGGCTAACTGGTTGCAGTAGAGACCTAGGATCGATCCATCTTTTACCAGGGTTAGGGGAGCTTTAGAGTTTTGGGGAGGGCTACACTCCACTAAGCCCTTGGTCTAGCAGACAATAGGCAATAATAGTAATATTAGCATCAGAGAGTTACCAAAATAATGACACAAATATGTGCAAAGGACCAAGAGATATAAAGCATCTGTTAAAATCAATATTTTCTCCTTTGTTTTGTTTTTCCTTTAAGAGATGCAAAGAGATTATTTTGATACTAGGGTGAACACCATTAAGGAGAATAATATCATCCAACCTGTGTGGCTGTGTGTTTATGTTATATATATATAGAGAGAGAGAGAGATTACTATAAAAGACTGATTAGTGATGACAGGTAAACAAGAAATTAAGAGCAAGCAGCCAATCAATATATTGAGAGCATGAAAAGAGAATCATGAAAGAAGGCACTACAGATCCATCAAGCATTAGAATATTGCAATCCAAGGAGGTAAAAGGATTCACCCTAGCTGGATATCTCAGTGCCCTTAAGCTCTCTGAATCAAGAGTGCAACCATGAGGAAGTGACAGAAAATTACCATTGCAAGAAGAAGGTTTCTAGGACTGTGGTATTGTTCCCAGTCTCTCTCCTTGGCAAACTCTTCAAGCTTTCTTGATAGGTCCTTCAGACCTACATCCATCATCTTCACCTCTTCAATTTCTTCTCGTTCACCTCCTCCCCCCATGCTCATCAGACTACTCTCTCTTTTGAATGAAATGGGAGAGTCCCCCAACTAGCTTTAAAGGCCCAAATTTTCACATATTTTTGAGGAATATATGCATTCGAAGTATATATCAAGTTAAAATTAAGGGAAAAATGGGCGGTGAAAGTGGGGGAAAAGCTTGAGCCCTTGTTTAATGCATAAGATTCTGTCCCCCACATGACAAAATATGGCCACCTTAACTGTCTTTGAATGAAAAGGGGCACAATATTCCAACCAACCTTATCTTTATAATAAATACCAGACCCATCTCTAGGGTTTTCTGTGGCCATATAAGAACCCACTTAAGAAGTTTTCTAAATCAGGGTGTTATGGGTATTTATTACTTTGATCATGCTAGATTTTTTTTCTTTTAAAGCTCAAACAGTTGGGATTCTATGGGTTATGTCTCAATGAGCTTTGGCCTTGTACATCAGATTGGAATCCACTTTACGCCACACCCCACAGTATTGTATTGACATGATTCTCTTTGACACTTATCAAATGAAAAAACTGATGCTACACCGGTCCCACTTTCATAAGCAATTCTACCTTAAAGAGTTTAAAGATAACATATGGTCCTCAAGGTTAGGGCTTTTGCATTTTTAATTGACCAAACTTGCCAACCTGCTCAGGCCATTTGGTTTGTGTTTTAGGCCGGGTTAGCCTTACCCGTTTAAGTTTTGATTGAGAACTGCCTAACTTGATCTAACCCATACCGAGGGGTGCAATTTGGATTGGGTTGGGCATTTGTTAAATTTTGAATGGGCTTGAGCCCTAGTTCAGAATATTGCAATGTATGGATGCATATCATATGATACATACAGGTTTTTCAACTAGCGTAAGCATTATTGTTAAGAATTATAAACTTTTAATACGTTCAAATGTTAATATTTGCCCCAATATATTTATTTGTAAATGTAACATATCATATATTAGAAACTCTGGTTATGCAATTTTTGTGTATCCACAGTATCAATATTTTGAACTATGACCCTAACCCGAGCATGAAAATAATGGAAATCCTTCAAATTGGACAACCCCATGTGCTCCCTTAATTTAATATTCATCATTAATGGACACTATCTTCAGTTCATGGACATTTTCTAAGTTTCCAACGAGTTAAATGAGATAAAGGTACTCCTATGATCTCCTTTACTACTTTACCCAAAAAAATAATAATAATAAAACTCCTTTACTGTTATTATCACTTTCATCCTACTTTAATAAGTGATAAATAATGAATGGTGAATTGGCCTTGTCCCTTTAAGCACCAAATCACATGATCATGGCATTCACTAAATAAAGATATTGGAAAAACAGACAAACAGAGTCTAAGCATGGCGATTAAATTAACAACTTTGTAACTATGAGCAATACCACTTCCTTTCATTCTAATCTATCTATTTATTTATTATAACAGAAGCAAAAAAAAAAAAAACGTTAAGCATTACAACTTTTCTTCTTTTATTCTTTTGAAATAATTCACTTTAAAACATGGTTTTAATTAAACGATTCAGAAACGAAATCGTTATGGCCACCGGTTTTCGGGTTGATGGTTTGACCGTCCAGTTCAAACGGATAATCCGTTCTGATAACAAAAATTGAAAATAATAAAAAATAAAAAAGGCCAAAATCTGCTGAACGAGTCAACGGTTTGACCACTCGAGTCAATGGGTCATTAACCGATTCAACGATTTTTTTTGTCAAGGACCAGGTTTGGGATAAAACGGAACTAGTTAAACGGTTCTCAAACCGAACGGTCCGATCGTCCAAGTCAACGGCAGTTCAAAAACTATGCTTTAAAGTATAATCTAGTATATATTTTCTTGAGATTCATTCTTAATAGAGCCCCAGGTCTTTCTTTCTCTTCCATTATTTTTGGAATCTGATCAGTATTTAAAAAACAATAAATATTCATTCAAAGATGCAGGAATGCCACCTTGACTGGTACATGAATGTGTTGCCGACTTTGATAGCATATATAGCCGGCCTAACCAAAGAAGGAGAAATTTTCATTCAAAGATTCACTGCTGACAGAATGGTGTGGAAATTGAACAAAAGTCCCAAATTCGTAAAGGACATGAGCCTATAGAGACCTCATCCCCATTTGTGGACATCAACATAAGAATCCTAAAAATTTCTCCGTTTCTTAGCTTTGATCTATTCGGCTGTTAGTTATTGGTTGGGCAAGAGACTTCTTTTAGATAAACCTAACAACGCTTAATTACTTGGTAGTCAAAAGGGCTTCACTTATTCTCCTTCTTTTTCTTTTTATTCCCCTTCTTTAACGAAACTTCCATGGCATCAAATAATACTCTAATACATACTAAAAGTATGGTGCTAGAATGAATCAACAGGAGCTAAAGATGAAACGAATATAGAGAAATGTCAAAGCTATGAAAAATTCTGGGTTAGCCATTTCACACTTTGTTGTGGCCGAAAGGAAGGGTAGGAAATTATTTAAGGTGGCATTTAGTAAAGATGAACTCTGAAAAAAGATTTGAGTGCGACTCTGGTGGGGGGTGTTCGGTTCAAGGTTGTGTTTGTGTTTTATGTGGTTCACGAACACAACATTTTGTATATTATTGCTGTTTTTGGAAGTTCATGGTTCCAAAAACTAGCTAGGGGTGCAAGTTTAACCCAACCTAAGGCTGTGTTTAGTTTGAAGGAAAATGTAGGGAAACCTAAATATAGGTTTTCCTACATTTCCCTTCCTTTCCCTACTTTTTCCTTCACATAGCCTAAGCTCTTGAGCCCCCAACTGTACCCCTAATTTAATCAAAAAATTTCAGGTTGGGTTGTGTTGGGTTCAGGTTGGCCCAACTTCTTTACTACCTTTAGCCAAATGTCCTTATTTCTTAGACTTAACAGTTGAGATCAATTCAGTTTTAGCATCATTACATGCACAAAAAAATAGTTATCATGCTTTGAAAAAAATTTTGCTTTAAAACCTTTTTCTAGCTTGCATTTAAACTGAAGATGTTGACATACATATGGATACACAAGTATATATACACATACGTAGGTACACATATCTATACGATTATAAATTTCATACTTGCATGCCTTAGTTTTGGTATAGACCCGTACAGTCGGACCGTTTGACCCGTACAATCATACATAGGTATACATATCTATACTTACTTCATGGTTTTCAAACCACCACTGACCTGTACAGTCGGACTGTTTGGCCCAAGAACTGTCCAGGCAATCGGTTTTGTTTTACCCCAAACCCGGTCACTGGCTAAAAACTATTGAATCGGTTAATGACCCATTGATTTGGGTGATCAAACTGGACCCGTTCGACTTGTTCAACAATTTTTTGCCATTTTTATTTTAATTCTTTTTTTAATTTTTAAATTCTTTGTTAAAATGGGTCATCCATCCGAACCAAACGATCAAACCATTGACCCAAAAACCGGTGGCCAGAACGGTTGTGGTTCCAGGTCATTTTTTAAAACATTGACTTACTTGTATGCATAGCACGCACCTTCACACTTGTAAATATATAATGCATACGTTTATGCATGCATAAATTGCACATATACATGTATATACACATATATACATAAGTACTTACAAACATAAATACATATTTATGCATATAAATATGAAGTTAAGTTAGACCCATGTTGGATTGGATTGACTAAAGCCTCAATCTTAAGCCAATTCATATTCAATTAGTTCCTTGACGATGGTTGTACCGTGTGCTCTTATAGATGATAGATCCGGTATCACTTTCCTCAAAGTTTAGTATATTTTTTGTTTCCACTTTTTTAATCCTTAGTCATTTTTTATGATGAGAGGATTAACTTTTATAGCTTTTATAAGGTTTTTATATCTCCACCTAGGTCACTTTTTTATTAAATTTTAATAAGATTTAATGGTGGCCACCCTTCACCGTGAATGTTTGAGGTTAAAAGAACCCAAACTTCAACTTGAGTAGGGATGGCAATTTTTCCCGTAAAACCAGGCCCCTGATTCGTCTCACCTCAAATGGGGTAGGTTTTTCTTAATCTTAAATGGGGATGAAATGGGAGCAAAGAAAATATTTTTGCTCTGAACTGGGCACGAGGCGGGAATAGGGTTTGTATATAAGTCCCCAAACCCCATGGTAAACTAGTAAAATATCCTTAAGTTTAATATTAATTTCTAAAATACCTCTAAGTTTCCCCCAATTTCTTAAAATTCCTAGGATCCCATAATTCCATTTTTATAATGTCCCCCCAAATTCTATAATCCAATTCCTAAAAATACCCCAAATTCCTATAACCCTCTTTCTAAAGTATTGCTAAATTAGATATATTTTTAGATGGTTGCATCAAAGCGGGAAAATTTTGAGGATTCCCCATCCCCGAGTGAGTGCCTTGCCCCGAATCCACCCTGCCACCAGGGATGAGGTAGGGATGGAGTAGGGTATTTTGGCTACAAGGCGTGAATGGGGAGGGGGTGCCCCATCCCACCCCACTGCCATTCCTAAACCCTACCCAACCCAACACGACCTTTTGGGTTAGGTTTATGCCCAAGTAGTCCTATGGAAGACTAGTAAAATGGCCTTTTCTAACACATTTTTTTTTATATCTTTCTCAACCATATTGTGTCTCTAACACCAATTAGGCTTTATTCAAAAAAAAAAAAAACCATTAACAGAACAACCTATTTTGTATTGTATGATTTAAAAAAAATGTCAATTAAAAATATAATATGGTTATGGCACCAAACCATTCTTTTTTTTTTTTTTTCAGAACCATGAACCAAACCTTTTTGGAACCATGAACAGACAAATTTTGCTTATTTGCTTTTCTGCCCTCTAAATGAAATTGAACCGTAAACTGAATACTAGTCAAAGTGTGAGGTCATCTTTTTAAGAAAAAGTTATGAAACACAACTTAGCTCATTAAGACATGGATGGGCATCAGACATGGACGTTATACCAAAAGGTGCAAACAAATGAGCTGAGAGGCAGTTATAGTGTCCATCAAATGTAAAATAGACACTATATTTACAACTGAAATATTTCAGTTATTTTTTCCACCCTTGTTTCTTTCTCTCATATTACAAGATTTAAAAGGCTAAAGCGTTAAAGGCATAGTTGAGATGTAATGGCCCAAAACGGTGAAGGTAAGCCTCAAAAAGAAAGTTTATAAATGATAAAACAATATAAAATGTTAGAAAAAAAGTTTATAAACAATAAAAAGAACACATGATAAAGCAATACAAAATGTTAGTACAAGTATACACAATAAAAGGAGTCTATAAGCAAGGAGTCTTAAGCTTTTAACGTTTCAACAAAATAATAACCAATTGGATAACAACCATAGACCTTTTATATTTCAAGTTTCAAGATTCAAACTTCTCAAATTATTCAAATGATCATTCATAATGTTTTAGATTACTAAAAAATTCCCTATCATCAAAAGTTTTTCACTAATGGAATCATGTAATGAATTATATATAATTGATACTAAATTTCTAATTGCCTAAGAGTTTAGAAAAAAGGGAAACAACTCAATTGATTAAATCTAAGCAATAAAAAACCCAATAAAAGGAAAAGAGGAGCAACAGGTGAAAATAGGGTAGATGGCATTTTGACTATTTTCTCGAGAAAAATAGCAAACCAAGGACTGGATCCGAAAAGTAAAAAAAAATAAAAGGAAAGAAAAAAAAAATCCCACTTAATTTGACCAATAATGAAGAGAGAACGATGAAGGTTCTTTTTGGACCTTATTGCATTGAATTCTTCTAAAACCTATGAGAAACTAATAACTCTATTTATCCCATTGCCTTTTATTTTACTCTTTTGATTTGGCCCATGATTAGCAAAGGACTCCTCTCATATGTTTGGAACTTAAGAAAAGAAAAGTAGAAGTTTTTTAACTTTATAATCAATGGTTATTGAGGCTCATGTCTTTCTATGCCTTACGCATTAAGGCTAAGGTTTACACCTCTATCTAAAAAATAATTCATAAACCTTAAGTCTATCTTTGGAAATGATGCAAGTGGAGTGTAAATCCCAATTCGGGGTAAATTTGCATTCTGGTTCACTTTTGCCCATGTTTGGCAACATTATATTTATGCATTGAAAAATGACATACCAATACATATTTACATTGATAATAAGATGTAAAAGCACATCAATAAAAAAAGAAGTAAATTTGTATCCAAATGGGCTTTTGATAAAAAAAAAAAATATGCTTTATTGAAAATTCATGTTTGCATCCATTACAGCTAAAAGTCTGTTTGGTAAGAAGATAAATTTATCAGTACAAAACTAACCCAACTTTACAATTTATATAAACCATTTTACATTCTACATATTTATATTCACACTTGTTTGCATTGTTTTCAAATACATCCTAAGGCAAAATATATGCACCTTGCCTCATTCCATATGCTTCACATTTCAAAGCTTGCCTTTTAAAACCATATTACCAACTTTTAGAATGGCAGCATCTGTTATTCTTTGGTGGCTTTGGAGCTTCATGGGGAGGGATGATCATAAAATTGGAACTTATTAGGCCGGCAGGGGGCAAGTGCTTATCAAATTCAGTGATACAAAGTCGTTAATAGGAGTTCAGAACAAATATAATTTGGCAGGGCCGAAAGCCCAATACTCAGGCTGCCCCAAAGTTTTAATTATATCGCGCTCAATTAGAGTTTGGGCCTATAATAAATTTAATAAATTCCTAACCCAATCCAACCCAAATTACAGCCCTTAAATTTGACCAACTTACGAGCAAGCATGTTCTTATAACAAAGTTTATTTCGGAATAGAACACATGATAGGCTCTTGAACATTACCATGGAAACATTAATTACTTCATCTTTTTCATTAAACAAGTTGATGACTTTTAGGGCATCCCACACACTAGTACACCATTGTTGCTGCAATTCTAAATTAGTGACTAACATGTTATTGGTGTAGTAGCAGCGCCATCAAACCCTCTACCATCCAAAGTTCGATACATACATAAGCAGCTAGCACATTGTCATTTGTTGCCAATGATAGAAACATGGTGCAAATAAGGTCCATTAACCTTATCACAAAGGGGGTATTTGTTTTTTTGGATTTTGAGAGGGGGAATGTAAGTCAATGGGATTTTGGTTCCTACTGATCAAGATATCTATGTTCATTTTTTCGAATTTATGTGAGATTCATGAAAAAATTATTTTCCCTACGGATTTGCTCTCACACCTCCATATTATGGGGGAAGCCATTGGCCAAGTAAAGATGACTTGACAATTATTATTATTATTATTATTATTATTATTATTATTATTATTATTATTATTATTATTATTATTATTATTATTATTTGTTTTAAAAACTAAAATCATACATGTTGGTAAAGAACACTAAAATTTGCATAGTGCTCTTTTGAATTTTCAAAACTCTTCCGTGTTTAGCATAAATAAAAACTGCCTTTATTCTAAAGAAAAATATGGAATACATATATACGACCTTAACTGTGATCATTATCAAACAACATAAGGTGTAATGCAGCTGTTAGGGCAATAAAGAACAAAAATGTATTAAAACAATAAAACAAATATATTCTTAAATTTGTTTCCAAACTGAAATGAAAAATGTTTTTGGTTGTATATGTTTTTCCCCCTCCTAGACTGAAATAATGAAAAATGTATTCTTAAAATTGTTGGCTTGAAGTCATGTTTCCATCCAAGGAAAAAATCTATGATGTTGGAAATATACAAAAATATTCATGTTGTATAACACGCTTATATGCATAGATGTCTTAGGTCAAGTCTTGAATCCTCTTCAAGGCTGCATTTGGAAACAATGCAAATGGAGTGTAAATCTCAGTTCAGGGTAAATTTGTACTTTGGTTCACTTTTGCCTGTGTCTTGGCAATATTACATTTATGCATTGACAAATGACAGACCAATGCATATTTATATTGATAATAAGATGTAAAAGCACATCAATAAAAAAGAAGTAAATTTGCATTCAAGTGGGATTTTGATAAAAAAAGAATATGCTTTATTGAAATTCATGTTTGCATCCATTACAACTAAAAGTCTGTTTGGTAAGAAGATAAATTTGTCAGTGCAAAACTAACCCAACTTTACAATTTATATGAACCGTTTTACGCTCTACATATTTGCATTCACACTTATTTGCATCGTTTTCAAACGCAACCCAAATTTCGGGACTTGCTCAACCTGAACCTGTACAAATGAAATGGCTGAACTGAAAAGTTTATTGCTTTGTATTTTAATTAATAAGTTTTTAAGGAGGTTATTGACTCTTTAATGGCTGAAGCTGACGTTGAATAGATCATTATACCCATAAATATTTTATTATTTTATCCATTAGTAAACACAATAATAAGTCTTTCAGCTCAACAACTTCAGTTCTAATTAAACAGCCTTCAATTTGATCAGTTCAGCCCAATGCTCAACCCTATCAAGTACTGTTAACCGGATTGGCTCGAACCGGGTGTACAAGACTCACCTTTGATTCATCAACAATTGAAGTTGAATTAAATATGTATCCATATCAGACACGGATCTAAACTAAACTGAAAATGATCAAACATTATATGTTATTAATAAATAAATCAAAATTATTTTTGACTTTTATGAAGACATAAAACATGAATATAAATATTATCAAATTTAAATTAAAAAACAATCAGAAAATATTGTTGGACCGAATCAGATTGGGGTATATTAGAAGTACAACTTGGGTGGGCCCAATTTAAGCCTGATCTGACCTAGACTGTAATTTCAGGTTAGGTTTAGGCCTAAAACTTTGGGCTTTTTTATTTCTTTTAAATTGTCTGAGATGGGTCGGGGCCTCTAAAGTAGTCCAAACTCAATAGGAGTCCAGTCTGAATTTACACATTTAGGCCCTTTTTGGTTCGTGGGAATAGGGGTTTGGAATTGAAATTGAAATGTTCATTGTTTGGTTGGATGGAATTGGAATTTCATTCCCATTCTTATTGGAATGGTATTCTCCCATTTAAGGGAATGGTTATTCCCTGCCCCTCCATCGGGAATGAAATCTCATTCTTGCTGATTTTAATTCCTATTTCCATTCCCATTTCTATCTGAACCAAACAGACTATGAGAATGGACCATTCTGATTTCAATTCCAGAAAATTTTGATTTTGATTCTAATTCCGATTCTAACGGTGGACCAAACAAATCCTTATATTTATATATATACATACATATTTACATAAATACATATATATATATATACATACGTATATACAAATTTTAAAATATATATACAAATTTTAAAAGTAGGTTCATTCACAACCCAAATCAGAGAGCACCATCCCACTGCATCAAATTTTAATACGAGCGAAGATTGGGTTTAACTATGGGCTCCGTCCAACTTTTGGGCCCAAATCTTGATATTGGGTTGGGTTGACCGTAAACCTGGCCTACCTCCGCTCGACTTGCGCTCCTACTCTCATATCCATGTTCTATCCATTTAATTTGATTCGCCTTTGATCGGACCGGATTCGAATTTACGTAAGGGTTCCACAACCCTATCAGTCAATAATAGTTCGAGTAGGGGTAAAATGGTAAATAAGAACACACACAACTCGTATATATTCGCGGAAGAAACCCTAAAAACCCCCGGAAGGAGTAAAACCTAATTGGAACACTTATCTCCCACACTCCCACCCATCGCCGTCGCCGTTGCCTTAATCGCGACTCCTGAAAAATGGTGAGTGTCTGCAATTCTCGTATCGTCTTATGCATTTTCAGTCATTCTTCTCGAATCGTCAAATTAAGGTTTAACCCTTTTCTTTTCCTCGCTTGTTTGCTGCTTTTCTCTGTAGCCTTTCAAGCGGTACGTGGAGATTGGGAGGGTAGCTCTTGTGAACTATGGCAAAGATTATGGGAAGCTCGTCGTGATCGTCGACGTAATCGATCAGAATCGGGTATGTACTTTGATCCAATTGCCGTCGAATTTTGTTACAGTAAAGAACTGATAGATATGCATCTTCTGTTTAAGTGGTTATATTGTTTCCCATGTGTTTTGAAGATCCCGTAATCTAACAATTTGTGTTGAACTTATCACGACCATTTACTTCTTCAGTAGGTTGACTCGTGATATGTCCTGGTTACCTGTTTCTACAATTTTTAGCTTTGAATTTCTTCTGATGCTTGAGAGAATTGAATCTAACTGTTATCTTTTTAGTGTGTTTGCCTATTTCGGATTACATGGAACAATTTATGACCTATCGATGCGTAGAACGGGCAAACCATTAGGAGGGGGTGTTCTATAATGTGAATTGTTTTACTTGTTGCCGGTTTCAAAAACAAATCAAAATGATCTGTTTTCAAAAAAATGCATTGTTTTTTTAAACAAAACCAACTTGCTTTGCATTACAAAGCAAAAAATGGTTCAAGAAAAATGTTTATTATTGCTAATGTAGTGATTTCAAAAACAAATGTTCATGTTTTAGAATACCCCTAATGTGTCTAAAGTTCATGGCTTCTGAGCTACTAGTTGGATGTCATGATTATTCTGAAATGTCTTGAAGCTATATATCCCAAATGGATTTTTAGAAGTTTCTTGGGATTCAAGTATATTCTTTGGCTTGTCATAACATTTGCATGCAAATATCGATTGTCTGAAAGGGAGTTACCACCTTTTTTCCTCTTCCAAAATGGAAATAATAACATTTTAATAAAATGTAGAAATGAATTCATTTCTTCATGCTTAAATTGGCGTGATCTCTATGGTTTTGGATTATTGAGCGCATCCTTTGGAATTTCAATGAAAAAACAATAAAAAAGATTTTTTGCCCTCTTGTTGCATATGTTCCACTAATTTATTTCCCATGCATCCAGTTATCAAGGGTCATGCCAGAGTTGTGCAATCTGGATTATAGTGGGTTTTTATATATTATTCTCTCCTGCATGTAAATTGCAGAACATCACTTTATCTAAATGTATTATTTCATATGAAACTTCAACAGGCCCTTGTAGATGCTCCTGACATGGTAAGAAGCCAGATGAATTTCAAGAGGCTATCATTGACTGATATAAAGATTGATATCAAGAGGATCCCCAAAAAGAAGAATCTTATTGATGCCATGGAGGCTGCAGGTAAGGACCAATTCATTGTTTTGATGCAATTTTTGTGTTTTTAGATAAGACTGAATTTAATTATATGAATCTCATTCTGGTGTTAGATGTCAAGAACAAGTGGGAGAATAGCTCCTGGGGAAGGAAGTTGATTGTGCAGAAGCGAAGGGCCTCCTTGAATGACTTTGACAGGTTTAAGCTCATGCTCACCAAGATTAAGGTTAGTAAGAAGTTTTCTATTGCGCTCTATGAACTGCTATTTATTTAAATTCACCTTTATGGTATTTTTTATTGTCAAAAATCAAAGTCACCTTGATGGTTAAAATAAGTTCTCCATGGTATGACATTTGTGGATAAAAAACTATAAATAGACCAAAACTTCTGCCAACTTTTCTGGGCCCTGTTTCCCAACTCCGATTATTAGATGTATCAATTCAAGGTTCTTAACATATGGTTCAAAGCATTAACACGAGCCATTGAACACAGACACTCAAGCTATTAATATGTTTCATTTAATACCCCTTTTCTAATCATTAATACACGCTATTTACCATTTAAAAGTTAAAAGATGTTTCTTAACTCAATTCATTAGACAGAGTATCCTCAACTGAAGAAAACACGGTGGCACAATATGTATCGATATATTGAACCTGGTTTTGGTCTGTTCTCTGTGCGCAAGCTAATGGATTGTGTATTCTGCCTTTGCAGAGAGGTGGTTTGATCAGGCAGGAGCTCTCAAAGTTGAAGAAGCAGGTTGCAGCTTAGAATGTTTCAAGTTGTTGAAATCTAAATTTTGAAAAAAAAAAGTTTTTTGCTACTAGTTTTCTTTAAATCGTTTTTATCTTCCATGTATTTTTGCTATCTCGGAGGTACATTTGAAGTTTTTTGCAACTAGTTGAGACTAATATGTGTATCAAAAATTCATGGTTGTGAACGTGGTTTTTAATTTAACAATTGGTCAAGGGCAATTTGATATTTGTTATCAATATATCATCCATTGATTCCGATACAGCATGTACAAATGTGTGCTGCAGCCCATGGATGGGTTCTGCATAGTTTATTGAATGTTTACGTATGCAATCAAGCGTCTGTGAGCTGTCTGCATCTTGGGTTCCTCGTGGTTATAGCTTATGCTGCCACGTGCTGTAGGAATTAGGATTTGTATTGGGTAAAAACATGCATGCCCACTGGGTTTTAATTATATTTTACTTCGACCTATTTTGGATTCGCTTATTTAGTGTATCAACTACACTTCGAACTAGGAATCAAAACATACAAACTGGCTTTAATCTAGTTAGTTGAAAGCCACGGTTCAGTAGATGGAGATGAGTCCAAAAAATAGGGCTGCAAGTTGGCCGGGTTGCCGGTGCCTGAGTTCGTAGAGTGAAAACGGTGCACTTTGGTTCACCAGTTCTGAGAGAGAAATGAGAATGAGAAGAAAAGTGAGAAGAATTTAGGGTTAGGTGGTTTAGGAATTTAGGATTTAAATTATAAAAAAGTTGGGTTGGACTTTTTTGACAAAGCCCGAGTTCTGCCCGAAAACAAATTGAATCAGGCTTTTAGGCCTGAGGTCAAGCCCGCAAGCTAAAACTCATACTCAAGCTCGTCCAGAGGCCAGGTCGGCCCGTCAATGTGGTGAGAGCTATACCATTATCATGCATATAAACAAATCAATATATGATATATCTATCATATATAATATATTTATATATGATATGTATTATAGAATTGGGTTGGATTGCCCAAAAGATTAACCCTAATCTAACCTGAAATAAAGTTGAGTTCATAAATTTTAACCCTAATCCTAACCTGAGCATTAACCCAACCCAACCCAACCGACTTTTTCGGATTAGATTCGGGCCAACGCGGCCCAAATTGCAGCCTTACCAAAAAATGTACTTGAAGCTCAACCCTCATCCAATGCAATGATCAAAGACCATACACGATGGATGTGGGGTACAAGTACCTCGTGGATCTGGATCCGGTTATGGAGTTACCGAAGGCTCGTAGTTGAGTTGCTCACTAGGCATCCCATAATGTGTAATTTTTAATACCAAAAAAATAGAGGTTGATATGAAGCCCCATATATGGATCCGGTTACGGGTTTCTCTCTCTCTCACACACATGCAGTTGACAGACGATTGCTGTTCGTTGGGCTTAAAGGTGCAACTGACTTTGGGCAGGGTCTGACTATTTATAGTTTTGGACAACAGGATAAGCCCTTAAGACGATTCAATATCCATGACCAAGAACCCGTAAATGGGTAGGGCCTTCAGTAGCTAGCTGGTCTGGTGTTATTAATCATCTTGTCAGATCGACTGCAAATCATCAGCCAAAAACACTTGGAAGGGGAGAGAAGTTTGCCACCAAACAATACGGTGTGATTAAAAAAATCCATTATTTCATCCATGTTTCATGTTTCCTGAATTGTATTGTAATCAGAAACGAACACATTTGTTTGAATATACAGATTGGCCAAAAAATTCATATCATCTACCATTCTATTAAATAAATTGTTTGATTCCAGTATCCTAATGAACATAAAATTTCCATGGATCTAGGTTGAGTTCCATGTCTAAATGAAACAATGTCAAGATTTTGAGGCAAACAATTCACATGTGATTATATCATGCATTAATGTAGCTGATCTACCAGCACCTAAAACAGGGACGATGTTGAATATTGGTTCATTACCCATTTCAATCCTCTGACTCATTTTTGCAAATTCAGTTAATATGTCCATGAACATGACTGATAACGTTTCTGCAGGAACACAGAGGTTTGTGGGGAAGTAGAACCTCAAGCTCTGCAAAGAGGACCCAAAATACACCATTAGAGAGGTGACACTGTCAAATAACACAACATGCACAAAATTAACACACTCAACCTTGTAATGCATACAGTATACTAGTTGGTAAAAGTTGAACCACCACAGTTATTGACAATTTTTGGGGGATTTGACATGGATAAGATGAAAACAGATCTAATACTTTTTTGATGATTACAAAAACACGCCAATTATTGAGCTAACAAAAACAGATATTTTCCATTACTGAAATCCCATGCCAAATTTAAATGACATCTAATGAAAATCAAGAATACGACCAATGACTTAAAGACTTGGAGATATTTCCAAGTGTAAGTTGGTCATTGTATCAAACAACACAAAAAGACACAATATCCTATATTCCCATGTGCATATAACACATTACTCTTTCTGCAATATAAAAGGTCATTACCCAATGTTGGTCCCAACTAAAGGTAACAACTGGCTCAGTTGGCAAGTGCTCTGGCTGGTTGGGGGATCCACTACCGACTAACCGACCATTGTGTGGCCCCATGAAACCAACAAAAAAAATGTTGGTCCCAACTACTGAGATATTGGAAGGGATAAACTAGTTATGGTTCTAACCTCTGGCATGTTTTTTCACAAAGTGGCCACTCTCACACTCAAACCTGCATTCTCGCAAATGCCAGCCTGAGATTTTACCACTACGGTTTTCTCATCTATTGGCAAAACCCATCAACACTGAATTGTCAAAGACCCAGAGATATTTCCAACTGTATTTGTATGTTGATGAACCGTCAAATAGCACAGAGATACAATACCCTAGGTGACTAGGTCAACAGAACAACTTAAGCTGAATTGCTATTCTTATGCTCTATAGTGAATTTTCTGCACCAACTTCTCTAGGTCCAACCTTTAACAACTTAGGCATGTCCGTTAAACCCAAAGAATCTCCAGTTATTCCTATGATCCTATAGTTCATTAACATAGAATCAGAGGTTAGCAGGATCGGTTTCTCAAGATTATACTCCGTGAAGGTCAAAGGTATCATTGCTTCCAAGGAAATAGTGGCATAAAAAAATTCCTTGCCCAATTCAAATCAATCATCTATATACAATTTCACCTAATCTCCTGACAAACCAATATGATGGGCAGCCTGATCTTATGGTTTTCAATTCAGAAAGATCTGCAAGGAGTACCATATAATACCTTTTTGATAATGAGTTTGTTTATAAGCTAATACTATACATTGTACAGTACCAATTCACAGCCACTGTGCATGTTGAATCTTAGTTTACAGCTTGTTATTAGTTTCTTTTATTTGTTTTTTCTCTTCTTTATCTTTTATCATTGCTAGAATGCTATTTAGTGCCGTTGTTTTCTTCTCTGTTTTATTGATTGGGCAGTCAGGGGTATAATGGTCATTAACTTTTTTTACCAATATATAATGGTCATTGTGTTCATCATTGATGCTTAATATAAATACAATAGGAGATGACTGTTTCAGTCCATACAGAGATTTTCTGAGTCTGCACACATTTCCTTTTCCAACATTTTCATAAAAGCCTACTGGAATGTCCATATATACCTCCTCCTGTAAATCACCATTGAGGAAGGCATTTTTGACATCAAGCTGGAACAAGGGCCATGTAGAGAACACTGATGTGGACGCCACTGCTGTGGTCCCCACTGTGTTCGTATGACAGCATAACATATGTTTTGTTAGTTATGCCAGTGTTAGTTGGTAGTTATTGGTAGTTATTTCAGTTTGTTGTTACAGCTTGTTATTTCAGCTTTATTATTAGTTTATTTGCCATGTAAGCAACAAGGGCAATTCAGCCCTTTTACAATTAATCAACATATATAAATATTAAGAGTGGGTCGGCAGATCGTTAAGATCAACCCTCTCTCTCTTTTCTAAATCCCTTCGTGTGCTTCTTCTTTTCTCCCTCTCTTCTTCTTCTTTTCTTCTAAAATCTTTCATTTTTTCTTTCGAATTCAAGACTGATTGTAGTCTTGATCGACTACTTGGTATCAGAGCAAGGATTATGGTTTCTCATCCGAGTCTGATCCAGCCAACCACATGAGAGTTGCCTAGGGCTGGAAGATTAAGAAGATCCCTTTTCAGCTGATTCTTGGAGGTTATCAGAGACTGTAGCAGCTGTCCAAAGAGTGGATTGTGTTCTTGATAATCAGGAAGAATCAGAGGAAGATAAAGAGTCCAAGATCAGTTTCTTTATCAAGACTGAAGGTGGCGATGAGAATTTCTGTTCAAAACCTAAACTGGTTGCAGAGAAGGTCTTATGTTAGTCTAATTAGATTGACTACATGAGAATTTCCNTGGAGGCTACTGGTAGTGTGCGGCTACTACTAAGAAGATTGTAGAAGGCTGGGAGAGTTCCAGTAGTCAGGAAGAATTAGAAAAGACTTCGGATCTCCAAGATTAGGGTTCTACATCAGACAAGATGGTGGCGGCCAAAGATTTTCTTTCATGAAGTAAGTTTATTTTTTGCTTGAGAATAACCTTGAAAGGTTCATCTTAGCCTATTTTGAGAGGTGCGGCTGGAAAACCTTTTTTTTCTTTCTAGGGTTTTGAGAGAAAACCCTAAAATTCATAACTGTTGTTGGTTTCAGATCAGATTTTGAACTGGTTTCATACAGAATTCTTTTTTTCCTTATTCTTTGGAAGACCTAGGCCGGCTGTTATCAATTGTTTAGGTGCTTTTTTCTATTACAGTAGCTTCAAAAGTTTGTTTATTGTTAATTCTTGACCAAGAATGGAGTT
>NW_010729112.1:3412564-3423615 GCF_000365185.1 Nelumbo nucifera | reverse complement strand
AGGTACCCTATTACCCTAGGGTTTCTCCTCAGGGGGAGAGTAGTGAGAGTGGGGTTAACTCATCAGAAGTTCCTTTACCTGTTCCATTGAGTGATGAGGGATGTAATGGGGAGGGTTGTCAGAAGTGTCAGGATTTGAGAGTCTATCACAGGCGGTGGAGGCAGGTTGATTTCGATCATCAGCAATCCAGGCCAGCCCTAGTTCCTTTTGCGGATCCAGATCTAGGTACCACAATCCCTTTATCAGATCCAGGTCCCCCTGAGATACCTTCCACTGTTGCTACTTTACCTCCTTTGGATGACCTTGACCTCCCCATTGTAGTCCGTAAAGGCAAACGACGTTGCACCACATCCACAACTCACTGCATTTCCCAGTTTCTGTCCTATGATTGCCTGTCCCCCTCTTACAGATCCTTTCTCACATCCATTGCTGATATTCCTATTCCCAGAACAGTGTAGGAAGCCTTGTCAGTTCCTGAGTGGAAAGATACAATGAAGGTTGAAATGGATGCCCTTTTGAGGAATAATACTTGGGAGCTAGTTGACCAGCCTAAAGGAAAGAAACCAATTAGATGTAGATGGGTATTTACTGTGAAACATAATGYTRATGGTTCCATTRAAAGGTRTAAGGCCCGGTTAGTTGCAAAGGGATTTACTCAGACTTATGGTATAGACTACTTGGAGACTTTTGCTCCAGTAGCAAAGATGACCACTATTCGAGTTCTGCTATCCCTTGCAGCCAGTTATTCTTGGCCCTTGTTCCATATGGATGTTAAAAATGCCTTCCTCAATGGAGACTTACAGGAAGAAGTCTACATGTAGTTACCTCCTAGATTTTATAGATGTTAAAAGTACCTCGTCATTTGGTCTGCTTCCAAGTGGCCGATGACTTAGGCCAAAGTGGAGAACTTTGGCTGCCGAGATGAGTCACGCTGGGCAGGCTAGGTGGCGAGCTGACTATAGTGCGGAGCTGCCTGTGAGGTGCCAGGCTAACCAGATGCCGAGCTGCCTGTGAGGTGCCGGGCTGACCTGGTGGCGAGCTGGATTGATGAGATTCGTTGCTCTTTGGAGACCTACAAGGAACCAAATGTCAGAGGACCTGGGGTGGCTAACCTGGCAAGGTCGCTCCGATGCTTAAGTCAGTACTCTCATAGTAGACTGCGAGCTAAAAATCACACAGTATGAGAGCTAGAATTTACTTACTGACTCTGACCCACTACTACTGCTGCTRCTAACATGATGGCCCTGATGTCTCGGAATCTCATCCAGAAGGTAGACTCCATTCACCTCACGACCACTCCCAATCATCTTCTTTGACTCCAGATCCTGCAAAACACAATTAACGAGAAGAAAGGTCACGGAACAATTCAAATTTTTTGTCAAAGAACTAACAGACAATAGGCTGGTATGAAGTCTAGGGACATGTAAAACAAAAGACATAGTTATATCATTGGTCACTTTAACTGTCCCCTTCCCAACAATGGGAATATGTGAACCATCTGTTGTAGAGACTCTGCCTCTACCAGAGCACAACTGATAGGAACTAAAAAGGGTAGGGGCATTAGTCATGTGCTCAGATGCTCTTGAGTCTATAATCCAGAGAGGTCCCTCCTTACCTAAAGTGGATGCAAGATTTGTAGTTGCATATGAATTACCTGTATGTGCAAAGGAAGTGGTGTAGTTGGCTCCTGCATTCTGTTGTCCATCTAGAAGGCTAGAGCTAGGTGAATCTTTCTTACTCATAAGCTGTCCAAACCTCTCCAATTCTGTTCTCACTGTTGTTATTGCAATGGATTCCCAATCAGTTTGGGGAAGAGGGGCTGAAGAGTCTCCTGTAGTGGCTACATTTGCATTTCCCTTCTTGTTCCTTACCCAGGCAAGCATAAGATTTGGATGAAGCTTCCAACAAGTGTCCCTGGTATGCTTAGGCTTCTTGCAATAATCACACACCAAATCCTTCTTATCTTCCCTTCTAGTCTCACTACTCCCTCCGTCTCCATTCGACTTAAGTTTTGTTGTACCAACTATAGCCGAATGATCAATCCCAGGCTGTCTCAGCATTACATTCCTCCTACTCTCCTCTCCAGAGACAAAGGCATAGGATTGAGAGAGTGTCACACCCTCCCTAGAAAGAATATGTTGCCTAGCAATGTCAAATTCAAGCCCTGCCAAGAACTCAAAAACCCTATTCCTCTCTACTAGTCTATGATAGGTTGTTGCACCATTTACACTTTCCCATACCATAGTTTCTAAGTGATCTATTTCTTGCCATAGGGTTTTCAGTATGAAGAAATACACAACAAGAGGTTTTTCTCCTTGTTTCATACTTATCACCTGATTTCTTAACTGATAGGCTYTGGCTTCATTTTGCTTHTRAGAGTAGGTTTYAGYCACTCCATCCCAAATCTCCTTAGCAGTATTAGCCCATAGGATTTTTTTTTGCAATATGAGGTAACATAGAATTACGTAGCCAGGACATTACCATGTAATTTTCCTGCACCCATTGGGAAGAGTTTGTATCAGGTTTCTTCTCCTCCCCAATAAGATACCCTAATTTTCCACGGGCACCAATAGCCATCTTAGCTGATTGTACCAACTCCAAATAATTTGTACCATCAAGTTTTACTGTAGTAATGATCCCATACCCAAAAATATCACTACTACCTCCAACACCCAGTCCCATAGTACCGGTAGATTTCATCTCGGTATTCCAACTCTCCATCTTACTTCAAACAGTTCAACAATAAGAAAAAATAGATTGGAGACCTTCCAAAAATAATTTAATATCACACACACAGAAACCAACCCTTCCGAAAGAAGAAAACCCTATCTAGAGGGAAATCTCTCTCCTCCCCACGCCTCCCAACAGAAGAGAAGAGTGAATCAATCACTCCAGGAGGCTAAGAAAATTCCAGAAATCAAACCGCCCTCTTCAGAAAATCAAAAGAAAACTAACAATACCTAGGCACCCAAGATCAGGTCAAAAACAAAGAGTCCAACTTTTCTGGGACTCTTCCCCGTACTCTGGTTCTTCTTGATTTTGATGTCGAACAGTAGATCACCTTCTTGATGACTAAATCCCATCAAAAAATTCAATAACTGGGCAATCTATAGCAGATCAATCAACCCTTTATTACTTCATGCAGGCTGATCTAGGGCTGCATGAGAATGCTTCAAGAAACCCTAGCCGATACTCTGATACCAAGTAGAAATCTGCTGAATTAAAAAATATGAAAAAAAAGTAGTTTCTTGAAGAGAGAAGGAAGAGAGAAAGAGAGAAGGAGAGAAGAAGAGAAGAAAAGTTGAAAAGAAAAGAGAGCAATAATCTGACCGCCCCCTTCACTTATTATTTATACTAAAAATAATACAGCAATACAAAGACAACTATGCCCTTATAGGGCGGCAAAACATAAAACAGCATATATAACACTCAAAAACATAATAAAATTTGGACCCACATAACTACCGTGGTTCCCACCTCCTATCTAACAACTAACATAAAACATCTACTTAGAAAAACATCATAAAACTGATTAATCTTCAATGCTATTCTTCCTCTTATCTTTACTTCTCTCTTCTTGCTTTCTTCGTCAATCTTATATAGTTTTCTCTTCTTGTGGCCATGGGTACTGACTTTTGGATCTGTTTAAATTCTAATCAATGAAAATAAACAACAATCTACTTACCTTTTAAAAAGTTGAAAACTGAATGATTATGAAATTATGCATAACTGTTGTTAGGAGGTAAAGAGACCTTGAGTACTTTATGATTCATTGCTGTTTGATCACTGTTAACACATAGTTCCAATTATTTCAATTCAATAAATTTTTTATTTTTTATGGCTTAAAAATAATTTGACTATTTTTTCTTTGGATCTATAATAGATGGCCTATAATTTTGAGAATGTAGGGGTCTTCACCTTCTTCTTTGTGAGATGTTTGAAGATCCATGCACGGTTTCTGAGTTTTTACAAGGTCTCTTTTCTCAAAAGATAATGTTTTATTTTATTTTAATTTCTATGCATGCATTTTTTTGGCTGTTAGATTATTATTAGGTGGGTAATCTTATTAATAAAAAAATAATATCTAAAACAGTTCAATAGGTTGATAGAAATGGAACTTAATTATCAACTTGCACCAATTAATCAAAAAAATTTATTAACTTACCCGATGCAATGTCTCGTTTGTATTAGGTTCAAAATGAAAAGATATTTTATGCTAAGAAAATTGGAAACTAGGAATTAAAACATTATTCCTACAGAAGTAAATGATACATGTCAACTAGAAAATTAGTAACACTACTCATCAGTTTGGAATTAAGAACACAGTGGCTTCTCATGTAAATTTTGTAACACTTAAAAGCTTCACAAATTTCCACATCAGTTAGTAAGCTTTTTTCTTATATATTTTGATTAATAGATGGATTCATTAACTATTATTTGTTTCGGCTCATTTTTCTGCATGGGTTTCTAATTGGCATTTTAAGGTTCATATTTTCAGCCCATGGGGCTTTTTTGGTTTTGAAAAGAAGACCATGGAAGCAGGTAGTGGTACAAAAGTTAACATGAGCCCATAAGATTTAACTTTTATTGATTATATGGCTTAAGGTTTATGGACCTAAAGTAGAAAAGTTGTACGCTGCAGCTTTAATGGAGATGAAAAAGACGCAGTTGTTTTTATTGGACATACTACTTGGTAGAAGAAAGGGGAAAATATGCCTCTGCAGAAGACTGAAAGAGGAGAAGGTTCTATCGTTACATAACAGGTAGCACTTCTCTCTCTCTCTCTCTGTACCATGCTTCTCTCTCTTAGTGTTCCTTTCTCTTTCCAGCATGCTTCTATCTTACAGTCAAATTCTCACCTGTGCATGCATGGGAGACAGCATAGTTGTAAATTCATCTGATTTGTGTGGATGCTGAGTCAGACATGAGATCTGCCAAGTCCTTCACAAGTTGACTCATGGACACATGTCACCTCACGAAACCCAGACTAAGGTGTCTATGTAACACTACCTCAGACAAAATCTCTAATCTATTATTTTTCTGTGGAAAACCATTCTAAATCAAAATCAAGACAGCCAAAATTATTTCAAACAGGCATCTGTGCATGCTGAAAAATTTAGGTGGCATTTCCAAGTCTTAAGTCAGATACTTCTTTAAGTCTAATTAGATCTTATTGGAACAAGGGCTTATTTTTATGTTTGAACAGTCTCTGCCTGAAATCTAATTAAAATATCATATTGGAGTTGTTGAACCAGAATGCTTTCTATTTGAACATGGGTACGAGTGGCATTCTTATCATATGAAAGCTTTAAAAGGTTAAAAAGTAAAGAAAATATTGCTATAAAAAATGAGTAAAATAAGCATCTATATGCACCACTAAAAAGTTTAAGTGGTGAACAAATTGGAAAAAAAATGGTGACAAATGGCAACTCAAATACAGCAAAATTTTAGATAGAAGTGGACCTTTCAGAGGTAAAATAAAATGCATGATGACCACTAACCAAATCAGTTTCAGATTTCCAAATACTACCTTTATTTGGAAAAAATGGTGACAAATGGCGACCTAAATACAGAAAAATTTTAGATAGACGTGGACCTTTCAGGGTATAACAAAATGCATGACCACTTAACCTAATCAGTTTCAGATTTCCAAATACTACCTCAGTTTCGGTTGTTCCTAAAGCAGGTTATCATTATGAATGAACAAAAGACAGTTGACTGGTTGAACTAAAAAAACATCCTAAATCAGAAAATGCATGTTAAAGAGAAAAACACTGACCATAGTATCACCCCAAAAGAAATTGTTCTCCAGAAGGATTTTATCAAGAAGATAAATGCAGAACCTTGCTATTGTCTTCATGCTCTTCTCACTGATGGAATCTTGACATGTATGATCAGGGTCAAAGGATTCAGAACATATCCTTGCTGCAACTTCGTTTGTAATGCTTAAGATAACTGCACATATCTTTCTAGAGATGATAAATTTCTGGAAGCAAGAATCATGCCATTGTGCATGCTGAAAGTCCCAGTAATTTGGTAGCATCAAGCAAGATGTGTCCTGAATATCAGTTTGAGCTGTAGTTTCCTCATCCTCCGTAACATAAAGAATGGGTTTGACTTCTACCAGTGCTCTGCAATAAAGAATGAAAAATTTTCACATTAAATACTGGGGCAAATAGGAGCCAACTATGAACTATATTGGAGTATGCTGGGGGATCAGTAATGTAATAGCATTACCTGAATGAAAATAATTTGAGAAGGGCGGGAAACTGGCCCCTAATCAGGGGATGCCCAGCATTGTATATACTGGTTCTTTTATCATTCATTTAATACGTTTATAGTTATCCATAAAAAAATACTACATCCATATTCTGAAACAACATTATGGGCTTGTAGAAATACCTTTTTGGAAGGTTGGGTGCAAGAATATATAGAAAATTGGGATCAAACACTTTAGAGCTATCTCCATTGTCAAAATCATACGATCTTCTCTGCTCAAGGAATGCAACCTGCTTGCTTTGAATTTCAATTCTATCAGAGGGTGTGAGAGATGCTGAGCAGTAAACGACAAAGAGAATTGCAGAAGCAGCTATAGAACAGTTGTAGCACTTGGCAATGGCTTCGCAATTTTCCAGTGCTTGTTCCAGTTCTGCAGTAGGGCCTCCAGTGCAGAGTGTCATTGTGGGAGGGTCAAGTCCCAACTGCCCAGCCATATATAGTATTTCTTTATGCAAGGTAGCCTGAAAGAAAAGCAATGCAAATATTAGGTGCTTCCTAGGCAGCACTTTTAAAAATCACTGACCCATAAATTTTGAACATGTAGTTGAGTGGCTGATGGTAAAATGCATGATAAATATTGGTGTCTCTAAACCATATTTCACGAGTTTGTGTGGAACCATCATTAATAAAAAACATTGCCAGAATCTGTGGAATAGTGAATCTCAAAAAAAGGTTCATGCAGAATTGCAATATGTTGTTTTGCACATCAAACAAAAGATGCTGCAACTAAGAATTATGTCTTAAACATTTAAGTAATCAATATCTGTCTTTTTTACTTCCTGAGATCCTTTATTGTCTTGTTTAGCAAACAACTGTATTCAATGAAAAGAACACGAATTACTGTAGGAAAAATCTAACCATTAATTTCTGAATTTTTCTCGAGCCTAGTGTGATTGAATCACAAATGAGCAATAGTTTTCTTAGAGCTAGGAGTAGGTTAATGAATACATCTAGAATAACAATCACATCTAGTAGTAAATACCTATCTTTCAGCAAAATAATTGAAAAGCAGAGGGTAAGAATAAGGTTGGCTAGCAACATTGTCAAAGCTTATGCATGTAAACTCAAACACACCAAATGATGAAAGCATTCTGGAACAAAATTAGGTCCATGGACACTGATACAAACAAGGTTGACAAGGAGTCTAACTTAGAGAAGAAATAAAAGAAATAAGACAATATTGCCTTACTTTAGATTAGTTTTACCTGGCTATATGGTCCAATGCAACTTGGTGCCCAGCATGAAATACTCTGTACATGTAAAACTTTTTTTGTATGGTCATTGGACACTAGAACTTCAACATATGCATCCCCTAGACCCACTTGCATTAGAGGCAGTTCAATTGTACTGCGAGATGGAACACCGAAGTAGCACTTCTCTTGTGTAATAAATTTAACGTATGTTTCATTGGCAAGAGCGAAATCATTCATATCAGCAATATAAAGATGAATATAGAGAACATTCACCCATCCACAGCCATATTCAACAAGACATGATTCAATTTTCCTTAATACAGCACTCAGATCTTTATCCAAACCTGCCAATAAGAAAATTGGAAACCAATGGTTAAATAATTTGCCTACAATGCAGACTTGAAGGCTTACACTTTGATGTACCTGACAATGAAATATTGTTCATATCATTATGCATCAATTAAGGCTGTTATGTCAAAGCATCGGTTAGTCAACCAGCCAGTCACCATGCCAACTGCATCATTAACTAGTTAGTCAGTACCCATGATGCAGTTACTAGGAATGATCGATCATTGACTAGGTTGAGTAGCTTGACTAACCACAGTTATTTCAAAGTTTTATCTGCTTTTTCTCTAACTAATCATCATAATATATGCATGCTAGTTTAATTTTAATGGCAAACGTCTTGAGTGACTACAAGTGTACAAAATGGAAACAAGGCATGAAATAAAAGGACAGTGGAAAGGACTTCTGTAAGCCTCCTTCAAATTAGTGATGTACTGGTATGGAGTTGCCACAAACAAGGGAGCTACATCAAACATCAAGTTGTCAAAGTTGCATCAAGTTACCTTTTGAATTTTTGCATGAATTTTGGATCCAACAACAAATAGAAAACGTATTATCCCTTTTGGTTGTTGAAATTTGAAGCATAGCCTCTATGGTTTCACCAGAAGCAAGTGTTGAATTTTCAGAGTGGCACTCATCTTTACTTTCAGGCACTGGCTCTCCCTGGACCACAAATACAGAACTTGTTTTCTCTGATTCTAAAGAAGCATCAGTTGTGCTGTTATTGCTGCTGAAAAAAGTAAATCCCTTTTTGTGTTCTAAATGGAATGCTGATGGATGGAGGACCCCAACAGGAGCTATCGAGTCTGAAGAGTGCAGAACAACTTGAAAATCATCAAGCACAATCCGAGCATTCTGGAGATTCTACATGTTAAATCCTGACCAAGAAAAAGAAAAGGAAAGGACAACTTGCTAGGGATGAAACATTATTTGCAAATTCCATATTATGGAAGACATTCATGGATCAAATTGATCCTGGACAAAATCAATGTTATGAAGCACAGAGAAATGATCATATATCTACATTTATGACAGCCACAAGCGCAGAGCTATTCATAAAAAGATTCTACAGAATATGGTGATCCATAGATAAATAACTGGGGCAGGCCACAAAAATGGGAAACTTACTTTAAAAAGTGGGCAGTCAAGTGTAAGTGTTTCATATTCCCCTCCTTCACCACACACATTTATTCCGTACAACCTGTCCAAATGCCAAATAAATGCAGCATTCAGTATGGCTTAATATTAAAAAAGTTATTCTAGCTAGACGTACTCTTTCAAATGATGCAGTTGGGGTTGCAAATATGAAATCTCCTTTCCCAAGTGATTTTCAGGGGTCAATCCCATGGCTGCAACCTATGAGATTTGAAAATAATTTGGATTCAGAATTACAACTACAAGCAATAGAACCAATATCATCGTGGGAAAACTTAATGCAGATACAGTAAATAATTAAGGACATGATATCAGAGATGCCTCATCTTAGCACAGTTGTTAGGACTCTTGCAGTTATCCTGAGTTAGCTGTAGGAAACATATTTCATAAAGAAACTGGGTCTGGGAAGAAGATAGAGATATAATGCATATTTAGATGCCCCATCAGCCCATCTTATATTTGTGGGTATGGGAATTCAAGGAAAGGCAAAGTATGAAAGATGAAGAAAAAGATAATGTAGTGTAGTAAAATTTACCTTTACTGTGATAGCCACAATCCCTCTTGTGATCTACTCAAAACAAAAGGGGGAAACATAGTGACAGAAATAAGTAGAACACTCAGAGAATTTGAAAAAGGAAAAGTATTACACCTTTCAAATCGATAAAGAGATTACCATTTCTTGAAGGAGCAAAGATTGATCTTGTTTCCATAAATATGACAGAGAAACAAGACCCAACCTTGAACAAACACTTTCCACCCGTAGCCTCTGATAATCTGAAACGATAGCACCTGAAGACACTGCCATGATGGCTGGTATTTGTCGTTTTACTTCTTTTAGCAGAATAAACAAGTCTTCAACCTCATCACCTGGAGTTGTTCTGTAGCTAAGATTTTGACACCTATTTAACAAAAGGGGTAGAACAAAAAAAGCATTGAACATATTAAATCAAGATCCGTCATCATAAAAGCAACCTTATGGGAAATGGAAATTAAAGTGAATAATTAATTGTAATGGCAGGAAGGATATTTTCTCAACATTTATCATAATAAAGGGTCTGATTTTGATTCTCTTCAGTGTTCAGTGTTGATTTGGAGAATCAATCAAACACTGGGGCCCTTTATGTAACAGTAACAACATAATATGGACGGAATTGCAACTTTGGCATAATTTGGTGTCTGTGGGAGGAAAAGAACAAGTGCATAGTTGAAGATATTTGTATTTCTGTTGCTGCCAATCAACCATCATAAGAAAAGTGAAGATACCTATACATCACAAGAAAATGACATCTAGGGAGTTCAAAGGTATTAGCCAAAATAATATATGGGGAAGTCGATTCAAGTACTACAATCCTCCTTGTCAATCAACAAGGGTTTGCATTCTATGACTGTTCATAGAGTCTATTAGATCTTGAATATCACTATAAAACCCAGATAAATCAGAGCTAGTGACCTCTTTGAAACCAAACTAGAGTTGGTTTTATTGTTTATTTAGCTCCTATTAGAGTGAAGTGGGTAATTCAAGATATGGTTTTGGAAAATCTAGCACATACTTCCCCTTCGAGAAGGAGAAGCTATGGGCTAGAATAGTGGCAAGTATTCATGGGCTGGAGCATAATGGATGGGATGCTGGAATCAGAACTAGGACCACAAGCAATTCTCCTTGGAAAGCCATTCATGACCTGCTACCAGTTTTCTCCCCTAATATTAGGTATGATTTGAATTCCGATAACTCCATAAAATTCTAGGAACAAACTTGGGTGGGGAGTGCCCCTCTAAAGGATCAGTTTCCTTCTTTGTTTGCTCTTTCTGATCTGAAAAATGAGCCAATCTCGTCTTTTACCACCCCGTCCTCTTCCACTTCTAGGATTGGGTGGAATTGGGTCTAAGAAGGGATTTGAGGGAATCAGACTTTGACAATATTTTGAGCCTTATTGCAATTCTTGATAACGTTGTCTTAGACCCCACTAGGGCGGACTCTAGAATTTGGACACCTTCTCCCAACGGCATTTTTTCTTGTGCTTCTTTCTTCAAAGTCTTAAGTCAGTCCACCAGTCCTACCTTCCCTCCTTTTCCTGTTGA
>NW_010729112.1:3383360-3397930 GCF_000365185.1 Nelumbo nucifera | reverse complement strand
TAAATCGTCATTTACTAATTTGTTATTGATCTTAGTTTCTTAGCTTTATATAATGGTTGGGAATAAGATAATAGTCTAGAAATATGTATTAATGCTTCTTTTATCATTTTACAAAATATCATTGCATATTTCCACAATGTCTCTAATTTTTACAATATTTCCCCTCGACATTTCCAAAATTTCCAACATATGTCCTATATTTTGGTAAGCGACATTTCCATCAACATCGACATTTTAAACCTTGGTTTCAAGTTCTTACTCAGCCTCTTCACTACCTTATTCCAAAACTCCCTCTTTCTAGGGCTTCCACAATGTAAGATATAGGCCACACAACCCTCTTGCACCTAGGCATTCTCTCACATTGCTCCAACTCTCCATGCTCAAGATTTATCCCCATTAACCTACATTTTGATAAATTCACCTTCAGCCCTGACACCCTGTCCACTATCTCAACGATTACCTTTAGGTTTAGGATATCTTTCATCACACTAATCTTGGCAAAAATAATGGTATCATCTGCAAACTGCAAATGAGATACCACTTTTTTCCTCGCTTCTCACCCAAAATCCTCTTATCAATCCCCTCTCATCCACTCTTTGAAGCAAAAAACTTCAGAGTTCTAACACCAAAATAAATATTATGGGGGAGAGAGGATGCTCTTGCCTCAATCCTTCAGTTGCTTTAATGAAACCTTTGAGGGTCAAATGTTTTGAGGAATGAGGACACACGTTCCATAATCCATCTGATCCATTGTGCTCCAAAACCCATCTTATTGAACAATCCTTTAAGAAACATCCAATCAACATGGTCATATGCTTTCTGGAGGTTAACTTATACACAAACTGCCTTTTTCTTGTGCTTCTTATATCATTAATTATTTTATTTGCCACCAATATTTGATCTACAATTTGTCTATCTTCTATAAAAGCACCTTGAGTAGGGGTCACTATCTCATCAATGATTTCTCTAAGTTTGTTGAATAGAACCTTAGCTATTATTTTGTACAAACTCGTCACAAAACTTATTGGTTTGAAGTCACCTAGTACATCCACCCTAGATTCTTAGGCATCAAAGATATGAATGCAGCATCCATTCCTCTACTAATGGGTCCTCTTTGATGAAACTCTCCAAATACCTTCATCAAATCCACCTTAATAACTTCCCAACATTCTTGATAAAAGGCCATAGTAAATTCATCTGGTCCCCATGCTTTGTCTTTTATTCATATAAAAAATAGCCTTCTTAATTTCTTCCTCTATGAAAGATCTTTTTTTATCAGTAACTCCGAAAAGATTTCATTAATTAGAAAACTATAGGATACAACAAGAAGTTGTGAAAGAAGCTGGCTTTAGTAAGCTGACCTGGAACAGAATTACAAATGTGCCCAAAACATGTGTTCTTTGAACCCCTTGCTTTGCTAAGCTATGTGCCAAGCTGTTGGCAGATTTCCTAACCCATACCACCTGGATTGGCATGTTCCTCTATGAAATATCTCTCTACCCATTGTCTTTGCTCTTGACTTATCATCCTCCAATGAATTCCCTTTATTGTGGGTCTTGGGTGCACAGTTGAACCATATAACCTCTTGAAATACTCCCAATAATAAATCTCCAATCTCCTCTTGCCCCTTGACTTCTCATCCTTCATGCAGTAGTCTCACTATCAAATTTTGCCTTTTTCTCCTATTTGCCAAATTATGAAAAAAAAAAACTTGTATTTCCATCTCCCTCCTCCAATCATTGACATCTTGATTTCTCTACCTCCAGTCAATTTCCCCATATCTGATAACTTCTTCTAACTCCTTCCATTCTTTTCTATTGCTCACCATATCCTCCATTAAGCCTTGCCCTTTTTCCAATTGAACCTTTTTTTTTCATCTAGGATTCCCAAAGTCTCCTAATTCCATATCCTCAAATGACTCTTTGTTGCCTTTAGCTCTTGCATGAACCTAAAACCTTTCCATCCATCAATCCAGGGTTCACTTAGTCATCCCTTCATCTCCCTAATGAAATAAGGGTGCAGAAGCCATGTGTGAATTCCCCAATGCCAATTGCATATTATCTTAGTTCCATTAGGATTGAGTAGTAGTCTAACACCAGTCTGACCAAGGCCAACACATGTGTGTTCCCCCAATGCTCTTTCCAATCTGCAACAGATGGCTTCTTTGCATATTAGACCAAGTATATCTCACATTCAGGAGTTGGACATGTTTCAGCACATATTCATTAATTTATCTCCCAAACTTCCTCATACTCAGATTAATTGTAATATTCTCATTTTTTTCTCATGACAAAATCAAATCACATTAACGTCCCCTCCTATCACCCAAGGACCATCCCAAAGTCCATGTATATAGTATAGTTCTGCCCAAAATTGTTTTATCTTTGTAAAAAAAAGTCCATACACATTGATTAAGACCCATTCAAAGCCATCATCTCTATTCTTAAGTCTCAAAGATATAATTCTTCTCCACATTCAACAAAATCATTCTCCCACATTATCAAAAGGCTCCTAGCAGCACCCATTACTTCTATTTTATTATTATAATCTCAAATGATAGAGAATGTAAAAAAACACAGCGCCATACACAAAATGGCTAAGCGCTTAAGCAAGGCAACCTTCTATTGGTGCCCTGTCACCTAGGCATTGCCTTGACAACTATGAATCTCACTCCCTCTTGGTAACATGTTACAGCCTGTGTATTTTATGAATTGCAACTATGTAGCTAGGCATAATAGTAGCATCATTTATATCCTTAGTCAATTCATGATTAATATACCAATATTCTGTCTCCAAATAAGCTGCAACAACATTTTAGTGTAAGAACTATCACTTTTGTTAGCAATGCTATGATGCACTTGTACAGGTATGACTTCTAGAATTAAGTACAGATATGGAGACTTTAACTTAGGAGCAAGGTGCACCTGGCACATGCCAAAGCACACCAGGTGTGTGCCTTTTAAAGGGGTTGTGCCTGGGCCTAGACAAGGCACAGACCTTGAAATGCGCCTTGCCTGTGCATCTAGGCGTGATTTTTAAATCACTGCTGTGTATATCATATATTGATGAAATTTCATGCAAAATCCTAGTGCTATATTTGCTACAGATTTGTATATCAATAGTTGGGGTATGGCTTTGTTGAGTTGATAACACCATTTTAACAAATAAAACACATAACCAATGTCAATGTTAGTGGATGCAAGAAGACCTCAAAGAAATTAATTAGGCTGGTAGTTCCAACAAGGGCATGAAAATTAAGGGACTTAAACACATTGGAAATTCATGCAACATGATTTTATCTTTTTAAGTCTCAAGACACATATGAACATTATAAAAAAGGGAACAATAATGTTAAAAAAAAAAAAAAATCTTTGGAATTTGGACTCCTCGTGCTTTAAATTTTTACCGTAGTGGGCCAAAAGAAAATGTGTTTTCTTTTTTTCTTTTTATCTACTAAAACAGTATGATGATTTCTTTCTCAACAAACTGGAACATCTAAGTAGGACGAGTAGAAAGCCATAAAGGCATGGGTTTATGTAGTGAGGAAAGGCCTGAGGACTTATATGATCTACAAGAGGGTATGGCTTTAGATAAAGTTGGACAGGAGACAAGGTTCGTGTAGCATATACCAAAATTTTGCAATGATGTTTAGCTAAATTAGGTTGGGTTAAGAATCAGGACTATTTCAAAAGCCATTGATGTTTATTAATTAAAAGACAAAATATCTAGATTTTATAGTTTTGAAATTTAGATTTTTGAGAAACAAAAATATTTTAAATCCTCCAAATTCCAAATGTTTTCATTAGGGAAAAACTGGAACAAGTTTTTTATGTAGTTGAAAGTTGTAACCATGAACTAGCCATGCTTCATTTGGTCATGATTGATTAGATTGCCACTAGTCCAATCAAATCTCAGAAGGGGAGATTTGTCTTGTACAGGGCATTTAAACTGTATCATGATATTATAGACTAATAAAAAATATGGTAAAAGACAATCACCTAAACTTATGTGCAACAAAAAGTTAGTTATCAAAACCATAAAGTTCAATATTGGAAGAAAAAGAAAGTAGATCTTACATGTAAATTGTTCGCATAAAGTATAATGACTAGAACAAACCTTTTTTTTTTAAATGATAATCAGAATAAATAATTAACTCAGGACCTGTTCGTTTGCTCTGAAGTCTGACATCTGAAAGTGCAATAATTACATTAAGAGGTATATTGGTATTGGTGAACTTTTCTTTACTCTGAACTCTGAATGCAGAGAATATAGTTCTGAGTTCTGAATTCTGAATTCTGAAAATTATCAAATATCCATTTTGACCCATATATGAGAGCTTTTGTTTGTCTTTTTGGGGGTATCATTGGAAAACAAAAAGTTGTATTATTGCACTTTAAGAAATAAGAGATAAGAGGAAAAAACAACCATTTTTCTCTTAAAGTTAAAAGATTTCTCGTAAGAGATAAGAGTTAAGATGAAACGAACAGGTCCTCAGTATTTTTCACTTATTCAGCACCATGCAAAGAGAAAACTGTAATATTGACAAATATGATCTTGCCTTGTGGATCCTTGTATTCGCCTTCGAAACAATGGCACTCCCATGCATTCTGCATAGCTGACCACAATTTGGTGCCCAACCTGAAGAAACAAAACACAAATTAGATTTACCTACTTTGACAGAACAGTTTTATGAAATATATTCATATTCAATAGTTAAATAATAAAAAAGAATAAGTAGGAATAAACATTCCTGCACAGTGTATATAAAAAAAATCAATTCCATTAGACCTCAGTAACAGAACGCATAAAAGCGACCAATAAAATCCATTTCAACAACAAAAACATGTACTAGCCACTGACCCACTTGGTTAACCAAAAGAAAACCCAGTTGTATTGGTGATTGGCATCTAGTATGAAAATCACCGATGATCAAAACTTATGACAAATTAATCCTCAATATACACTGTTTCCCTTCTCTCAATTTTTTGATGAATGAAGGATAGAATTGAATTGCCCTTCTCTCAATTTAGAAATCGGGAAAACTCAAAACCGATTTATACTCTATGTAAAACCCCAAATTCTTATTTGTCCAAAATGTTTTTTTTATCTAGTTCACGCATTTCAAATCCATATTTAGTTCCAAATAAAATAACTTCTACAACACGTCGACGGTTTAAAAGTAAATGCAAATAACTTAAAGAAAGAGGGAGAAGAAACATAAAACTTACAGTTTGATACATGTAGCTATCCAGTTCATCAACTGAATCCTCTATCGGCATCAAGTTCGCCAACGCTACGATCTATATGCACCCAAAGAAGCCCCTTTTTAGGAAAATAAAAGAAACTAACATGGAAGATGGATGAGATTATCAAAAACAAAGTGGAAGCAGAAGAAGACGTTATACAGGAGATAAAGAAGAACAAGACCTCATGACCGTATTCCATGCATTTCATCATGGCATAGCAGCTATCCTTCCCGCCACTTACTAAGCCCACCACCTTCATCTCCAACGTCCAAAAATTAAAAATTGCAGATTTAAGTCGACTGATATATTTCTCAGTAATGTTTTTTCTGAAAGAAAAAATCGCCACAAAATAAAAATAATAATAATAATAGTGAGGAAAGAAATAAAACTCTCTCTCGCTCTCTCTCTCTCTGCCTGATTTTTTGACAAAGTGAATGATTTGCGGAGAGAAACAGAAGAGAGTAGAGCGCAGAGAGCACAGACCAGAGAATCACTTGATGGAAAGGGAGAAGACCGAGAAGTGGCACTGCTGTCATTTTAACTAGTTTTATGGGTTAATTGCCACGTTATTTATTTATTTTTTCACGAAAATGCACTTTAATCTCCACAAATGACGTCTTAGTCCTGGCTGGCATGACCACGTTATGTCAGGGATGCAAGTCGGGCCGGGTCAGGTTAGGTTGAGCCCAACCTTAACCCCCAACCCAACGGTCCAAACCAAGGTCAAAAGGAGTTGAGAGATCTTCTACCAACAAAACATGTTCCCTCTACCAACTTGATCTAACACCGCACATCTTACTATGAGACTGGGACCCACCATAAAGTGTGACTTGCCATGTATGAGTTGTGCTGTATGAGATTTATGTTGATAGAGGGTTGGAAGTTGGAACATGTTTTATTGGCAGGTGATCTGGACTCGGTTCAAAGTGTTTCAAGCGTACTGTATCGTATTGAATTGTCATTGATATGCTAGATAAGAACCTGAATTTCCTTCTCACACCCATCTCACAAAATCTGTTACGGTGCATTAGGAACATCTCCTCGTGAATGAAAACATACAATGATTGAAGGATAGGAGATGTTTATGTGCAACCATGGTTTTGAAAATTGGAGCAGACCAGACGATCGGATAGGTTGGCCCAAAAAACGGTTAGGCAATTGGTTCTATTTCACTCCAAAACCGTTCTTGGGCCAAAAACCGTTGATTTGGTCAATAATCCACTGACTCGGGCAATTGAATCGTCAACCTAAACAACATTTTTTTTACCATTTTTTATTTTAATTATTTTTTAAATCAAAACGGGTTGTCCATTCGAACCTAATGGTCAAACCATTTGACCTAGGAACAGGTCCCCAAAACAGTTTAATGTTTGGTTTGATTTTTGAAACCTTGTGTGCAACCAATGGCAAAAGCCAGGAATTTTCTTTTAGATGGAATCTGGGTTTATGGAAAAATGGCATGAGAAGTAAGGTCTATAATAGTTTTTTTTTTTAAATATATACACACATATATATATATATATATAAGTATGGGAGATGTTCCCAATGCATGATAGGATATGTATGTGAGGTCGGTGTGAAGCACCCTATGTAAAGAGCAAATCCGCGAGGAGGAAATCCGAACTCACTAAAGTGAGTTTGGTCATTTCATTTTAAAGGATACCCTTCGTAAAGATGTCTTTAACTCAATTTCCAGAACTTTAGTTTTTTTTTTTAATATTTTTTTCACTATTAAGACTGCGTTTGTTTTCAGTATAAACTGTTATCAATGTAAGAATGCATTGATGAGGTTAAAGAGTGATAATACCGGACGTAAAGTTTTACACCAGTCTGTATTTACACTGAAAATAAACATGTACAGCCGTCCTTTTGAAGTTTGAGCAGCATAATACGCAATTTTTGCATGGCGGTGATGCTAACATGACTTTTTTCAAGTTGTTTTGGGTTCAGTTTGGGCTTGGATTGGGTTTAGATTGGATCAGTTTTTTCACTTTATGCTGTTACAACTGTCTAGTTTCTTAGACTTCGATCAAACATATCAAGGACATCTTCACGTGCTTTAGCTTTAGTTTTTTCTTTTTCATCCAATTGCACAACCTCCGTCCAATTTTCTTAACGCATCAAAGTTAACCTTATGTATATCTTGTTTGGGGCTCTCCATTTCACCCACAAACTTCTTTGGTGCAACCTATCAAAGATTGGTTGAATTGAATTCTATAACTGAGATTTTAGCTTTTTCCGGGGAAAGAAAGATATCTTTAGGGGTGTCAATGGGTTGGTTTTGGGTTGGATTCGTCTCAATCAAAATCATTTTAGACGGATTGGATGGACAAATAAAACATTAAATTGGATCATTCTAGATTTAATGGTCCAAAATATTTATTGGATTGGACCTAATCAATTCATAATGGATTGGCCAATTGGGTCGAATTGAACCAATATCTGATCCATTCACTCCATTGATAGAAAAGAATGCAGGTGTCAATGGACCAGGTTTGGGTTTGGAACCAATCTAAACTAAAACCAATTCGAACAGATTGGCCGGTCCAGACATTGAATTGGACTAGTCCAAAACGGTCCAAAGTATCCATCGGATTGGGTTGGACCTGGTCCATCTATAATAGACCAGACCAGATTTGACCAAATCTGGTTCAATTGACACCCCTTGATATCTTTAAATGGTTTGTTATTTCTGTTTCTCCAAATTTGCCAAAGAATTGCAGCCGTATTTCTCTCAACTGATCTCCATGTTCAACTTACACACCCTATCCCATCAATGAAACATGGTTGCATCCTCTTCCTGGGACGTGGGATAACTGGGTGGAGAATCAACCATATCTGCTTAGCAATCTCATAATTTTCAAATGTGATTTGTGTCCTCTGATTTCCCAAAGATAGTCGATATCAAAGCTCGTTGCCATTATTTATAAGAAGAATTTTGGAGGGGAGTCTGTTGTTGAATAGCATGAGTAGGAAGAATTTTACCTTCATGTTTGGTTTAAAGGAAAAAATAGGGAAAGGAAGTGAAAGACAAGAAAACCAATACAAGGGTTGTAAAGGTTTCTCTATCTTTTCCTTCATTTCCCTACATTTTTCTTCAAACCAAACATAGCCGGTTTCATACTAAGTTTTCCATGGGAGTCACAGTAGTTTTGATTTTGGTGATTGACAATTTTGTTACGATCCCATTCTTTTGAGTTAACTGCCGGCATCCTTAACTTTTAGATCCAGCTGGGAAGTGAAGGGTCTATTACCTATCAATATATCATATTTCAAAGGTTCATAGGTTTTCCATTTCCAGCAAGGTTCAAAATATCAATATGCCTGATACATCGATAGGGGTGTATTGGGCAAATCGATACACATTTTTATTGCATTTTTTTTTTTATTTTTTTTCACAACCGGTTCAGGGGGATCAGTTTAGGTCTCCTCTACCCTCTAAACCGGTCAGACCTCTGATACACCCACTGTAGGGACATATTGGAGGGGTCCCGGAACAATACATATCGACCGATACGGGCCGATATGTATTAATAATTTGAACCTTGATTTCCAKTATTCCACAGACCAATTATTTTGGTTGGAGAATACCCCTCCACGCCCATTCCCTTTTTTGCTTAATAACATCCTAGACTAGAAATTGCTATTTTGATATATATTTGTTTGTGACAACTTGGACGCATCAATTCAAAGGTTGGAAATAATCTCTCTATATGCAAGGGTAGGAGCCTTGGCACTTTCCATCACAATCTAGCCAAACGCACCAAGTTGACTCATTCCATTTTCTTTAAACCCCATCCACTAAAAGAAATTGGTCTACAGCCACTACACAATT
This sequence comes from Nelumbo nucifera, assembly GCF_000365185.1. The sequence goes on along the minus strand of NW_010729112.1, from coordinate 3,388,849 downwards.
TATTCCACTTACCCCAAAGGCAAAGATTTCTTTTCCTATGAAACTTCTCTATTTTTTAAATTGTGGCCTTTGGGAATTTGAATGACCTCATAAGCCACTATGGGACAAGGACAAATTCTTCCTTAAAAAAAGTTGCACTACCTGCTAAACAGTCTTCTGCTTCCATCCATTAAGCTTGCCACTAATTAATTCTCTCCTCACCCTTCTTGAACATCTCCTTGTTAACCCCATCAATAATAGGAGCACCAACATAATTCTCTTTTCCTAACCAATAGGATTTTAAGAATTTTGAAAATGATTATACTTAGCTTTCTAAAGATATTTTTTAAACACAATATTCAATTTGGAGAGACTATGATTCTGCCCTTAAGCCCTAACAAATCACCCCAAAATCTCTTTGACTTTAATGGCATTTATTAAAACTAAGGCATTAGACAATCATCCACAAATTGCAAAATGAAAATGCTTGGGTCTTCCGTCAAAGCTTTGTATTTAAGTTTATCATTCTTGATCTTTGATTCGCTCTCAAAGCTTCACTACAAACAACAAAAGGCTATAACGATCTCCTTCACGAAATCCTCTCAAAGGTTTGATGGGTCTATAAGGAAAACATTTAAAATCTGAAAGGATATGGAGGCATACTCCATTGCTAACTTTATCTATTTCTCATTAAATCCAATTTTTCTTAACCCAATTTACCTTAAAATCTTCTCAATGAAAATCAATTCCAACCTACCATATGCTTTTCTATGTCTATTTACATGCCATGACTTTACATTTTCCTTTTTTTTAATCATTGAATAAAACATTTCATGAGTATAAAATATTATTCACAATTTGCCTTTTAGAAAAAAAAGGGCACTTTTAATAGATAAAATAACACTAAACTAACAAAAGGAATTTACAATTCCTTATCTTTATGTGCTAGGGTGTGAACATCCATATTACAATTCCGTAGAATATTTATACAGAACCGAGCTGAAGCCATTTTGGGCACATAAAATTGATCTATCCAACAATTATGGTGATCTCTGGCATCAATGCCTATTCTTCCTTAACTATTTTTCACCAGTGATTTTTTAAATAAGTATTTTTTTCAAGTAAATTTGGCTATTTGGTATCATTTATGTCATGTAAGTCAATTTCTGATAAATCTGCTTTGAGTCTGTTTGATACTGATTCTCAAGGGCCGATTATTTTTTGTAATAGAGTTATTATTCAATGCCATGTTGGATGTCATGTCATCTTCAAAAAATCAGAATCAACTAGAAATCAAGAAATCACTAGATAAGGTGATCCAACCAAACAGAAATTTTAGTGCCAATTCCTCTAACACCAACATGGCTCTAACATGGCAGTACTTTTCAAGAAATCATCATGGATGTCAAACATCACCATATATTTCTAGGCCAAACACATGAATGTCAATTTAGAGAGTCCACAAAAGGTTTTGAAAACTATATCGAAAATAGAACCATTCTGGCCACTATTTTCTGGTTCAACGGTTCAACCGTCAAGGTGGAACAGTTTGACCCATGACATCATAAATAAATAAAAACAAAAAATTATAAATAATGAAAATATCATAAAAATTAAATAAATACGAGAAAAATGCAGGAAAAAATATCATATGTGATGCGGCATAATCCGGCTGCTCCCTACTAGAGACGATTTGGCTGCCAACAACAACGGGGATTGAGTAACCTGCAAGAGATGAATCAGAGATCCCGGGGTGGCTTACCTGGCGGGGACACTCCGATGGCTAAATTAACGCTCAGTAGTAGAGAGCTTGAAGATGATATCAGAGAGTTAGAGAGCTAGAGAGCAAAGATTACGCATCATACCTTCGCCCCTAGGGGGTGAGGTCTTTATATACTGGAGTCCCTGCGGGTTAGGTGGAGCAGTTCCTGGATCCTCGCTGTGATGGGATCCCCTTTCATGTTAGGTGGGGGTAATGCCACCAACCAGTAAGGTTGCTCATCTCTGCCTTAATCGGGGAGTGGGTGAGCTAATATAGCCGTTACAAGTCACAATCCCGTAAAATGCGGGGTACGGTGGTGAGTTTCTCGGGGTTGTCATACGGTGGTCGAGTTGCCTGTGAAGTGGCGAGTTGCCTAGTGGCGAGCTGGCTAAGCTCGTGTTCTTCAGACCCGACCTGCTCTGAATGCCGAAGTGCCTTAGTACTAAGATGATTTTGCACCGAGGCAGGCTTGTCTCGAGGGGGATTCTTTCTGAGGTGGTCCATCTGTCCAGGTTTGATCTATAGCGGACTTGATATCGTTATCCTGATCGCGATCTGATACCGGGGTGATCTTAGTTCGGGATAGCTTCAGTTTGGGGTATCAGGGTACCCGAGGTCGCTTTGTAGCGAACTGATCATGCTGAGTTGTCACTTGTGTCGAGTCACATCCACGTGTCTCCCTGTTATGAGGTCAGGCCAAATTTCCCTTCATCAATTGCCCCCCACTCCCCGAGCTAGGGGTCTTGACCTGGTGCGGGGAGTTCACGTTGTGACAAGTAGATTTGGCTCGAAGTCCAAGCTGCTCTGTTAGATAGGTTGTCGGTCAGATCAGTTCGGCTGCTCGGCTCAACCAAGAATATCCCAGGTCGCGTGCGGTTTATGCGCGGACGTCACGTGATCTACAAATTCCGCGGATGCCAAAAATCGCGCTAAACTGATTTCGATCTCGAGGGTCGTGCAACCGGTTTTCTTAAGAGTCGTTAGATTGCTTTGATCTTGACCGTTGATTCTTCAGTATAGTGGCTATAAATAGGGGGGTCCCGAGACTCATTTTTCCCGCCATAAGTTCACAAGTTTGCTCGCCACAGGGTGACTCCCCTCTTCTGTCTTTAGTGGAAGCTTATGCTCCCAAAGTTGAGCCATCTCGGCTCGGTGAGACTGAGGTTCAAGAAGAGGGTCCGTCCTCTAGAACAGAGGCCCCATCTTCTTCCCAGGCTCGGGATCCAGATGACTTCGGTCCTTCCACCCTAACTTCTGATAGGCTAATGTACCTTGTAGTTCACTATCGTCTTCCTGATAGCTTGGTTTTTAGCCTTCCCTTAGGTCAATACCCTTGGGCTCATGATCACCATGAGCTCGCGGTCTTTGAGGAGCAGCTCGCGGCCGGGCTGGGCTTCCCGCTTCACCATATCATTATAGAGGTAGTTAAGTTTTTTAACATTACCATCGACCAACTACATCCGAACTCCATTCGGAATATAGTTGGTACTATCTCTTTGTTCCACACATACGACCGACCTCTGTCCTTAGACACCTTCAGCTTGATCTGTGCAATCAAGCGGAACTCTGCTTGTCTGCGCGGGGACGTCAGACAAAGCTACTATATCTCACTTCAACCTGGTTTCAAAATCCTGTTTGGCTGCCCGACAAGGTTCCCTCCTGGAAAAGGAGGTATTTCATTGTCCGAAATCCTGAAGGGTGGTCTTTTCCAACCCTTTGGAGGGTAGCTATCAAGGATCCCAAGGTGAGCTTGGATGCAGAAACTAGGGCAGTCATCAACTCGTGGAGGGACCTCGGCCTTGAGATGAAGGATTTCTTGGCCGAGGAGAAGCTTGTGCGAGCTTGGCTGAGCCCTCCTGGTAGGTTTTCACCTTGGTTCTTTATTTTAAAGTTCTTTTTAATTTGCGGCTAACCTTTTGTTCTTGCAATTGCCATGCCGCAGGATGATGCTGAGAACCTTCTCAAGAGTTCTCAGAGAGGGAAGAAAATGAAGGCCTCGAAGAGGCTTCGCCAGGAGGCCGGTTCTTCAGCCCCTGCCTCATCCGAGGTTCAGGCTGGGGAGCCGATCTCTACCGAGCTCCCTGGGGAGGAGGTTTGTCCTCAACCCCCCATAGTGGACCTGGATGACGACCAAGAGGAGGGTGCTCGGTCTCGCGAACCGGGGAGCACTTCTGCACCTGAGCGGGAAAGTGTCCAACCTCGCCGGTTGGGGAGTACTTCTGCACCGAGACCCAGGCCTTCCAGTGAGAGCATAATGACTCTCAAGCTCGCGATGCGCAAGAGCAGGGACGCCACCTTCCCCGACRAGGTCGCAGAATGGGCTGACATGTCCACAGCCCTGCTTGGAGCCCGAGCTGCCGGTTACTGCATGGTGGTAAGTACCTTATTTTACAGTTTATTTCTGTCAATTGCAAGTGTACTTACTTCGGTTTTGTTTGCTAGGTGAATTCCGTCATTCAATCGCTGATGTGCCAGTCCGAGATCTGTCTGAAGTGGGCTCTGGAAGCCGAAGAAAAGGCACATGAGCTTCACCGCGAACTGGACCTAGCTTGGGGTGAAATACTTTGGGCCAAGAATGGGGCCCGAAGCTAGCAAGAGCTGATTTTGGCCATGACTGAAGAGAAGGAGAAGCAGCAGGAACTAATCTCCACACTGACTGAGGAGAAAACGAAGCAATAGGAGCAGATCTCGACGCTGACCGAGGAGAAGGCGAAGATTTAGCGAGAAAACGAGTCTCTCGAAGCAATGATTCAGGAGCGAACTGAGATCTTCGAGACCGCTATACAAGAGGCGCGAGCTGAGGAAAGAAGCTGTGCTGTTGAACGCTTCAAGGAGTCCTCAGAGTTCCACGATCTCCAGGTCGAGTATGGATCGAGCTCCTACCGTTCCGGGTTCAAGTTGTGCCGGTACTTAGTGCGGCAGAAGTTCCCTGACCTCGATCCTAGAGTCCTTACTATGTCAAACCTTACCCCCGAGGTGGCGAAGGCGGCGAATGAAGAGTCCAGCTCGTCCGAGAAGGAAAGTGATGATGAAGCCGAAGAGGCGGGCCCCTCGGGTCAGGAGGACATGGAGACCAGCTGACAATCCTTGTAAGTGATTCTGGCTCTTTCTCTTTTTTTTGTGTTTTGAATGTATCCCTAGAGGCCACCGAGCTCGGGTTACAACAAAGTCTCTGTACTCACATTTTTTCAATCAATGAAACATAACTTTTTCTGAGCAATCTTTGTTCAAAGTAGGAATTGTATAGGTTACCTGAATTGCCGAGCTACCGAGTTGGACAACTAGTAAGGATAACCAAAGTAAAAATTTGTCCAAGTGTTTGTTACCCTGAACTGTCTACTCGGACTATTAGTAGGGGCAACTTTACGTAAGGCACGCCAAGGTGAGCGCTATTGTAGGGTATATACTCGATCTGTCTACATACGGGCTACTCATTTGAATGTTGGTTCCTTGACGGGCTCGAACTGTGATTGTTGCCAAGGTGGTATAGACATAGTAGGGTTTATACCTGAGTTGTCTATGCCTTAGGCATTAGAAGTAACTTGCCTATGCCAAAGAGGCGACTAGGTCTTAGATGCCCATGCCGAAGAGGCGATTGGAACTTAGCTCGCCCATGCCGAAGAGGCGACTGAGACTTCGGTGCCCATGCCAAAGAGGCGACTGGGACTTAGCTCGCCCATGTCGAAGAGGCGACTGGGACTTAGGTGCCCATGCCGAAGAGGCGACTGGGACTTAGCTCGCCCATGCC
>NW_010729112.1:3358052-3383204 GCF_000365185.1 Nelumbo nucifera | reverse complement strand
TGGGACTTAGCTTGCCCATGCCGAAGATGCGACTGGGACTTCGGTGCCCATGCCGAAGAGGCGATTGGGACTTAGCTCGCCCATGCCGAAGAGGTGACTGGGACTTCGGTGCCCATGCCGAGGAGGCGACTGGGACTTAGCTCGCCCATGCCGAAGAGGTGACTGGGACTTAGGTGCCCATGCCGAAGAGGCGACTAGGACTTAGCTTGCCCATGCCGAAGAGGCGATTGGGACTTCGGTGCCCATGCCGAAGAGGCAACTAGGACTTAGCTCGCCCATGCCGAAGAGGCGACTAGGACTTAGGTGCCCATGCCGAAGAGGCGACTAGGACTTAGCTCGCCAATGCCGAAGAGGCGACTAGGACTTAGCTCGCCCATGCCGAAGAGGCGACTAGGACTTAGGTACCCATGCCGAAGAGGCGACTGGGACTTAGCTCGCCCATGCCAAAGAGGTAACTGGGACTTATATGGTGCTGAAGTCTTTTATCAGTTTGCGACTTCGCGCCTAGGCCAAGCCGCCAGGTCGACGCCCGTGCCAGGCCGCGCCAGGGCCATGCCGCCAGGTCGCCTGTGCCTCGTCATTTGGTCTGCTTTCAAGTGGCCGATGACTCAGAGGATGAAGTGGAGGTGCCTAGATGTCGAGTTGCCTAGGTGTCGAGCTGCCTGTGAGGTGCCGAGCTGCTTGTGAGGCACCGGGCTGACCAAGTGGCGAGCTACCTATGAGGCGTCGGGCTGACCAGGTGGCGAGCTACCTATGAGGCGCCGGAATGACCAGGTGGCGAGCTACCTATGAGGCGCCGGGATGACCAGGTGGCAAGCTATCTATGAGGCGTCGGGCTGACCAGGTGCAGGGCTGCCTGTGAGATGCTGGGCTGACCAGGTGGCGACCTGCTTGTGAGGCGTCGGGCTGACCAGGTGCAGGGCTACCAGTGAGGCACTAGGCTGGCCAGGTGCCGAGCTGGATTGATGAGCTTCATTGCTCTTTAGAGACCTGCTAGGAACTAAATGTTAGAGGACCCGAGGTGGCTAACCCGGTGAGGTCGCTTCGGTGCTTAAGTCAGTACTCTCATAGTAGACTGTGAGCTAAAAATCACAAAGTCTGAGAGCTAGAACTTGCTTACTTGTTTCTGGGGTTGGTGCCTTTAAAGGAATGAGATATCCATCATATGGATGGCCGAACCCTGCAGGTAGGTTAGGCGAAATTTCAAAAATTTCCTCTCCCCTCATCTGGGAATCACATTCTCTGTTTTAGAAAATCTGCATTTTCAATGATCAATCTTGAATCATAAACCGAACCAAATCTGAAACCAGAGGCAAGAAGGGATATACCTGATACGGAGAAACAGTATCTCCCAATGGAGGTGTTCACACCCAAGGAATGAACCAAAAACTGCTCCCACTGAAGATGGCGCAGTGYAGGATGGAACAAAATCAGCAATGTTCGTCCAACGAACCGAACCCTTCACAAGAATTCGCTGGAGGCGATGAGCACAACTTCATATCAGCCTTTCTCTAAAGACTGATATCAAGATTGATCGTTCCTACTAGAAAGAGAAGATCAAACTGGCAGTTATGGCGGCGATAGGAAGGAGGCGACAAGGAGAAAATAACTCAGTCCCAACATACCCAGGTTTTGACCCCCATCTAAGAATCTCACTAATTGGCATATCAAAGACAGCCCAATCCGACACCTAGTGCAGTATCATAATCGAGTCTAGGGGTCAGGTGTAACTTTCCAGTTTTGCCCACTAATCTCCAAAGTCCAGAGCAATATTGGAAATCTGGTCCAGTTCAGGGTTTCAAGTAAACCTACATTGCATGTGCTTCGGGTCTCACCCTAGTAGTTGAGACAGGCCACCCCAACACTTGGCAGCACACCAGTGTCAGCCTTAGCAGGATAAATCTCATAGACTTATCCAACGGCTGTGAACATTCTAAACTAACACGAGTCTCATTAAGTGTCCAGTTTAAGGGTATTACACAGAAACACACCACAAGAACATGAATCAAATATGYACTTYATTCATTTACAATAAATGTCATAAGTACATCAAACTAATTGGAGCTAAGGGCATACAACTGTCTAACAACCTTTATATAAGCATTGTTTGGCGTGGGCTTCATGCACCATATCCGAGAATTCTACGATGTCGTCTAAGTGGTTCGAGATTCCTGGGGGTAACCGCCATGCACGTTGACCACCCTCCAAATCGTTCGGCACGTGGGCCAATTTCCAAGGATCATGAGTGTTTGGATATGCATGCTGAATTCGTCGGCGAGCACGTCTTGCAAGTCGCTAGGTCGCGCCTGTGCCAGCTGCCAGGTCGCGCCAGGGCCAAGCCGCTGGGTGGGCGCCTTGGAGCTATGACTGTGCTGCATCAGCCTCGTGACGCCGGTCACCCACTCCTACAAGAAGCTAATAGGAACTCAACCTTCGGGGGCAGTACCACTAACTTTAGGTCGCCAGCTTGCACGGGAGCCTTGGAAGGCTCGACCAGCAAGGGCGCCTATGTAGTCTGTTGACCGCCAACTCCCACGGAAGCCACGAAGAGCTCATCTTTGTAGAGGGGACCTCGCGAAGAGGACTGATAAGGTTTTATCTGAATTGAAAGTAAAATTGGTAGAGTTGCTTAATCTGTTAGCTTTCTGCATAGTTTTTGAGTTCATAGAAAATGGAAACTATAAAACGAGAGCTTTAGTTTCTAAAAAGTGAGGACTTAGCTTTTTGTTGGATGAGAACTTAGCTTTTTGTAGTGTTTCCCACAAAACCATAAAGGGTTTAGTGAATGTTGCGCCAACTACAGGAGGGAGTGGCGCGTTCCCTTGTGCAGTCGCTTGGGGCATCGTCAGCGTTGGGACCTTAGCCACAGTAAGCGGTATGATGAACTGACCTATGCAGACAAACGGGAACTGAGGTTGCCCTTCGGAGACATTCGCTTCATTGTGTTGTCCAGCGTTGCTGGAGGAAGCCATGGATTTGATTCTGAGCTTGAGATGTTGGAAATGGAAACAAGGGCTTTTAATTGTGATTTCCCACAGACAGCACCAAATGATGTGGCATAATCCGACTGTTCCCTGCTGGAGACGATCTGGCTGCCAGCAACGACGAGGACTGAGTAACCTGCAAGAGATGAATCAAAGATCCCGGGGTGGCTTACCCGGCGGGGACACTCCAATGGATAAGTTAACACTTAGTAGTAGAGAGCTTGAAGATGATATCAGAGAGTTAGAGAGCTAGAGAGCAAAGATTACGCATCATACCTTGCCCCTGGGGGGTGAGGTCTTTATATACTGGAGTCCCTGCGGGTTAGGTGGAGCAGTTCCTAGATCCCCGTTGTGATGGGATCCACTTTCATGTTAGGTGGAGATAATGCCACCAACCGGTAAGGTTGCTCATCTCCGCCTAAATCGGGGAGTGGGTGAGCTAATATAGCCGTTACAAGTCACAATCCCGTAAAATGCGGGGTACGGTGGTGAGCTTCTCGGGGTTGTCATACGGAGGTCGAACTGCCTGTGAAGTGTCAAGTTGCTTGGTGGCGAGCTACCTAGTGGTGAGCTGCCTGAGCTCGTGTTCTTCAGACCCGACCTGCTCTGAATGCCGAAGTGCCTTAGTACTGAGATGATCTTGCACTGAGGCAGGCTTGTCTCGAGGTGGATTCTTTCCAAGGTGGTCCATCTGTCCGAGTTCGACCTGTAGCGGACTTGATATCGTTATCCTGGTCGCGATCTGATACCGGGGTGATCTTAGTTCGTGATAGCTTCAGTTCGGGGTATTAGGGTACCCGAAGTCGCTTTGTAGCGAACTGATCATGTTGAGTTGTCACTTGTGTCGAGTCACGTCCACATGTCTTTATGAGGTCGGGCCAAATTTCCCTTCATCAATATGGAAAACTAAAAATATATAAATATAAAAAATAAAATGCAGCAAATACAAAAAAAAAAATACAGATATTTGCAAAAAATACAACAGATTAGCCTTGATACCATTCCTGCATGTAAATGAACCTCCATATTTAAAAAAGGATCAATATATGGACTGTTGTTAATCATACCTTTAAAACAATCAACAATTATTTCCCATTTCAAAAAATTAAAGCCATGATTTACATAGTTTACATTATAAATCGTACATAGCAAATTAGCAATGATTTGATTTGATTCGCAAATGAATAGCCAATTAGCAATTTTTAATAAAAAAACAAAAAAAAAAAATTATACCTTCACCGCCGTCGGTAAGGGTGGTGTCACAAAGAGACGAGACGAATGAAACAGCCGGTCAGATATTTTGTTTGGACTGGTCGCCGGTGATTAAAATCGTCTCTGCAACTAAATACTCGCCAGAGGTGAAAAAAGCCCAAAAACAGAGCTAAAGCCTAAAACTGCTGCAAGTAAAGAAGTCGCTGGTCGTTACTGCAAAATCGTCGGTCTCTGATCGTCGTAGATCGCCGGAACTCGTCGGAGGTTGGACGTTGGAGGTAAGATGGGCTCAACTGCTTAAGCGAGAAACAGAGAATGATAGAAAGAAAAGAAGGTCGCTGGTCACCAGTCGCCTTGGTCGCCATAAGTAGTCTGAGGTCAGATGGGAGTGAAACGAGAAGAAGAAAACAAAAGGAACGAAAACGGGATTTTTGTTAAAGAGAAAAACCCATGAGTTCGGATTCAGTCGGGGCAAACTCTGTTGGGCCAGCCTTTATTGCCTTGCATTGAGAATATCTACATACAGGGATATATTCCCATTGCAAGGTTGAGAAAGGCTGTTAGAACGGTGTGGGCATGGATTTGTCCTGACTGAAGCCCGTGCCCAATTCGAGTGAGATTTGGTACAGAAATGGAATTTTTGGATTATTTATTTTTTATTTAAATTGCAAAATATAAAGGGAGAATGATTGATCGGTCTATATCAGAATTTTTTAACTCCACTGTACAGGGATGAATCCTGACGATGGATTGATGTCAAACTTATGGGTAGGACGAAGTTTATAGGGGGGCTATTAGCAGACTATAGGGGGTTGTAATTCAAAATTCTGTATTGATCTATATTGTGATAAACAAAAAGTACACTGCAGCCTATTACTGAATTCTGAAGCACACTTACAATAATTCATAATGTTAAATACCCCACCGTAAACACCAATACCCACCCACGTATTGACATCAATTCCGAGTTGGCACCTACCCCAAATGTATGATGGGGCTAAGAATTCTGATGGTGGGCTGAATCATCATTCTCCCAAAAATAAAAAACAAAAACCATGAATGCCTGTCCAAGCTGAACAATTTTATGGTTCGACTACTTGGGTCAGTGGTTCTTTGACATTTTCAATGTTTTTTTCACAAATAACGGTTCAAATTAAAAAATACCTAGGGTCCTGACCCATTCTTGGTTCGAACAGTCCGACCATCTGGTCCAATCTGATTTTCAAAACCATAACCCACAACAATCTTAGCATTGGATAATATTAGAATGGATGATCATTGATTATCCTTTCCAAGAAGAAGAGCCTTCCTAATTCAGCCACCACCAAATAGGGATGGCATTTTCCCCATCCCCGCCCGCCCAATACCTGACCTCCCTAACCCTATGGGATCAGGGATATGGGGATTGCTTTGGTGAAGCAGGAATGGGGATGAGGACAAAGATTAATAGGGATCGCCGACCGAGATTGGAGTAGGGGTGGAGGATTGAGATTGCTTTGGCAGGATGGGAACAAAGACATGCATAGGGATTAATAGGAATCCCCTGACTGCAGTCAGGGTCGAGGATGGGAAATGAAGTCCCCGCCCCACCCTAAACTTGCTTTGTTCCATTAACTAAAGTTTTTACTATGAATTTGTAATGACATTACCCAAACTTGCTAGTTGGAAATTGTCCTACGATCTCAGGATTAACATTTTTTGAGACTAGAGCAATGAAAGTCCTATTTAATTCTTTAGGCTTAATTTGAAAAAAATACAATACAAATACATATAAAATAATACAAAATACAAGGCTTTTTCATTCTACACATTTGTATTTATACTCTTTCTAAACTGAGCCTTGGTGGTTCTCCTTGAGCGAAAAAGAACAAAAAAAAAGCCTTTTCAACTGTTTCTCCAATGATTTCTCAATATTGTTTTATAGGAAAAAAAGCTTTCAAACCAATGATTTCTCAATATTGCTTTTTATAGAAAAAAAGCTTTCATGTGGATAGGTGCAGGTCTTGCATTGACGACAACATTTTATTTTTTGGTTTTGCCTTCAAACCCAAAATTGTTAAAATTATCATTACATATTAACGGGTAAAGCCCTTAAGCCTCTCGGGTTTTCTGATAATACCTTAAATCTCCTCAGAATTTTAAGCTGCCCAAAAACCTCCCTTGTCTTGTAGGATAAACTTAATTATAAATGCCTTCTGTGACTCTTAAGTGGACAGAGTTTAAATAACTATCATTGCCACTCTTTATTGTTTTAGAAAAAATAGAAATATTTTTATCCCAACTTTTCCCCTTAGTATAATAATGAAGTAGGAGACAAATAAAACTTTGGGACTGTGTGTTCGGCGATGATACTAGAAATACTAGTAATTAATGAACTGGTTTCATAAACGTTGTAACGAATCAGGTGGCATTTATTAATATTCATAGGGGAGGGAGTTTGATCAATATTATGTCTTTTGGACAGTGTAAATTTTTCCTAAAACTTTACTTTACGGTCCGTTTGATTGCCATGGGAAAGGAAATATCTTTAAGGAATATTCCCTTTTGCATGCATTTGTTTTAAATGAAAATTTGGGAAAGGAAGAGAAACATATGGGATGTGGGTTTTCAAAAATCAATATGCAGGGTTGCATCAAAATGGTGAAACCCTAATGAGAAAAGAAAGAATAAGCAAGTGGTGAGAAAACATTGTTGAACTACCTGACCAGACCTCGTCTCCTTCCTTCCAGTTGGCGCCATCTCTGACGTTTTCATCGAATGGTAAGCTTCCATCTGGTATTATCTCATCATTTTCATTCATTTCTATAAGACTTTTTGACTTTTTGTTTTTTTTTGTTGAAATAAGCATAAAAAATACCAAACAAGTCAAATGGAACAAACATATGCCAAAAGCCTGAAGATTAACATTTTGACTTTTTGCTTTTTGTTGAAATAAGCATAAAAAGACCAAACAAGTCAAATGGATTGTCAACCCTCAATATTCTTTATCTCAAATTATTGCAAATGACGCTTAAAAATTTAGATGGTTTCATCGTTGATTAATCAACAGACTTGCGTAGTCCGTATTTCAATTTTCCATTCTTTTGGTGTTATTCAAGAGTGGGTTTCAAGCACAGATCTCATATCTCAGCTATCAGCTTTTTTTTCTTGAAATTTCAGAATTATAGATGCAACATCTTATGATATTATTGCATGGTAGTGGAATGCTACTAACTAAACTGCTTATAGATGTAATGAAATGGTTATGATCCAACAAGGGACAGCTTACACAAGGGGCAAAGCAAATAATTTGTGTCATATGCAGCTTAATGCCAAGATGGAGGGACAGCTTAATTCCCTTTATTTTGGTCATTCTTGTTTTGGTAGTCAAATTGGTGGTTATGACCGTTTTGTACTTGCTTAAATGACACCGCAAGTATTTACTTGTTATAAACATATATAAGGAAATTATAAGTATGAATGATAATTTATTACTTTGAGAGCTACTTTTGCTAACTAAATACTACTAATATGCTATATTTTCAATGCCCATGTTGTTTTTAACATTGTCATGTCAACATGCCACATGCCAAGATTCAAATAGTATTACGTCATGTCACCCATAAATAGGGTTATGTTGTGGTGTTGGAGAAAGCATAGATTTGTCCAAGTGGGCTAAAATCAAACATCCTGCAAAATTTTCTCATCAACCAAATGTTGGAAGCAAATCCTGTATGATAGTAGGTCACAGTAAACAAACACATGAACAAAAAGAAAAAAAAAAAAAGAGAATAAAATTTTCCTTTCTCATCCCACTATTTCTTGGCAATCAAATGGACCATTAGTATTTTTACTAAAAATATATTGTTAAAATCTAAAGTAGACGTTAGAGATGCAATAAAAGAGAGGGTAAAATGGTCTCATAAAAGTTCAAAACCGACAATGTTAATTACAAGAAAAACAGAGGATAGCTCTCTATCCCAACTGAAAGTCCAGAGGTAACTATGTATCACAACCCCCAAATTACAAGATAGTTTCTCTTTCTCTCTCTCTCTATATATAAAATAAAGTATATATTTTTATATTTACATATGAATTTAGCTTAAGTTATTAATATTTAAAAATATATATATAATTATATTGATTTAAACGGGCAAGCCCAAATGCCTGGCACGACCTGGTTCATGATCATCCTTAGACCGTAGGACGTTTGAGAGAAGGTAGTGTTGTTAAGAATTAAAACTCTGTTACAAGAAAATGTGAAAGGAACAATATTAGAATTAAAAACTCAGAAAACACCTCCTATACGCATCAAGAGTATAATGGACTTCTAAGCTACTAAGAAGATTTTTTTGGTAGATAGAACCATGGAAGTACATTTTACTTGATCTTGTAGAGAATCTATACTCACCAAACCGCTTATCATGGGCAAATTGCAGTTCCAGAACCTCACTCAAGTTCCATCACATAATACAAAATGGTGCAACATGGACTATGGAAGATCATTCACCCCAAGGTTTAAAGGATCGACACATATCGGCCGATATGTATCGTTCCGGGACCCTCCAATACACCCCTATAATGGGTATATCAGGGGTCTGACCAGTTCAGGGAGTGGAGGAGCCCTAAACCAGTCCCCCTAAACGGTTGCGAAAAAATTAAAAAAATGCACAAAATGCAATATTGATTAGCCCGACACGCCCCTACCGGCACATTAGGCATATCGATATTTTGAACCTTGACTCACCCAAGTCTGGTATCCAAAAATGGGGTTGCTTGGGGAAGCTCTATGGCCTCTGCTCAACACTTACAGACATCATAGTGAAGTGAAATTTGAAAGTTATGGGCCTGTTCGTTTCCTCTTAATTTTAATCTCTTAAAAGGAATATTTTTTAAGAAAAAAATGGTTGTTCCTTTCCTCTTACTCTTAAAGTGCAACCATACAACTTTTTGCTTTCCAATGATACCCCCAAAAAGACAAACAAAACCTCTAATATATGGGTCAAAATGGATATTTAATAATTTTCAAAATTCAGAACAACATTTTCTACATTCAAAGTTCAGAAGAAAGAAAAGCTCACCAATACTAATATATCTCTTTATGTAATTATTGTACTTTCAAATGTCAGACTTCAGGGCAAACGAACAGGCCCTAAGACAAATTCTAATACTCAACTTCATCCATAATTGAGTTGATTGTATAAGAACCATACATCCTGAGGATAGGGCTTATAAAAACATGGTTACATCAGTTCCAAAGGAGAAGAGACCTCAACATCAGAAGCACTTTAGAAGGATCGTTTCACAACATATGGTGCCCATAATCAAACTTAACTTATCCAAGTTTACATACACATTTTGGGATAAAGAGAAATTAATCAATCTCCACTGGCACAGCCCCTGCAACCACAGTGCACACACTCAATCACTTTTTCTTCCCTCAGGTGCTTGGGGACCCTGCAAACACATGTTGTGTTGAAGTTGTGATCCCGTGGCTGTATGCATCGTAGACAACAAAGGCGTTCATACCCTGACTGTAACTCAAAAGTTAATACATAGGGTAAATGAATTAGTAATTTGCTACATGAAGGAGAAAATGTTGCATTTGATAGTGCCAAGTATGTTGAGCAGTAAAAATGTTCTCATAGAAATTCAGAGACGGACCTTTTTCCACTTTGCAATTAGATTGCGGTCTGCATAACCTTGCTCCAAGCAAAACTCATACAGTTCCTTCGATATTTCCTTCCTTCGGTAGTAGAGGTCATAAATGTAGCGACTCTTCTGATGTGCTATCTTGAAAATAGGCCACAATGCCTCACATTTTCTCTTACCATCATGTGGGTCATTTTCAGCTGTAGGGAGAAAACACAATTACTAACAAAAAAGATAAAGGGAGAAAAACAGAATTTCGCCATAAATGTGTAGTTTTAGAATAAGTAAATGAGCACTGTCAAGTTTCTATGGAAGAGACCAGCCTTCTCTCATCTTTGCTTCTAGCTCACGGAGAGTAGGTTCAATCAGCTCCCACCCGTTTGGGTATTTGACACGGTTTGTTTTTATCTTTGGCATTCTTTCAAATGTCCTGAGAATGACAAAATATGATAGGTAAGAGTTGCTGGACATGGATCTGATTAAACAAATATCACTTGATTTAACTCAACTCAGCCTTGTTATTTTTCAAAAAGAAAAACATCTAGTGGAGACATGCCATCCAAGGCGCTGCAATTGCTACAAAACCCTCCTCCAATACCATTTTTAGACAAAGGCCCTTTATGTAGCTCTCTGCTGTTACTTCTGGGAGCAGGATTAGAATTGTCATGRTAGAAAAACATCTAAAGTTGGGATGGTTGGCCATTGCTTTCTAGTATACATGGCATGCTAGAAGTCTAGAAATGGATGTTTGTTTCAAAATGTTCTTAAGTTAGTTAGATGGATTCTAAATTGAACTATTAACATTTTTAATACTTGAAAAAAGGTTGAGGATGTTCAACAAAACTTTAATTCAGTAGCTCCTTGGGGTCTGATAGAAGATCTCAGATGGAGTACTATGTCATTAAATGTGAAGGTTTGAAAAATAATGAGATAAGATCTCAAGGATTTGTGGTGCGGACTGATTCAGGTTCATTTGTGGTTGCCGCAGATGACTTTTTTGAGGGGTAAAGTATGGTGTGCTGGAAGCAAACTGAAAGCTATTTTCTATGCTTTAAATTTTTCCAAGGTCCAGGATTGGAATGTGGTGAAAGTCATGATTAATACATTACCCTTTGTTTTGGTCCTTAATGGATCAGAAGATGTTATTCCTTGGTCTTGTCAAGATATTTTGGACAGTAGTGGACGAGATGACTTATCTGGTGTTTTTTATCAACTATCTGGTGTAATTTTTTTGAGCGAATGATATCTTTTTTTTGATAGATGAACTAACGATATCTTTACTTTATCTATAAAAGAAAAAGAAGAAAAAAACTCGAATGCAAATATAAAATGAGAATACTCTCCTTCGCAAATACTTATTTCTTACAGATTTTTAGCTAATAATATGCAGGTTAGAGCTTTGGTTAACTATAACAAAGTCTAATAAACCAGATAAAAGAGAAACATGTAGCAAATGACAATAATTTGAATAAAACTATCTTGTAATTTAAAATCTCCCCAAGTGCCATCATTTTATTTTTCTCTCTAAAAGGAATCTGGCAATGGTTTATGATGACAAAAGGCAAAACAGTGTCAGAGCACAAAGGAAAAGTAGTCTTGCAGACAAATCATGTAAAAGAAAGTGCAGAATTAGGGGATGGATTTGCTAGTTGAGTCACATGGAAAATACATCAAAGATACAATATATGCTGGTATATAGAGCTAATGTCATTTGGAAATTCAAACACATTCAACCCAGATAGTCCCCTTCACAGTAGACTTTTTGGGATGTCAAGATGAAATTTTCATAGAAATCATTCCCATGAAACAAAATAAAGAACATGTAACTTTACAAGTAATTGCTATTCACTCCAACAGCATATCCTGTCCTTAAGAAAAACTGAAATGTACAACTATGACCACAATTGTTTATCAAAAAGTATCTGCCATCAAAGCATATTATGGATGGCTTTCTACTGGATTATAGATAAACCAAAGGAGATCAGTAATTAGATCACATTTAAGATGAGCAACCCTTTCATTTCTCATTTTCATCCATCTAAGTTTCAAGACACTTGAACAAGAAGGTGAAAATCCACAAACATGTGAGAATGGAGATGAGATGTGGAGCCTATACACATTATATGCATCATTATTCAATAATAGGCATCATGATTCATGAATAATGATTACAAGCTTAGTGAAAGATCAAAAAGATAGAGGAAAATTGATTGAAGGGCAACTTTTATGATAAATGGAGACCGTGCTGATGTCCTAAGACTATATGAAACTAATAATTCCAAGGAGACGTGCAAACATAAAGTTTGACCCAGCCATTGTTGGTCTTGGAAGGGGTGGACTGGATACAGACCTTAAAATTGTGAAATGACTGAACTTCATTACTTTAAGACAGTTGGGATGATAAGCTGACTTCATAAAGACCTTGACTCCTTGTGATGCAGCTTTTGATCACCAACCCACAAACAAATTATTCATCTTCTTCTTGATAAATGGAATTAAAATCAACAAGAACATATGAAAAGCATGCATAATTTATTAAAAACAAATCTACAAACAAGTGACTTAGTACAATTTCCATAATAATTTAGTAATTGTTTTCAGCTCTGACCTATACCTATATAGGTGATAGGAGACTTGGAGATTTGCAACTTTAACTTGGTCAGCATTTTCATGAGGAGATCGCAGATGAAGCAAAAAACAGTAACACAAAAAACCTCCTTACACCTAAACAAAGTGCAGATGATGGTGTGTCACCACTCAGACTTCTAATTGATTCAAGATTCAATCATGTAGAAGTGTCAGGTATGTAGAAGCGTATCTTCATCCATGTTCCCTCAGATTCCTAATCTAACAGTATTTCATCCTTTTCCATGTGTTTGAAAAGATTCTCTAGACATACATAGAGCACATCTGCCCTTGGGTGCGATTTATCATCAACAAAGAAAGGGTGGATTGTCTTATCAATCTCAATCCAGCTGCATCCTGGGCTCTTCTTCAATCCTAACTTTTTCATCTTTAACCTTACCTTGCGTACTTCATTCCATTTTCCAATAGATGCATACATGTTGGAAAGAGTCACATAGGTTGATGGATCATTAGGATCCTCCTCAATGAGCAATCTTGCAATTTTCTCCCCCAATTCTAAATCATCATGCATGTTGCATGCAGAAAATAATGTGCTTAACAAATCAAAATTTGTTTGTATGCTTGGTGTGTTTTGGATGATGCTATAAGCTTCACGCAGTCTACCAGCACGTCCAAGAAGATCAATTAAGCATGAGTAATGTTCCAATGTAGGTTTAATCCCATAGCTAGCTGTCATTTGATTGAAAAAATAACACCCTTCATCAATCAACCCTGCATGACTACAAGCAGACATTATTGCAAGGAAAGTTACTTTGTCTGGTTTTGCATTGGAATCCTGCATTTTACTAAAAAGCTCCAATGCCTTGAAAGCTTGTCCATGAGACCCATAAGCTGTAATCATGGAGGTCCATGAGACAAAGTCTCTCACTGGTAGCCTATCAAAGACTTGGCGTGCTTCTTCCACAGTGCCACATTTTGCATACATGTCTAAGAGAGCACCCATAACCTTCTCATCAGATTCAAAACCATTCTCCTTGACATATTTGTGGATCTCCTTTCCCTGTTCTAGAGCTGCTAGTTGTGAACAAGCCGGCAAGATACTAGTGAATGTAACAGAATCTGGTTTAACACCAGCAACTCTCATGTCATAGAAGATGTGAAGAGCCTCAAAGTAATAACCTATTGTTACATATCCTGAAATCATCACATTCCAAGAGACCACGTGTGTCTTCGGCATCTCCTTAAAGACATGTTCAGCTGAGATAACACTTCCACATTTAAAGTAAAGATCAACAAGTGAGCTGTAAATGAATATATCAGATATTATCTCATTTCTTATTATATAACCATGAATAAATTTCCCCTTGTGTAGCTTAGCTAATCTGGAACAAGCTATCAAGATGCTACTTAAAGTAGTTGAAGTAGGTTTCACTCCTTCCTCATTCATCCTTCGGAAAAGCTCCAGGCATGAGTGACTATCACCAGTTAGACTGTATGCAGCAATCATCAAGTTCCAAGAGACCACACTCTTCATTGGGATCTGTTCAAAAACCTCTCTAGCCATTTCCAAACACCCACATTTTCCATACATGTCCACAAGAGCTGAGCTAATGAACCCATCCAAATGAAACCCAGTTCTTTTTACTTCCCTGTGAATCTCCTTCCCACTTTCCAAATCCAAAAGCCTTGCACAAGCAGAAAGAACAGTCGTGAATGTCACTGAATCAGGCTGAAAACCAGAACTTTTCATCTTTTCAAACAAGTCGAGTGCTTTTTCTGGTTGCCCATTTTGATAATAACAAGACACCACAGTATTCCAACAGGCAACATCTCTATTAGGCATTTCATTGAACAACTGAATTGCCAAGTCAAACAGGCCACATTTGGCATACATGCCAACCAAAGAGCTTGCAACTACTACATCAAATTCAAAACCAGTTTTGATCACATGGGTATGAATCTTCTTTCCTATTTCAACACTTTGCAATCCACTACAGGCCTTCAAAACACTTGGGTAGGTGAAATTATCAGGTTTGAGATGAGGGAAGAACTGCAACTTCTGGAAAAGCTGAAGAGCTTCACTGTACAATTGGTACCTTGTGTAAGCGGCTATAAGGCCATTCCACAAAGAAATTTCTAATGGGTTGTCTACAGTCTGAAAAACTAACCGTGCGTATTCAAATAAATGGCAAGAAAAGTAGAGATTGATAAGGTATTTACATAAAGAGATGTTGTTTTGTAGGCCAAGTAAGATTATCTTTTGGTGGAGAAGCTTGCCCTGTTTTAATGACTTTGAAGTTGTACATGCTTTGAGCATGGATAAAATCCTCTTGGTGTCCATCAAACTCAGAAAAGTAAAATTAAAGAAGCAACAAATTACCACCTAACAAAAAGTTCAAAACAAACAAGCGAAGCAATAAGTCAATAACATAATGAAACCAAGCAAAAGAGTATTATAAGTTATAAGAACTTGAATGCAAGCAAGAAAGCATACAAGCATATCCAAGCAAATAATTTATAAGGTGCCCATCTTGCCCTTTTCTTTGCCTAAGAAGGCACCTAGTATGTATGCAAAAGATACACAATATAAAGGCATCCCTAAAAGTTGCCTTGTCATCTAGGTGCCACTTAGGAGTCCTAGCTGTTGCCTTGAGAAATATGAAATAGCTATCTTATGATCATCATGTGTAATGCCTCCAAGACCTCATAGTGGCCATGGATGGATCAACACATGTTCAACATAGATCCTAGTCTATTGGTGGGTTAGTCTCCATTTTGCGCTAAATTATTACCTAGGCTCAGTTTGGGAAGAGTGCAAATACAATATTTAGAAATACTGTATACAAGGTTTTGCATTGAACATATTTGTAGGAAGGAGTACAAATACAAATATTATAGTGCAAAATCTTGTATGATTTGCACTGCACATATTTGTATTTGTACTCCTTCCAAACTAAGCCTTAGGTTTTTTTTTATTTTAGTTGACATCTTATTTATATAGGATATCCATAACTGTCGAGCTATTTTTCTCCCCAATATCTTGGAGAATGTCTTGGAAGGAACATCTATGATCATCTTTTGAAGTACTTGTCTTTTCAGTCATAAATTGGTTCTAGCTGATAAAAAATAGGGAAAAAAAACAAATGACTGATTCTACAATATGTACCCTTCATCCTAAATATAATTAATACATACGGAAAGGCTGGCCTTCCAGATAACAAACATAAGATTGATCTCCTCTTAAATCTTTTCACAATCAAGCTACTTCTTCAACCCAAGGAAGAAATAAAATTATAGATTTTATGGGTGGTGCAGCACCACACTCCAATCAAATTAGAAGAACAGCTAAATGCTAGGAATACATATGATTTAATAATTCAGGCTTGGTACACCATATTAATTTGGAATGTTCAAGAATACATAAACTGATTATATTTCTTTTCTTCGATTAGATGAACTAATTATGTTCAACTCAACGAGTCTACCCTTCGGTCTAAGCCAAATGCTAGGAAATACAATAGGTTTTGGCCCATAAACCTAATATTTTAGGGAAATACAAATAATTAGAGGGTGCTACTTATACCCTCTGTGGCCTGGTGTTGTAAATATTTTTTCATAGGTTAATTAAATGCTGATAACCACCTACGATTAGGTGGTGGTTTGCTCCTTGGCCTCCTCACCCGATTCGCATGTTGATTAAAGCTTCCATTCGTCGTTAATGTGTTGTCAATAGACTTGGCCCACACCTCACACGTTGTCCCGTCACTTGCCACGTGGTGCGTTGTCTACCCTTGGATGAGGGATTCCTATTGAGTTACAACATAAGCCCCACTAACAGCTAGGCCACCTCAAGGATCGAGGGCGGTGTGGCTATCACTTCACCTTGGCTTCAGCAAGCCTACATGCTAGCTAGATAGAGTATTGTTCCAAGGGGTCCAGCCACACACTATGGCCATGCTAAGTGCGGTATTCTCTCAAACACATCTTGCCATACATGTGGCGAATTAAAGTTAAGCTCGGTAACCACCCAAATAACTTGGCCCCACCGCTTCTCCTTCGTTTGTCTGTTTGTACATGTGGTGAATTAAAGCCCGACCAAGTTGTGTGGTCGGACCCCTCAGAACAATACTCTATCTAGCTACCATGCAGGCTTGTTGAAGTCGAGGTGAAGTGACAACCACATCACCCTCGATCCTCAAGGTGGCCCAACTGTCAAGGGGCTAATGTTGTAACTCAATTGAAGTCCCTCATCCAAGGGTAGACAACAAACCATGTGGCAAGCAATGGGACAACATGCGAGGTGCAGGTCAGGTCGACTAACAACGCATTAATGACGAATGGAAGCCTTAATCAACATGCGAACCAAGTGAGGAGGCCAAGGAGAAAACCGCCACCTAACCACAGGTCCACTCGTGCAAGAAACCCTAATGTGTGGCGAACCAGGTAAGGTTAGGTAGGAGGGAAGACTCGCGATCATAGCATCATGCCATGTTGACAGACATTTAATGTCTGGCACAAAGTTGGTGGCATGCATTTATGACCGGCATGACCGCAACAAGGTCTATTAATGGGCACGTCAAGGAGGCATGGCAAATCAAAGTAAGCTATTAGAGAAGGGACTGGGTACACGAGGGACTCTAGGGAGGGTTAGGTGTAATGAAGGCATTCACCAACTCTCCCCTCCACCGTGTACAAAAGGACAAACGAGGGAGAAGTGACGGGGACCACTATAAATACCCCCCTTAGGAGTATTAAAGGCATCAAGAAACAAGTAGTTGAGATTAAAGAGATAAGCTTGAGTGATCTATTGATCTCATCCTAGAAGGTCTCTTCCAGAAAAAACTAGACCAAGCCCGGTCTCACGCTCAAGGTGATCACAACCATCTGCCCCGCTATAAATGGACCGGGTCGAGCCGTCTTCGTCTACCTTGGTCTCAACCAACCTCTCAAATCCTGGCATATAACCAAGATCAAGATCCAGCCCCCATAGTTACCAACAAAAATTTATTCCAATCAACCACCAAGAAAAAACTAACTTTTGTTTATTGGTGCTTTTGTTGCTTCTTTGATTTTACTTTTTAGGGTTTGATGGATAATGGATATCAAAAAACTTTTATCCACGTTGAAAGCGTGTATGCCTTCTAAATCATTGAAACAAGGCAACCTTTTCCACCAAAAGATAATCACACTTAGTGTACAAAACAGCATCTCTTGTCTAAATACCTTACCAACCTCTACTTCTCTTGTCATTTATTTGAATCTATAGAGTTAGTTTTTCCAGCTATAGACAATCCATTAAAAATTTATCCATGGAATGGCCTCATAGTTGCTTGCACAAGGTACCAAATGCAACACTAAAGCTTTTCAGTTCTTCTAGAGGTTGCAATTTTCTCTCATCTTAAACCTGATAATTTCATCTGCCCAAATATTTTCAAGGCCTATAATGGATTAGAAAGTGTAAAACAAGAAGACCCGATATCTATGTAACCAAATTGTTTTGAATGTCATGCTGCCATCGCAAGTTCTTTGGCTGCCAAATTTGTCATGTTTGGTACAGCAATTCAGATGATCAACAAAATGCCTAAAAGAGATGCTCATTGGAATACTGTGACATCTTGTTACGAGCAAAATGACAACAAAGAAAATGCTTTAGACTTGTTTGAAAATATTAGAAGTTAAAAGTTAAGATTTTAGCCTGATTTACTGAAATTTGAGACTGTCCTCTCTACTTGTGCAAAGCTTTTGTATTTGGAAAGAGGGAAAGAGATTCACAGAAAACTAAAAAGAATTGGATTTCATCTGAATGGGTTTGTCAGCTTAGATCTTGTTGATAAGCATAGAAAATGTGAGTGCTTATAGATGTATGGGAAATGGAATGAAACGTACAAGGTGAGTGCTTACTGAAATTTGAGACTGTCCTCTCTACTTGTGCAAAGCTTTTGTATTTGGAAAGAGGGAAGGAGATTCACAGAAAACTAAAAAGAATTGGATTTCATCTGAATGGGTTTGTCGGTTTAGACCTTGTTGATAAGCATAGAAAATGTGAGTGCTTATAGATGTATGGGAAATGGAATGAAACGTACAAGGTGAGATTAAAAATGAAAGAACGAATGTTGAAGAACCCATGATACAACTACATTGAGGTTAATAAGATGACCCACCTTTTCTTTGTTGAAGAAAAATCACACCCATGGGCACATTGCTCTACAAAAAAAACTAGGGAATCTTATTACACACATTGAAAAGGATGAAGTACTGTAGGTGCCGTTTGATAATACTAAATATCTGGAAAGCAGAAAAGTGTGATTACTGGAAAGCCAAAATCCACTTTTCTACTTTTTTGATCATCTGAATATAGTGGAACTGTTTGAATATCTGAATGTTGTAACCTCTGAGCAATACCTATTTTATAATTTTACCCCTTTGAATGAATCTATTTTGGTACTTTTGGATGCTGTTACTGCTGAAATCATACATTTTGCACTGATGAAAAAAGCACCATACATTTTTCCCTTTTCGCATAACTATTACTTATTAATATAATTTCACTAGTAAATACTTTAAAATATTAAAATAGTCATAAAAATTAAAAATATTATCGGTTCTTAAAAAAATTAAAACATTAAAATTATTAATAATATAATAAAAAAGAGATATTGTATAATTATTAAAAATATAAAATAATAACATATAAGTATATAATTATTTTCAATACATATATAACATTTTAAAAATAAATTTCAATAAATAATTAATAATATATATTGTAAAAGGAAAAATAAGAAATAGTTAAAAAAAAAGAAAATGGGCTTACTTTGTGCATTTACAATCAGCCAACTTGCAGCTTCAAATTCTTTGTGGTTAATCTATATTCCCATCAAGAAACTCAAATAAATTCTTTGTATTTAAAAGTCATTATTTGAACCAATGAAGTCACAAAATGCAGTAATCACCATCAAACCAGTAGAATTCTTCACCATGCAGTTAAACAATTAAATATATAAACAATACCAAGCACATATAAACTCATCCAAGCACAACTACAAAGAACCTTGAATATTTGATATCTTCACCTTTCATTCACAGAGCATGAAAATGTATCTGTCTTCCAATTTACTGATACTTCGTAATCAGAAATTGAATTGACCAAGAAAAAAAAGTAAAGGTACTCTTAGACATATGTTCAAGAGCTTCACAGTCATAGAATCAAAGGTATGGTTCAACTTTTTGAGGTAAGACCAAACATAAGGAGTTCTAAAGTAATTCGGGAACATAAAAAATCGAATTACATAGTCAAAAGCTTGTGATCATGACGTTGAAGATGCTGAACCATCTAGAACTCTAGATGTTGTTCACCAAAGCTTTTAAAGAAGCAGCACAAATTATTCACTGACAGTGGCTAGCCGGAATCCATTCAGAGATATGGGGTAATAATGACAATATGATATCTCTTAACAGCTCAGACATTCCTTCACCCTTTACACATGTAATCACAGGGATATCAATTACAGGGACTCATTCGCAGATTGGAATGAGATTAAGGACAATTTTGGGAGTGCTTATTTTAAAATAAGTGCTTAAAAACAAGTGCTTATTCAAATAAGCACTTTTTTGAGTTTGGCCCGCAGCTTTTTCAAGTGCTTATTTTAAAAATTAAGCACTTATTTCATATTAGGCGTTTGGTGGTCTATTTCTCCAATAAGCACTCATTCAAAAGACAACTTTATACTACCTGCACAAAACAAAAAACAGGCATCCCTTCCCATCCTAGAAATTCGGAAGATAATCATTGTATCAACCCTAATATACTACCTGCATTATTTGCCCCTATTCAACAAATAAATCAAGCACCAAAGACCCTCATATAAGTAGCTATAATGTTTGCAGGGTTTATATAGATTGTTGAACACTGCGAAGCCTTAGTCAATCAACAGTAACCTTGTTGACTTCCTTAATCCATAGTCAAATAAGCATTGAAAAAAAATCACAACGCAGGGGAAAGAATCCCCACGGTTCAAGACAACACTTTACATTAGACATTCACAACACAAGGGGAAAAATCACAGAGCTTGATTCAACATAATGGTGAGATTCATGGATCAACGCCATGTTCAATATTCGGTTTTGAAAATGAAAAAAAAAAATATTAGAGAGGAATTCACCAACCTGGACGCAGATCCAACTTTGAGATTGAAAAACGAAAACCCCAACCTGGTATTCACAGAGAAAAAAACACCTTATTAGGGCTGGTTCGAAGAACAAAACGAAAAAAAAAAAAAAACACTTTAACTTGATTGGTTGAGGATGAGAAAACGGGGGAAAAACGAGAAGAGAGTAACCTGGCCGTAGGAACTCTGGTTCAAGCGCTGGTGTTTGGAGAAGACGAAACCATCAAACAGAGACAAACCCTATATTTATCGTTTTAGCGATCGAACGGCATTACTGGCATTTTGAAATCTAGCCGAGGAGTATTTTGGAATCAAATTTTCGAATAATTGCATTTAAGCACTGCAAAAAGTGAAACTTCCCTATTAGTAACTTATATTTTGGGCATAGTATTATTTTGATCCACGAACTTTAAAATGTGATATAATTCAGTACCCGAATTTTCAAAACGTGTCAATCCAATACCACGTTAATTAGCTACTAAAACCATCTATTAAATAGCACTTGAAAAAGATACAAATGCCCTTCAAGTATTATCTAAATTTTTTCATAAACCATTTAAACATTGATAAAAATTTAACAATCTCAAATATTTGCCTCTTCTATTCAAGAAAGTTGGGGTCACCAAAATGCCCAAGGAGACATGACCCCAACTTTCTTAAATAGAAAAAGATTTATGGCTGTTATTTTTTTTGTCAATATTTGAATGATTTATAAAGAAAATTAGATAACATTTAAAGGACATTTATATCTTTTTCAAATGCCACTTAACAGTTGGTTAACAGTTACTTAAGGATAGGTATTACGCGTTTTAAAATTTTGGATACTGAATTTTAAAGTTCAAGACCAAAATGACACTAGGCCCAAAGTAGAGAGCACTAATTGAAAATTTTCCCCAATTCTTCAATAATTGTTTTATTCTTAAAAGTAACTAATGGGCTTATTTTCTAAACGCCTATGTTTAGCCATTAATTATTGTTGGGCTAATTGGTAAATCACTTCATTATTAACTACTTATTTTTGCTTTTTAGCCCCTATCACAAATACATATAAGTGATGCTTCTTTTCTTTGATACCAACAAAAGTGTTAAGTGATGCCCTTTGAATATTATATATATTAAAATATATTTATAGAAATGATTACTCTACCCTTTGAGATACATGGGTCCACATGTCATGTATGTGGAACAATATATGGACTCACATGAAACACACGTGGCATTATTAGAAAATAAAAACAATGATGATAATAAATAATAATAATAACAATAGTAATAATAATAATAATAATAAGTATTAAATATTAAAATAAATAATAAATAACACTATTTTTAAAACTGGACTGGACCAGATGGTCGGATCAAAAAAACCAGGACCTGATCGGTTCCATTTTCCTTCAAAACTGTTTTTTCCCTCAAAACCATTATTTTGGTCAACAAACCGTTGAACCAGTCGGTTAATTGTTCAAATCGTTCGAACGGTTTTGACCGTTTTCTAATTTTTAAAATTTTTTTATTTTTTTTGTCAGAACGGTCAGACCGTTCGAACCGATAACTGGACCCCTGATTGGTTTAGTCACCGGTTCATTTTTAAAAATCATAAATAATAATAATAATAATAATAATAAAGTAATAAATTAAAATACTAATATTAATAATAATATAAATAAATATAAGTACTATTAATAATATATAATAATTAATAATAACAAATAAATAATAAAAATTAACAATAATAATATATCAACGATAACAATAATACTAACAGAAAGGACAATTCAAGGACCCAAATCCAAATTATCATTATATCGATATGTAATAATTTTTTGGTTTTTTGCTAAATAATTTAGCAATAAAACGCAACCAACATCAAAAGCAACAATAGTGAAAATACCCCACAATTTATGCAAAAAAAGAAAAAACAATGATTCGTATAAAGCTATGGAACTATAAAAAGAAAGATTAGAAATGAACTTACCTCGAATCATGTGTGTAAGTCATCCCAAAAAAAACAAACAAATTTGATTTCAAATAAAAATAAAGTAGCAAAAAATAAGAAATGGCATGGAAACGTAGAAAGAACAAGGCAAAACGTGAAAAATTCCATACTTGAGATCTAAATCGAATAAATAGCTGCTGGTAACCCCTCTATAACGCTTCCTGTTGCACTACAAGTGACCCAACGTTTTAAAAAATGATCTAGAAATGAAACCATTTTGGCCATTGGTTTTTAGGTCGACGGTCTAATCGTTTAGTTCGAACGGACGGCTCGTTCTGACAAACAAATTAAAAAAATAATATTTAAAAGTTAAAAAATGGTAAAAAACCGTTGAACGGGTTGACGGGTCAACAGTTCGATCACCCAAGTCAATGGTTGATTGACTTTTTCAACGTTTTTTGACCAAAACCACATTTTAGGTCAAACAGAACTGGTTGCCTAGACGATTCCCAAGCCAAATGGTCCGACCATCCGGGTCAACGGCGGTTCAAAAATCTTGAAGTGACCAACGCAAAAATAGGAGATGATAAGGTTTTCTCCATTTGCAAGGGTAGTCTTGGCATTCCAAAATTTTTAGGGATATTCTTTCCCTGAAAAAAAATTGAATAAGCACTTGCTTTTTAAGTATTTAAAATGAGCAACCTTGCTTATTCTTTAAGCACTTATTTTCAAAATAAGTATATTTTCTTGATTTTTTTCTAAAATATGAATAAATACTTATTTGCCACTTATTGTATGATCCCACAACTTATTTTTAATGATACCAAACAACTACTAAGTATTTATTTTTAAGCACTACCAAACTTGGCTATAATAGTAATCACGATAATAGCTATTACCAAAATGAAATAGCAAATTGTTTTGCATTAATAGGGATGCAACGTTCTGATTTGACGCTCATTGTGAAGTTATAGGAAAAAATAAAGAAAAAACAGGAGAATAAACATGAAAAAAAAAGGTGAGACCGGATATGCTCCTTCCATCTTATCATGCATTGGAAATATCTCCTGCATTTATTAGTTATTATTCATGAGAGATGTTCCCAATGCAGATGTGCCTGTGAGCGCCCATTTGTGAGGAACAGATCCCATCACCAGAGATTGCAGTAGCGGAGAAGAGAAGAAATAGGGTCTTAACTCTCAAGCAGGGGTTTCTTTTAAGTTGGACGATTATTAAAAATTAGCAATTTGTTTAGGGGTAGAGTTGTCCAAAATAATTATAAAAATCCAATCATGTTCGACAAATGGCGGGCATGTCGCTGTGTCATAATATTCTAGTTACCTCAATGGCTTGTATCGGTGATTCAGGGTGTGTTTGGTTGTGAATATTTTGGTGATATGACAAACGACAAGGATAGGATGAAGGATGTGTTTGGTTGTAAAGATTTTAGTGAGATGAGAAAGGTTAAGGCCCCGTTTGGCATCAATTATTTCATTTTTCATTCTCGGAATCTGATGACGTACGATCCGGTCGGTCTTAGCTGCCGGTAACCTTGTCTCTGATAGAGTCGAAGATGCTTGAAACAAAGAAGAAATTGGAGATTTCCGGGGAGGAACCCGGTGGGAATACTCCGAAGCTCAAGTTAATATTCTTTAGAAGGCAAGGGAAAATAAGAGATTTCAATACCAGAAAGCACAAATATCACATACCTCTTTCTCTAGGGGAAGAAGGTCTTTTATAATCACCTGGTGCACTCACTCCCAAATTTCTGCCAAGTCAAGTATAACCGCCTCTGTGGGGGGCAGACATAACCGCCATTGTCCTCTCTGTCAAGGCCGTTTTTGCCACAACTGAGATGGCGGTAGCAGGTGGCCGTTACGGCGTGATTGCCATCTGTCAGATCCAGAGCAGTCAGGTGTGCTGCCTCAGAGTACAAACCTGTCAGGTACGGTTTCACAGTTGCGCGACCTGGAGCCGAGGTGCTAGAGTGGTGCGCGAGGTGAAGTCTTGAGTTCAAATGGGAGCGCCCTACTGTCCGAGGTGCCGACATATGGTCCGGACTGACCCGAGGTGGGCTAGTCTGGGTTTGCCCCTCGCGGGCTTCTGTTAACCTTGGGATTCTTAGGGAGAGCTCGGGTTTCGCCTCCCAGGAAGTGTGGGTTCCTTTTGGGGAGCTCGGGCCTCTTATTGGAAAGCTCGGGAAGCTCGGGCCTCTTCTTGGGATATGGCCGTGCTATGTTGCCGTGCCGAGCTGGCGTTCCCGCCAGGTCACCCTGTTTTCTTCCACGTGTCGCGCAGCCAAGGGGTCGGGTAGAATCTACCTCCATCAATTGCCCCCCACTCCCCATGTCCGAGGTCTTGACCCGGCGTGGGGAGTTCACGGACTGACGGGTGGATTCGCTCCGTGCTGCTGCCGAGGTGCATCCTGCTACGATCGATCCTCCAACGATCACGTGGATCGTCCCCCGAACTGTCCTTACTTCCGGGGGCTGCTTCTGTGACTGTTCTGCTGGCCGGGTGCTGGACTCGGGGGCATCCCTGATGTGCTCCCACTGCCGACCTATCTTATTATTATTATTATTATTATTATTATTATTATTATTATTATTATTATTATTATTATTATTATTATTAT
>NW_010729112.1:3324413-3357862 GCF_000365185.1 Nelumbo nucifera | reverse complement strand
TTATTATTATTATTATTATTATTATTATGCTGTACAAAAATTCTTAGGTACCCGCGACGGATAAGTTCCTCTATCTCATCGCGGAGAGTCGTACAATGTTCGGTGCTATGATCGTGGTCTCTATGGAAACTGCAGTGGAAGTTTTTATTCTTCTCATTCGGGTTCCCTTTCAGACGAGGTGGCCACTTCACGTACGGGGCATCTTTCATCGTCATCAGGATCTCAGCCCGCTTTGCGTTCAAGGGCGTGTAGTCTGCCCGATCTGCCATGGGAGCTCGGAACGGCTGACTTGGCTTCGCCCCCCGAGCTGAGTCTTTCTTCCTCCTATCATCTTGGCTGGGGGGTTCGCCTTCCCTCGTCCTTTTTTCAAACCTGACCTCAGTCCTTTGGTTGATCTCCTCCTCTGTTCTTATGAATCTGTCATTTAACCTTTGAACCACTTTTACTTTTCGAGGTGGTCTCATATCTAGGATGGCCTTTATTTTGTCTGGGTTGGCCTCAATACCGCGCCGGTTGACGATGTACCATAGGAATTTACCCAAGGTGACACCGAAGACACACTTGTTTGGGTTTAGTTTCATGCTAAATTAACGCAGGATTTGAAAGACAGAATGCAAATCTTGTATTAATTCATGCGAAAACTGTGTCTTGACGACCATGTCGTCTACATAACATTCTATCTTTGTGCCAATTAAGGGTTGAAACAGCTTATTCACAAGCCTTTGAAAGGTTGCCCCCGCATTTTTCAGTCCGAAGGGCATAACCTTGTAGCAGTATAGGCCGAACACGGTTATGAAGGCGGTTTTTTCCTCGTCGGCCGGGTCCATCCTAATTTGGTTGTAGCTCGAGTAGGCATCCAAGAAGCTTAGCAACTCGTGTCCCAAGGTCGCGTCCACTAGGCGGTCGATCCTGGGGAGGGGGAAGCAATCTTTTGGGCAAGCTCAATTCAGGTCGGTGTAGTTGACGCACATGCGCCACTTGTTGTTTGCCTTTTTTACCAGAACAGGGTTGGCCACCCAGCTCGGGTAATGAATTTCCCTTATGAAGTCTGTTGCGAGGAGCTTCTCGACCGCCCTCCAACGTTCTAGGGCTAGGTTGTGTTTCTTCTGTCTAATGGGCCTAACTACAGGGTCAGTATTGAGCTTGTGAGTTATAAGGTTAGGGTCTATGCCGGGCATTTCTGCCGCGAACCAAGCGAAAACATCTAAGTTTTTGAGTAAGAAGCGTACCAGTTCGGATCGCAAGGGCTCTTCCACGGAAGCACCGACCTGAAGTGATCTGGCTGGGTCCTCTACCGAGACAGGGATGGGGACAGTCTCCTCCATGGGTGCAGCTCGTTCCTCGTTCTGTTCCACCAGTCGCTCTAGCTCGAGGTCGCTGGTTACCTTGGCCTTTCCCTTGAGGGCGGCGACGTAGCACTTGCGGGATTCGAGCTGGTTACCCTGCACTACCCTAATGCCGAAGTCCGTGGGGAACTTCATAGCTAAATAGTAAGTGGACACCACAGCCTTTAAAGCGTGGGTAATCGGCCGACCTACTATGGCATTGTAGGGGGAGGGGGTCGCAACCACCAAGAAGTCGTGCCTGAGTCTTATCGTGCTAGGCCACGTGCCGACTTCCACAGGTACTGTGACCTTTCCCAGGGGTTTGACCTCTTCTCCGCTGAAGCCGACCAGCGGGGTGTTCGCGGGCTTCAGGTCACTCTCTCGGAACTGGAGTTTGTCGAAGGCCGTTTTAAAAAGGATGTCTGCCGAACTGCCGGAGTCGACGAGTATGCGCCGGACTTTGAAGTCATTGATCTTTACCTTTATGACAAGTGCGTCGTCGTGGGGGTAGTGAACCCCGCACGCATCGTCCTCGGTGAAGAATATGGGGTCTTCCGTCCTCAGTCACTTTGGGGATTTTGTTCTTCTCTGGTGGCCTCACGGGTGGATGCCCGAGCTGCTGCCGAGGTGCATCCTGCTACGATCTATCCTCCAACGATCACGTGGATCGTCAAGACACAGTTTTCGCATGAATTAATACAATATTTGCATTCTGTCTTTCAAATCCTGCGTCAATTTAGCATGACACTAAACCCAAACAAGTGTGTCTTCGGTGTCACCTCGGGTAAGTTCCTAGGGTACATCGTCAACCGGCGCGGTATTGAGGCCAACCCAGACAAAATATATGCCATCCTAGATATGAGACCACCCCGAAAAGTAAAAGAGGTTCAGAGGTTAAATGACAGAATAGCCGCTCTGAGTCGCTTCATGTCCAAATCGGCAGACCGCTGCCTGCCCTTCTTCAAGGCAATGAAAAGCAAAGGGTTCGAGTGGAACCCAGGATGCCAGCCGGCGTCCGACGAGCTCAAAAGATACCTCGCCAGTATCCCAGTTTTGGCCCAGCCCGAAGAGGGCGATGTCTTAGAACTGTACGTCTCGGCAAGCGACGAAGTTGTCAGTTTGGTACTGATAAAGGAAGTAGATCGGGTCCAACGACCCATCTATTATGTTAGTAAAGTATTGTAGGGAGCAGGGACGAGATATCCTGAGATAGAAAAGCTAGCCTATGCACTGGCCATTGCAGCCCGTAAACTCCGTCCGTACTTCCAAGCCCATACTATTATCGTCCTCATCGACAAACCCTTGAGGCAAGTATTGCTCAGGCCCGAGGTCTCTGGTTGATTGATGAAGTGGGCCATCGAACTCAGTGAGTACAACCTCCAGTACAAGCTGCGAACTGCTATCAAAGCCCAAACCTTGGCGAATTTTGTTACAGAGTGCACATTCAGCTCCGAGGTCTTTAGCCCGGTTGAGCACAAGGCTCCCAGTTCGGGTGATCTCGGTGCTCCCAAGCCGGTTGAGTCCGAGCACCGTGAGGTCACACCCAGCTCGGTATCTCTCCTGGTTAGGTCAAGTGCGAACTGGGATGAAGAGCCCTGGATCCTTCACGTAGATGACTCCTCAAATCAGCAGGGCAGCGGAGCCGGTGTAGTTCTCCGCGGACCGAGTGGCACGAACCTGGAGTACGCACTACACTTCGAGTTTGCGGCATCCAACAATGAGGCAGAATACGAGGCGTTGATAGCCGGGCTAGCCCTGGCTCAAGAGGTAAAAGCGAAACACATAGTTATCTGCAGCGATTCCTAGCTTGTGGTCAACCAAGTTACAGGCGAATACGAAGCCCGCGAACCAACTATGATTGCCTACTTAGAAAAAGTAAAGGAGGCTCTACTTAACTTCCAGTCACACTTCATCAAGCAAATCCTGAGGCCAGAGAACGCTGAGGCCGATGCCCTATCCCGGTTAGACAGCACCAGTGACAACACCATGAGAACTGTGTACATAGAGGACTTACCTCGGCCTTGCATTCTCGGGGGAGCAGAGGAGGTCGCTCCTGTCGCCCAAGCAGAGCCGAGCTGGATTGATCCACCCGCGAGCTTCTTGCTACATGGAACCCTCCCTGCAGACCGCAATGCCGCCAGGAGGGTAGAGCGCCAGGCAGCCAAAGACGTCATAATGGACGGACGGTTGTACTGAAAATCCTACATGCTCCCCTACCTGTGCTGCTTGCGGCCTCTCGAAGCCGAGCTTGTACTCCACGACATTCATGAAGGCCTGTGTGGCGGACACTTGGGGGGCCCTCGCTCAAAAAGCACTACGACAGGGGTACTATTGGCAACAATGAAAGCAAACACCGTTGAGCTAGTCAGGAAATGCGATAGGTGCCAGAAGCACGCCAATATTCACCACCAGCCCGCCGCCGACCCCAAATACCTCACCAGTCCATGGCCCTTCGCCCAATGGGGCATCGACCTACTCAGGCCATTCCCGCCAGCAATAGGTGGGAGGAAGTTCCTAGCAGTGGCGGTAGATTACTTCACAAAGTGGGTTGAAGCTGAAACTCTCGTAACAATCACAACTCGAAACGTCCAGAACTTCTTCTGGAAGAACATAGTGTGCCGCTTCGGGCTACCTCAGATACTGATCTCCGACAATGGCAAGTAGTTCGAAGACATCAGATTCCAAGAGTGGTGCCAAGACATGGGGATCTGGAAAAACTTCACGTCGGTCGCGCACCCACAAGCAAACGGTCAGGCAGAAGTCACGAACATAGCTATTCTCCGCGGACTAAAGGCCAGGCTAGACCGAGCTAAAGGGTTATGGGCGGACGAGCTGCCCAACGTTCTATGGGCATACCGAACTACAGAGGAAACCGCCACCGGAGAAACTCCCTTCAATCTCACCTATGGCACGGAGGCAGTCATCCCAGCCGAAATCGAAATCCCCTCACTTCGGTTGGAAGCATACACTGACAATACCAATAACGATGAGCTACGTACCAACCTCAACCTGCTCGATGAGGTGAGGGACCTCGCATACATCAGGACCGCAGCGTATCAGCAAAGGGTAGCTCAGTACTACAACGCCAAAGTCAAGAAGCGGAACTTCCGCGTCGGCGACCTGGTTTTCCGCAAGGTCATGGTACCTGAGTCCGGCGTTGGCAAACTCGGGCCGAACTGGGAAGGACCCTACCGAGTAAAGCGAGCACTCGGAGGAGCGTACGAGCTTGAGACCCTGGAGGGTAGGCAAATACCCCGAGCTTGGAACATCGTCAACCTAAGGCGATATTACCTATAAGCTACCGAACTGGGCGGACTATGAGCCGCTCCCAGAGCCTAAGGGCCAGAATGTCGAGGTACCTCGACACTACAAGACCCAGTCGCCTCTCCGACATGGGCAAAAAACCTAGGAAAATATCCTAAGGGTTAAAGTGTCGAGCTGAGGATGACCTCGGGACCTCATCAACGTAAACTAAGTGTTAGCACCAAGAGAGCAGGCAACACGGGTACAGATTGGGCATATAGCCTTACTATGTTTACCCGCCTCAAGGAATCCCCTCGTTTCGGGGACCTAATCCTATGCAGCTCGGCAATATAGTCACTTTGGCAAAAGGAGAATAGTTGCACAACACTTAAACAGAAAAAGTTCTTCATTACTAAATGTTTGCTTTACATTGTTCAAAAAAAAAAACAAGAGAGAAAATGAGCTCGGAGGCTCGATACATATCACTTCGAGCTCACAGGCCCGGTACACATCACTTCGGGACTACATACCCCTTGCCCTCAGAAGGGACTTCGACAACACTCGGGGGGTTAACCTCGTCGTCAGAGTCTGGATCTTCATCGGCCGCAACAGCCATCTCCGGAGTGATACGCGAGGTGGTGATGGCACGAATATCAAGTTTGGGGTAGGCATCCCTTATCATCCACCGGCTCAGTTTGAAGCCCCTCCGGTATGAGCCCACTATCAGGTCGTCGAAGTGCTCCGATGCTATCTAGTCGTTGACGGCCTTCACCTTGGTGTCCTCAAGGGCTTGGAAGAAGATCTTGGACTTCTCCTTGGTGTCGGCCTTGAGGTATTCCCCCTCGTGCTCCAGGCCCCCTTTCGAGGTCGCGAGGTGTTTCACGACGAGCCTCAGGGCGCCGTTCTCCCTTCAGAGTCTCTCCAACTCACTCCTCTGAGCCGAAGTCTCGCCCTCAAGACGCTGGACTCGCTCACGAGCTGATCCCAAAAGCCTCTTCGGCAGTTTGTGCCCACTCCCGAGTTGATTCCAAAGCCTCTTTGGCAACCTGTGCCCGCTTCAGACTCCTCTCTGATTGGATAATTAGGGCATGGATGGAGGAGTTCGCCTGCCAAGCAAGGAGTCAGTTCGGCAAGAAAGTAAAAAAAAAGAAGGCACAAAGGGAACCGCGTCAACTTACCACCATGACATGAGATGCAGCACGTGCGCCGATGTGGCCTGGAGGAAGCTCGTACCATGCCGCGACCTCGCTTGGGTAAATGGCCTTCTTACTCTTCCGAAGAGCATAGCTCGGAGTCAGCACACTGCCAACTCCCTCTTGGCTCCCYGAGCTGGAAAACATTGTCGGAGTTCGGAAGCCTCTGTGGTTTCAGCTTTCCGAGCCTCTGCGACGCCGGGCTCCGCTACCACTTCGGGGATAGGCCCCTTCTCCTCAGGTTCCCTGGAAGAATCTAGGTTGATGACCGGAGGGTGGCTCGGGGCTTCGAACTCCACGGCCCGAGGAGACTCCACGCGAGCACGCTTGGTGACCCACTTCCTCCTCTTCATTCCATCAAGTAGGTTGGCACCGCGGGTCTTCTCTGCCTCCATGATATCTGCGAAAAGAGCTCGGCATCAGTAAGAAAAAAAAAGAAGGAAACTAAGTAAAGAAGCCTACCCGGACTCAGACCGACCTGAATAAGTTTAGATTCCGAGAGGTATTCTTTGCACTCGAGCCCAACTTGGGCCCAGGACAGAAAGGTCTCCGCCATGTCTTTATCCAACATGACGCCGGGATCAGGGACAACCGCCCTCCATTGAGTTGGAAACGACCACCCCGTAGCACTCTGGACCACGAAGTAGTCTTGCTTCTACGCTTGGACCTTGTTTGGAAGTTTGTGAAGAAGTTTGAATCCCGGGCAGGTAGACAGGTAGTAAGCCTGCCTGTGCTCGGGAAGGAAGCTCGCTTGTTTTTTGAGCATAAGAAGAGCAGAAAAAATTTCTAAGTCCAAAGGAATAACATATTCGTAGTAGAGGGATATGGTCCCGACGACGTTGCGAATAGAGTTTGGGTGAAGCTGACCGATTGAGACGCCGAAGTGGTTCAAAACTTCGACAATGAGGGGGTGAAGAGGAAGGTGCAGCCCGGCAATGATCTGCTCCCAGAAGACCACGATCTCATCTGGACCGTGCTCCCAAGGGAAGTTGCCCGAAGGTAAGCTATATGCATACTCCCCGGGCAGGTTGGACTAACGAACAAGGGACTGAAGTCTCTCAGACGTCATGGTGGAGGGTCCGAATGTGTCCGGCATCCGAACCCGACGAGAAGTGGACTCTAGGCTACCCGGGGTGACCCGGGCTGAAGGCCCTACCTCGGGCTCATCCAGAAGGCTGTCAAAAGAGTCTGCCCGACCCGAGGTCTCCGCCTCAGGCCCTTCTAAGAGGTTATCTAAGCTACCCGAACTACTCGAACTAGACATCGCAAAAGGAAAGGAAAGGAAATTGAAAAGGGCTAAGGGGACTCACCAAGGGAATGATACCGAACTAGGGAAAGTGACGCGAGCTGAGGACCTTGAACGCGAGATCAAGGAACGATCGCTGAATATTGGCGAAGGAAAAGTGACCAGGGACCCCACTATTTATAGCCGATGTACCTGCGCATCAACGGTTGAGATCAAAGCCATCCAACGGCTCTCAGGAAAACCGAATGCACGACCCCCGAGGTGAAATCAATTTAACACGAAATTTTGATGTCCAATAGTTGATAAATCGTTTGACGTCCGCGCGTGAGCTGTACGCGACTCGGGCTGACTCTGGTTAAGCCGCGCTGATCTTGGTTGAGCCAAGAGCATCGGCGGGTCAGACCGGGAAATCTCTGAGCTAGACTAAGCACGCCACAGAGCGAATCCACCCGTCAGTCCGTGAACTCCCCACGCCGGGTCAAGACCCCGGGCATGGGGAGTGGGGGGCAATTGATGGAGGTAGATTCGGCCCGACCCCTTGGCTGCGCGACACATGGAAGAAGACGGGGTGACCTGGTAGGAACGCCAGCTCGGCACGACATAGCACGGCCATATCCCAAGAAGAGGCCCGAGCTTCTCGAGCTCCCCAAAAGGAACCCACACTTTCTGGGAGGCGAAACCCGAGCTCTCCCTAATAATCCCGAGGTTAACAGAAGCTTGCGAGGGGCAGACCCGGACTAGCCCACCTCGGGTCAGTCCGGACCATATGCCGACACCTCGGACAGTAGGGCGCTCCCATTCGAACTCAAGACTTCACCTCGCACACCACTCTGGCACCTCGGCTCCAGGTCGCGCAACTGTGAAACCGTACCTGACAGG
Organism: Nelumbo nucifera; assembly: GCF_000365185.1. The sequence goes on along the minus strand of NW_010729112.1, from coordinate 3,349,976 downwards.
TCCGTACTCTGAGGCAGTACACCTGACTGGTTTGGATCTGACAGATGGCAATCACACCGTAACGGCCACCTGCTACCGCCATCTTAGTTGTGGCAAAAACGGCCCTGACAGAGAGGACATTGGCGGTTACGTCTGCCCCCCACAGAGGCGGTTATATACCTGACTTGGCAGAAATTTGGGAGTGAGTGCACCAGGTGGTTATAAAAGACCTTCTTCCCCTAGAGAAAGAGGTATGTGATATTTGTGCTTTCTGGTCTTGAAATCTCTTATTTTCCCGTGCCTTCTCAAGAATATTAACTTGAGCTTCGGAGTATTCCCACCGGGTTTCTCCCCGGAAATCTCCAATTTCTTTTTTGTTTCAGGCATCTTCAACTCCATCAGAGACAAGGTTACTGGCAACTAAGACCGACCAGATCGTGCATCATCAGAATCCATCTAGAAAATGATAGATTATGGATTTTTGGATTTAGAGAATCTGTTCACATGTTTGGTACAAAGAAGTTCTGAGAATCAAAATCACGTTTGGCATTACCTTGTTTTTAATTCTGAAACATAAAAATTTAAACCATATAAAATCGGAATGTATTGATCAACCCATATAAAATCATTTTTCATGTGCCTACAAAAAGCATAGATATATTATACCCAAATAATATTCATTAATCAATTAGAATGATGATTGAAATGAAGGAACAAGATTCATGAACTTATCACTCCAAATGGGCACTTGAAAAACCATTAGCCAATAATAGTTTCATTCTCCCTCTTTCGCAAGAACTAATTGATCATTCAAAGTTTTCCATTTATATCTTGAAGAAAAGTATGTAAGCATACATACACACAAACATTTTAATAAAAAATGATAAATATCACATAATTGAAAAAATATTCTATAGTTTCATTGAATCTAAATGAAATCAAACATCAGTTCCCAACTCACAAAAACTAAACACAGTAGTCATGAATGGTGGCAAGAACCAAGGAAAACTAGCATAAACAAAGCCACCCAGATAATTTTTTTTTTTTTTTTTTGCATAGAATAAAACCATATTAAATATTATAACTTAATTTCTTAATGTAAGAAGTTTTCAAATAGCATGTAACTTAGCGGGCAATGGAAATGGGAAGTCAACACCTGGCCTAAGTGCCTCGTAAAACACTCTTACGTCATTTGAAGATTGAAGATCCCTCTCATCCAACATTAAAATCCTTAGTGGTTGCTATTTTTCTACCATAGTAAGGGATTTGTCGCCCAATGTTCCAAACAAAAAGATTAGTTTGGTTGTCTTTAATTTGGTCCTTAGTTGGAGAATTTACTGTTGGAAGAAGGTCGAGTGCCTCAATGGTGTGGTCTTGTTTCTTTTGTTGTGTTTTTATTACTAAAAAAAGGGATTTGCCTATCTGACAGTATTAAAGGCAGTGATATGATATCATGTTCTAAAACTATATACTAGAACGCATGCACACCAGTATGGGTACCATCAAGGGCATTAATATAATCCTAAAAACAAACATAAGTCCTAGCCAAATATACTAATTCATGTATAAATAAAGCAAACACATTACTATATAAATGAATTTAACCAATTACTTTGAAGTAAGGGTAATACTTAGGTTTGATGTAGTCTTACTGGGAGTGTTAAAAGAAGGTGATGGGATGATATCACACGCTAAAACTACAAGCGCCTTTAATACTGTCATGAAATGTCAATGGATTGTCTCACATGAATGCTGCCAAAAATTAAGAGATATTTTGGCATATATGATGGTCGATAGTATTTTCGTTTGTTCCTCAACGCTGACAAACTTTGATACGCCCGATGGGTGTATCGGGTAAATCAATATTATTTTTTTTAGTTTTTTTAGTTTTTTTTTTTTTTTTTCTGAAATCAGTTTACGGGGCGGTTTAGGTCTCCTCCATCTCCTGAACCGGTCAGACCCTTGATACACCCACTATAGGGGCGTATCAGTGGGGTCCCAGAACGATACGTATTAGTTGATACGGGCCGATACATGTCGATACTTTAAACCTTACCTAAGAGTCATGCATAAATTTCTAAAGACATAATTTTCCATCCTAAAAAACATCTTGACAACTCTCATGGTGTCCTTGAAGTACATCATGTAGGTATCTTGCTCCCTTACCAGAGTGAGTATATTTTGGCTCTTTCACCATATGTTTTATATAATGCTCATACAACAGGCCAAAAAATCTTGACAAAGGTCATTCCAATCATCATAAAATTCATTATGACCATGTGCATGGGTCATAATCATATTGGCTTATTAATAGCCACAAGCCTATTCAAATTGAGTTCACCACAAAATGGTTCAATAATAAAAATAAACAAATATCACAACAAAAAGAAAATTAAACTAATATCACAATACAAAGGAAAATAAACTAATAACACAATACAAAGAAAAATAAACTAATATCACAACTAGAAAATAACCAAACTAAACAATAAAAATAATCCAACATCATATGAAGAAGTTCAATAGAAAATAATGCCAACACTGATTGTTAAGAATATATAACATGTTCAATTTTAACATCACAACTAACAACCAAAGAGTTCATCTTATTAATATTGCAACTAAAAAACAACTAAAGAGTTCATCTGATTCATTTACTCATCATTGTCAACGCCCAATTTTGCTCAGTCCCTTCACCATACCTCTTTGTACTCTACTCTTAGACCCTAAAACTCGGACTTTACAAAGCCAAAACTTTCTCTTGACACAACCTACAAGACAAATGAAAACCTTGAAATCAACATTGACATCCAATCAAATATGGTCTACAGACTTAAAAAATTATAAATTAGCCATATATCCACTGTTCATCATGCCAACTTCCTTTCTAGTAGCCCTAGTCCAATGATCCACCACCTTAAGATCACTAGGATACAATCAATTAGCGAATTCCACTATATATCCTATTTTGATGGCCCCGAATAATTACCAAGATCAACCATTTCTTTCTCAGATCAAAACTATCCACTTGACTCCTCACCTTAATCCATGCCTATCCACAAAATTTCATTCCAAAATTCATCCGTTTGACCCACCATCAAGCTTAGATCATATTTCAGCAAATCTCATCGATTAGATCTTATCATCCATCATCCCAACTTCATTTGATTGATCAGACCTCACTATTGTGTTTAAAGACATGAAAAAACCCTAGCACGTCAAATTTCATGACCAAACTCCTCTATTTGACCATTAAAAAGTGAAATTCCATTTCGAGCCTTGTTGTTAATTGATAAACTGTTGACCCAAACAAAATCTATCAGTCTACACCTCTAATTAAAGATCCATCACTTCCATCAGGTTCAAGATGTTCAAAAATGCTTATCCACCAAATTCCATCCCAAAATTCCCCTGTTTGACCCTTCATCAAGCAAAGATTCTATTTTAGCAAATGTCATTGATCCAAACTCAAAAGCCATAGATCTCCATCATCCCAATCCTATTTGACCAATCAGACCCCACCACTGTGTTCAGAGACCCAAAAAACCCAAGCACGTCAAATTTCATGACCTGATTCGTCCGTTTGACAATTAAACTAGGAAAATACCATTTTGACGTGCTAGATTGAATCACCACCTCATCTTAGAGGTGTAAAGTGGGCCATGTCGGGCCGGAACGGCATGGATCGTGGGTCGTGCCGCCCTCCCCGGTGAAAAAATTGGGGGTCAGCCCGGCACGGCCTATGACCTAGGCTCGTGCGGACCCGTGCTGTATCGCGGGCCGTGCGGGCCCGTGCCGTACAGCGGGCTGGACTGGCCCGTGGGTTGAGCCTTGGGCTAGGTCGGGCTGTGCATCGGGGCAAGGCTATTTATTTAAAAAAATGACAAAAAACTAAAAATTTTAATTTTATATGAATTTTGTGTATACAATTGCTTATATATACAATAATTAAATAAATTAGTATAATAAATGATAAAATTTAAAAATTATTTATTTTATTAATATATTATATACTATATATTATTCTATAATTATATAATATTATATAAATAATATATATGGGTCGTACTGGGCCGTGTCGGCCCACGGGCCTCGGGTAGCATGACCCGCTCGATCGTTCTGGCCCGTGGACCTAAAACCCAAGGCCCAGCACGGCTCGCATGATCGTGTCGGGCCTGGCACGACCCGTGGACTGTTGTGTCAGTTTAGTCCAAGTTCGTGCTGGGCCACGGGTAGCACGACCCGATTTACACCTCTACCTCATCTATTCCAATCTGAAACCTCAAAAGTGTGATGACTGATGTCAGATCTATTATTGAGTTGTTCAAACACTTGGACAGAAATTAAGTCTAGTGGACCCAAATGCCCCAAAAACCAAAAGATACCCCCCACTTAAAACTAAGAAAAAGACAAAACTTCTTTTAAAAGTTCTTCAAATTTACATTTTTGCCACTAATAACCCCAAATACGAGATTGCCATGACAGGCATGCCCAAAGCTCTCATTGGATGCACAAAACCCGTGAAAACCACCCCCAAATCGAAAAGAAAAACCTTTCACCAAAGAAGAAGGCTTGACCAGACACTATTTTCTTTGAAAAATCTTTATCTATTTATGTAAAAAATCTCTGTTAAATCCCAGGCACTATAGCTAAACGAGTTTTAGACCTCTTCCTCTCCCTTTCTTTATACAGACCCAACTCAAGCTTTGAAAAGGGAAGGGAGGAAACCTGAGGAGGCTTTGAAAAGAATTTTGGGTGCGGATCTGAAGAGGAGAGATCTTAGAAGCACTCTCAACCTCTATAAAAACTTCCATTCATGAGAAACCCCCAGATATCWGAACCTTAAACTTCAAAACCACCATTTGTGTTTCAGATCTGAAATTTTCCCAAAATCACCAAGCATTCATCTATATCAAACCTCTATTGAGATTTGAGCCCATTCAACTACTCTTTTGATCAGCCCGATTGTTGAAATATCGTTGTCAAGGTTACATACGAGAGGTAAGCCTCTCACTCTATCTGTAGCTCGAGTTTGTGTTTTCCGTGTTGCTTGAAGTTCTGAGACATTGGAGAATCATTGTTTTTGACTTCTTCTAGACTAAGAATAGAGGCAGAAAGGCAAGAGTCTTTAGGAAGTTAGTGCCTAAAACTCGATAGCAACACTTCAAAATCGGTCTTAGGAGAAGTTGAGAGCATTTTCTCTAAATTTTAGAAATTTCAACAACTATTTCTGTTATTTTTCGCATGAAATAGAGCATAGACAACTCTCGTATTGGGCTTCTACAGCAGCTTAGAGAGAGGGGTACCTAACACTTTCCCTCTCCCAATCCTTAGGCTAAGTTTGGAAGGAGTACGAATGCAAATATGTAGAGCGCAAAACCTTATATTTTGTATGTATTTACGTTGTACATATTTACATTTGTACTCTTTCCAAACTGAGCCTTAAGATCCAAAATCTCTTGATTAGGTGCTTTTCCCGAGGAAGAACTGAATCACTATCAAAACAAGTGAACCGATTTTCGTATCTAAAAACGAGAGCCCAATTTCTCTAAAAAAATGGGTGGCGACTTCATTTTTTGAACTGGCCATGAGCTTTCCGGAGCTCGCAATCATCATCATCATCAAACAACCAACTCCTATCCTCAAATGTTTTTACAAACAACTCCCTCTAGATACACTCCGGCAGCATGTTTGGTACCTTCTAATACTTCTTCCTAAAACCCTTCATCCCATTCAATGTGTCTACAACATTTCTAATTGAACAAGGATCAATGTCCATTGACAAAGTACAACGAATTAAAGGAAGATGAAAGAAGTGAATGGGGCTAGGGCTAGGGCTTGCCGATTGGGAATTGCATTTTGAACAAAATTAATACAGAACCCTTGTTTTGGCGTGTAAGACAAGACAATCACACGTGTTCTTTATTTTAAAAAGGATGTGATGAAAATCAATGATTCTGAGAAGCGATTTTTATTTTCACTACTCAAAATCACACTCCTAAAGCCATTTTCTCCTCCAAATTTGAAACAAAATCGTTGGAATGCTACATCCAAACATGATTATCAACTCGAAAATCAAAAGAATCACCAAAATCGCTTACAAGGAGTAATGTCAAACGAGGCTAAGGATAGGATGAACAAAAGAAAAATGCGAACTTATCAACTAATTTGTAAAGTTTCCTCCTAGAGGCTTAAATGGCCATTATTTTTTGAGAGCACAATGATAATAATTGTTTTAGGGAATTTGGATTTCCTCCTCGTAGAATTTGTCCTCACTACTCTTACCGCCATGCATCAAGAATATCCCCCTCATTAATGAAAATATACAAATACGAAGATGTTCCAAATGCAAGGTTGCAAGGGCTGTGAGGATGAAACCCAAACTCTTTTTAAAAGTATTTCTACCTAAGCAAAAGCACATGGAACCAAAAGGCACATGGCCAAGATTTCTACTTCAAGTTTGTGCTTTAAGCCCACATTAAAAGCAGGTTGTTTTTCATTTTCTTCTCTTTTGCAAAATGAAATAAAATATGAACACATGTAAAAAAACGCAAAATGATATAACCAAATATACCATGTGGCATGCCACACAACATCACCATTTATGTATTATGTGGTATTATCATGAACTTAGCATAATCATATATGCCACTTATAATAATCATATGTGCTATGTAACATAACCATTTATGTGTTATGTGGAATTTCCATAATCATGGCATTATCACATTGCCGCATTGGATAATCAAAAGTCCTACACAACATTTCTATGTGTCATGTGACAACTATTTATTTGTGGCATAATCCATAGAAAGCATAATTATACGTAATGCATGAGATAATTACATGCCCCAAGTGGCATAACCATTTATTTGTTACGTGGCAAAATCATAATCATGTGTGACATATGACATAATCATATGTAACATGTAGAGTAGAGCTGCAACTTTGGTATGCCCAACCCAAGTTTGATTTGACTTAACATGAGCTTTTGCATAAGTTGGACCTGAGTTAGGCTGTATGTTAGAAAAAAAGAAGGAAGACTTGGACTTGGCCTAAGCTTGTGTTGAGGCCTTGAGCAGTCCAAGCCTGGCCGAAATAAAAACATACATATATGCATTTTATTTATATAAAAATATATTTTTCTAATTATATATACATGTATCAAATACGTATATGCATATTTACAAATGAAATTTATGCTTATTATCAATCAATATATTAGTATATATTAAAACAAAGATGGCCACGTCAGATGACCTCTCTTTTCTCCTTTACACCTTGCACTTCTAGCCTCTTTGCCTTATACCGCTCCCAACTCTCTCAAGTTGCCACATCAGTAGGGTTAAAATTCTTCTTAACATCTATTCCTCTCTCTCTCTCTCTCACACACACACACACACACAATCTCCCAATTACCATTTTTCTAAAATTCCTACCCACTTCCCAATTACCTAAAATCTCTTTCTAAATCTATTAATCCCCACTTTCCTAAAATTCCTACCCATTTCCCAATTACCTAAAATTATTCATAAAATCCCTCTTTCTCTCAATCCCTCTCTCAACCTAAAATTCCCACATTCTAACGTCCATATCCTGCATACTCTTCTTATTTCCATCCTTACCCTTCTTTATCTTTTTCCCTTTTGCTGACTCTATATCACCACCATCTCAACCTACCCTATCATTTGTTAATGTATAGTTGAAATGGAACATAAGGTAAAACATTAATTTAGATACTATTGATTTGATTAAAATAATAATGATTTTTAAGTTACTAGCCTTAATTTTGATAGTATTAATTTGATTATGTTAAGCAAAATTTAATTATACTTAATTACAATAATCAAATTTAATTTGATTACAAATAGAGGAATTTAAATTCAGTGTAATTTATTTTCAATAATAGTAATAATTAAGTTATTTATAATTTTCATTATGTCAATTTAATTAATTATATTTAGTTAAGTTTAGTTAAACTTAAGTAAAAGTAAGGTACTTACTAAAGAAGCAATCCCCATATCCATTGTTCACAAATTAAAAGAAGAAGACCCCATAGCTATTAATTATTTAATTTAAGTTTGTAGATAAAATACTTAAATTTGGATAATTAATTAATTTTTATAAGCAAGTAATTTAGTTTATGTTAATTTAATTTGGGTAGATTAATTTAGATAATATTAGTTTAAATTTGGGATGACAATTTTCATTGTAAAACTAGGCCCCCACCCCAAATGGGGTAGGTTTTCCCAAATCTTAAATGGGGATGAGAAAAATATTTTTCCCCGAACTAGGAACAGGATAGGGATGCGGTTTGTATATTACTCATCAAACCCACCCCAAACTAGGAATGACAATGAGGCGGGAACCATATGACCTCATCCCCAACCTCGACTTTAAAATAAATTCCCATCTTCGACCCAATCTTCGTTGAGAATAAAAATGACCCTCCATCCCTGATTGCCAATGGAGATAGGTTCCCCGTTGGGACCCAAATCCTTAAGATTTTTAAATTAAATTCATTTTAGAAAATAAATTTACTTAAAAGAATGAACATTTTTTTAAATATATTTTAATATATATAATATAAATAGTATTATATATAATTAGGGTCGGGGCGGGGTAGGGAATGTGAAGAAACTCACTGATGTACCATATTACTGTAGTTCATATTGTATTGTATCTCTTATTTTATTATTTTCTCTTCAGCCCTACAAGGACCTTTCTGTAAATATTTTATCTCTTGCCCTACAAGGGCCTCTATGTAAATTCTCTAATTTCATTATCTATATAAAGGACCATTGCGGTAGGGTTGAAGCATCCATTTCTTCATCCCATAATTCTATATTCTTCTCTGGGATTGTTGACATGGTATCAGAGCAAGCTGCTCTATAATTTATGTTCTTTCCTTGCTCACTCGTTGGCCATATCAGGGGTATTGTTCTTTGGGTGTTTTGACTGGTGTTAGGGTTATGCTCTTCAACTATAATCCTAGTTCTCTTTGGAGGTTTCTGTTTGGTGCAAGGGCTATCCCAGTTTTTTTTTTTTTACTCAGAAGATTTGTGGGATTTGAAAAGTCTTAGAGGAGTTCTGGTCTCTTCTCTCCAAGGCGGTAGCATCCTTTTTTTCTCCTCCTGTAAACTGGTTTCTCTAGGGCGGCAGCAACTTGGCTTCTTATGGTTTAGTCTTGAACAGTAGCAGACTAAGGAATCTCAATAGTCTAGCTTCTTCCTCTTTCAACAACAACAGTCTTGAACTTCATTTTCTTGGTTTCTTATGCTTCAAACCGAGGAACTTCAACTGACATAAGGCCTTCTTTTCAAGCTGATATGGAAAACTTCTCATTTTAGGTTGGTGTTTTCACTATTGTCTTAATCGGTTGTTATTAGTCCTTGGAACCCTAGTTTTGCATTGCCCTAGGGTATTTTCTTTTCTCCTCGGTTATTAGTCCTTAGAACCCTAGTTTGTGCTACCCTAATTTGTGTTGTTTGGGTTGTTTATTGGAGGATTTTGATTCCTCTATAAAATATTTTTGTTGAAGTTGGTCTGGATTGATGTTGTTTTGGGATTAGACTTCATTGCTATTTGTTTGCATTTCATGCTTCATCCTTGATGTTAAATTTGTTTTGAGAAATATTGTGTTAGGCTGAAGTATTTCACTACTTAGTTCAATGCCATTTTAAGTGAATTGATTAACATTGCAAACATCAGTGTTGCTATCCTTTTCCCTGGGTTGATTTTGCTTATTTATGATGGATGAAAAGATTGGCTTTCTCCCTATAAAATTTTATGGAACATACTAGAGTATTTGGAAGTTCTATTTCGATTTCTATGTTGGGGGGAAGAGACTTGAAGGTTACTTGAATGAGACTGTATGTAAACCAAATGAGGTTGATAGTAAAGCCTATACACAACGGAAGCTAGACAATAGAAAGTTAGTTTCCTAAATTTTGAGCTCCATTGTGCCTCACATTGGTATTCCCATGAGAAGACTAAGGATTGCATATGAGATGTATTCTTATTTGAAAAAGGTTTATCATGAGCCCAATATGTCATGGCAATACTAGATTGAATATGAAATCTTTGCATATTGCCAAAGGGATAAAAAGATACGAGAATACTATGCAGGCTTTATTGATCTCTAGTATGAATATGAACTAGTTCATATTGAACCTTCTTATCCCATTAAATGTGGCAAGTATTTGCAGAAGCACTTGAAAATAGAACGAACCAGTTTCTTATGAGGTTGAGACCTGAGTATGAAATAATTTGGTCAAATATTTTAAGTAGAGAAACTGTTCCAGACTTAGACTCTATGATGTGAAAGTTGTTGAGGAAAGAGATTAGACTCCTAACTCCTAACAGTTTGTGTTCTTTTAGCCCTCTCTATAGCACACTTGATGAGGGCGGATTTGGCCCTCCGGTGAAAATATGACACCTGGCACCTCATGCCAACTAAGTGCAGCCTCTTGACAACTAGCTCCGCACCTGGTCAGCTCAGCACTTACAGGCAGACTAGCGTCTTACAAAGAGCTCGCCACTTAGGGGTAGCTCGGCACTTATAGACAGTTCGGCACCTGGTTAGCTCGACACCTCACAAGCAGTTCGGCACTTACAGGCAGCCTAGCGTCTTACGAAGAGCTCGCCACTTAGGGGCAGCTCGGCACTTACAAGCAGTCTGGCGTCTTACGAAGAACTCGCCACTTAGGGGCAGCTCGACATAGGTAGCTCGCCACTTAGGGGCAGCTTGGCATAGGTAGCTCACCACTGGCAGCCGGCCACTCCATAGGCAGCCTGGCGTCTTACGAAGAGCTCGGCACTTACAGGCATCTCGGCATAGGTAGCTCGCCACTTAGGGGCAGCTCGGCGTATCGCAGGAAGATCTCCTGCCTGACAACCGTACCTGACACCTGCGCCCACGTCTCTCGCCAGGCGGCGCCGTGCCTGCCAGCCTTGAGACTTGTCCCTTGCCTGGCAGAGCTGTACCCTACAACAGCTGCCTGCACCCACCACCTCAGCTCTGTCAATAACGGCTGTGGCAGAGAGATAGAGGCGGTTACGCTTGATTTGACTGGACACCGCTATATAAGGACTCCAACCCCCAAAGACAAAGGGGGGAGAGAATGGAAAAATGGAGGTAATCCCTGCTCTCAAGCTCTCTCATTTCTTTCCAAGCTCTCTGCAATAAGAATGCTAACTTAGGCATCAGAGAGTCCCCGTCAGGTAAATACCCCCGTGTCCTCTGATTCAGTTCTGGCAGGTTCCTCAGTTCCCGCCGCCTACAAAGAGGAGGAAAAGATGGAATTCTCATAGGTCTCTCAGCTCCCGCTGCCTACAAAGGAGAGGAGATCACCTCATGCAGAGGGCAGTCGGGTTGCGCTACACCAAGGAGCTCCACCACCCTCTGAGTTACAGGCCCCCTAGGAGCAGGTCAAATGACGAGTCCATCCAGGGAGCTCATCACCAGGTAGCTCACCACCAAGGAGCTCGTCACCAGGTAGCTCACCACCAGGGAGCTCGTCACCAGGTAGCTCACCACCAAGGAGCTTGTTACCAGGTAGCTCACTACCAGGGAGCTCGTCACCAAGTAGCTCACCACCAGGCACTTCACCATCAGGGAGCTCCACCTTCCTCTCCTGGGAGCAAGTCAAATGACGAGGTACTTAGCCAAAAAAAATTGATACATCACAAAAAATTGGTACGTGACCAGAAACGGTTACATCAATTGGCACTGCCTGTGGGAACACGCAACAAAAGGCTAAGTTATCATCCTACAAAAGCTAAGTCCTCTCCACCCAAAAAGCTAAGTCCTCACTTTTTAGAAACTAAAGCTCTCGGTTTATAGTTTCCATTTTGTATGAACTCAAAGACTATGCAGGGAGCTAACAGGCTAAGTAGCTCTACCAACTTACTTTCAATTCACATAAAACCTCGTTAATTCTCTTCGTGAGGTCCTCCCTACAAAGATGAGCTCTTCGTGGCTTCCGTGGGAGTTGGCGGCCAACAGACTGCACGAGCGCCCTTGCTGGTCGAGCGTTCCAAGGCCCCCGTGTGAGCTGACGACCTAAAGTTAGTAGTGTTGCCCCCGAAGGTCGAGCTCCTAGTAGCTTCTTGTAGGAGTAGGTGACCGGAATTATGAGGCTGACACATCGCAATCATAGCTCTAAGGCACCTCACAGGTAGTTCGGCACCCGGTCAGCCAGACACCTCACAGGTAGCTCGGCACCTCACAGGTAGCTCGGCACCTGGTCAGCTCGGCACCTTACAGGCAGCTCGACACCTAGTCAGCTCGGCACCTCATAGGCAGCTCGGCACCCAGTCAGCTCGACACCTCACAGGTAGCTCGACACCTGGTCAGCTCGGCACCTCACAGGCAGCTCGACACCCAGTCAGCCCGACACCTCACAGGTAGCTCGGCACCTGGTCAGCTCGACACCACATAAGTCCTAGTCGCCTCTTTGGCATGGGCAAAGTCAAGAAGAGTGGACTACGAGTCGCTCTCAAAGCCTACGGGCCACATTACTGCTAAAAAACCCAGTCGCCTCTATGGCATGGGCAACACAACTGCTTAAGACCTAGTCGCCTCTTTGGCATGGGCAAAATCAAGAAGAGTGGACTACGAGTCGCTCCCAAAGCCTACAGGCCACATTACTGCTTAAGACCCAATCGCTTCTTCAGCATGGGCAAAATCAGCAAAAGTGGACTATAAGTTGCCCTCGGAGCGTAAGGGCTACAATACTGAATTTGCGGAGACCTCCTCACATTACAGGCAACTCGCCACTTACAGGCAACTCTTAGAGCCTAAGAAATTGGATTAGCGCTTACTAGCTTGTTGACTTACGGGCCAAAATGAGAAATCTACTCCCTTTGCCGAGTTACTCTCAGCTAGGGAGTGGGGGGCAAATGATGAGGGCGGATTTGGCCCTCTAGTGAAAATATGACACCTGGCACCTCATGCCAATTAAGTGCAGCCTCTTGACAACTAACTCCGCACCTGGTCAGCTCGGCACCTCATAGGCAGCTCGACACTTACAGGCAGCCTAGCGTCTTACGAAGAGCTCGCCACTTAGGGGTAGCTCGGCACCTCACAGGTAGCTCGACACTTACAGGCAGCCTAGCGTCTTACAAAGAGCTCGCCAGTTAGGGGCAGCTCGGCACTTACAAGCAGCCTGGCGTCTTACGAAGAGCTCACCACTTAGGGGCAGCTCGGCACCTACAGGCAGCTTGGCATAGGTAGCTCGCCACTTAGGGGCAGCTCGCCACAGGCAGCCGGCCACTCCATAGGCAGCCTGGCGTCTTACGAAGAGCTCGGCATAGGTAGCTCGCCACTTAGGGGCAGCTCGGCGTATCGCAGGAAGATCTCCTGCCTGACAACTGTACATAACACCGGCGCCCACGTCTCTCGCTAGGCGGCGCCATGCCCACTAGCCCTGAGACCTATCCCTTGCCTGGCAGAGCCGTACCCTGCAACAGTTGCCTACACCCGCCATCTCAACTCTGTCAATAACGACTATAGCAGAGGGACAAAGGCGGTTATGCCTGACTTGACAGAGGCGGTTACACCTGATTTGACTGGACACCGCTATATAAGGACTCCGACTCCCAAAGACAAAGGGGGGAGAGAATGGAGAAATGGAGGTAATCCCTGCTCTCTAGCTCTCTCATTTCTCTCCGAGCTCTCTGCAATCGGAATGCTAACTTAGGCATCGGAGAGTCCTCGCCGGGTAAATACCCCTGGGTCCTCTGATTCAGTTCTGGCAGGTTCATCAGTTCCCGCCGCTTACAAAGAGGAGGAAAAGATGGAGTTCTCGCAGGTCTCTCAGCTCCCGCCGCCTACAAAGGAGAGGAGATCACCTCATGCAGAGGGCAGTCGGGTTGCACTACACCAGGGAGCTCCACCACCCTCTGAGTTATAGGCTGCCTAGGAGTAGGTCAAATGACGAGTCCATCTAGGTAGCTCACCATCAGGGAGCTCGTCACCAAGTAGCTCACCACCAGGGAGCTCGTCACCAGGTTGCTCACCACCAAGGAGCTCATCACCAGGTAGCTCACCACCAGGGAGCTCGTCACCAAGTAGCTCACCACCAGGCACTTCACCATTACGGAGCTCCACCATCCTCTCTTGGGAGCAGGTCAATTGACGAGGTACTTAGCCACAAAAAATTGATACATCACAAAAAATTGGTACGTGACTAGAAACGGTTACATCAACACTCATAGGCTATCTTTCAACTAGACGTGAAAAATGCTTTTCTACATGGGCATCTAAAGGAAACAAATATATATATATATATATATATATATATATATATATGAAACCTCCTCCCGGGTACTATAGTGATTCCTTCCTTGTCTATTGGCTAAAAAAACCCCTCTTTGGGCTAAAGCAAACCCCTCAATTTTGGTTTGAAAATTTTAAAGATGTTGTCATGCAAGTTGGGTATAGCCAAAGTGCGTTGGACAACTCTCTCTTTGTCTGGAAAATACCCCAAGGCCTTACCATTCTCTTACTATATGTGGATGACATATTGTTGACTGGAGATGATATAGAAGGACTTCAGGACTTCAAGTTTCTTCTCCATAGTTCCTTTCACATGAAAGATTTGGCCCCTCTTAACTATTTCTTGGGACTTAAGTTCAATGGAGCCTTTATGGATATTTTATTTGGCAACACAAGTATGCCTTTGATCTTGTTAAGTTGGCCAACCTTACTGATGATAAACAAGTTGATACTCTCTTTGAGCTAAATGTCAAATTGTCCATCAGAAGGCTCCCTGCTTCCTGATGCTTCCCTTTATCGGCAACTTGCAGGGTTTCTCATCTATCTCACTATGACTCGTCTGGACATCTCACATGCAGTTCAAGTTGTTAGTCAATTTGTCTTTGCCCCTTGTCAACCTCATTTAACTACGGTGCATCGGATCATCCGCTATGTTCAGGGCTCTTTATCCCAAAGTCTTTTCTTCTCTTCATTTTCTTTTATCCAACTGAGGACCTATGCTAATGTAGATTGGGCTGGATGCCCCAACACATGCCACTCCACTACTAGGTGGTGTGTCTTCATGGGTGACTCTCTAATATCATGGAAATGCAATAAACAATAGACTGTTTCCATGTCCTCTACGGAAGCAGAGTATAGGGCAATGCCATCTGTTTGTAGTGAAGTTGATTGACTTCAATCTTTATTTTAGGAGTTGGGTCATTCCTCTCCTACACCCACCCTTCTGTATGCGAACAACACTACTGCTATTAAAATTGCCTCTAATTCTGTCTTCCGTGAAAGGACAAAGCATATTGAGGTGGACTGCCACTTTATCTGCAACATGTTTCTTGCGAATTCTATCTCTCTCCCTCAAGTTGTTGACATCTTCACAAAGGCCATGACGAGGTCCAGACACTTTTTCCTAGTAAGCAAACTGGTGCTCATGCCTCTACATCAGTTTGAAGGGGAGTGTGAAGAAACTTATTGATGTATCATATTACTATAGTTCCTATTGTATTGTATCTCTTATTTTATTATTTTCTCTTCATCCCTACAAGGGCCTTTCTATAAATATTTTATCTGTTACCCTATAAGGGTCGCTCTATAAATTCTCTAATTTCATTATCCACATAAAGGATTGTTGGGGTAAGGTCGAAGCATCCATTTCTTCACCCCCAAATTCTGAATTCTTCTCTGGGATTGTTGATAGGGATTCACTCCCCATCCCCGTCCCCGTCCTTGTCAAGGTTATCTCCATCTCTAATCCCATCAGTCGAGGAAGGCAAGTACTTGACAGGGATAGGGAAAATTTCCATCCCTACCCCAAACTCGATGGTAAGTTAGTATCCTTATATTTAATATTGATTTCTAAAGTATACCTAAGTTTCTCCCAAACTCCTAAAACCCTAGGATCCCATAATTCTATTTCTAAAATACTTCCAAATTGCCATATCTAATTTCTAAAATACCCCTACATTCCCATAATCCTATTTCTAAAATAGGCCCAATTAGATGTATTTTTGGTGGGCTACTCCAGGGAAAGGAAAATTTAGGGATTCCACATCCCCACTAGGGAGTGGGTGCTCTGCCCCAAACCCACCCTACCACTAAGGATGATGTGGGGGTAGGGTATCTTAGCTATGGGGTAGGGACAGGGAGGGAGTGCCTTGCCTAATTGCTAGACATTTTAGATAATTACTGTTAAGGGTATTTAGTAATCACTGTTAATTATTAACGAAAATTATTACCAATAAAAATTAATAGATTCTATTAAGAAATGGATAAACTACTTAAACATCCCCTATAATTTGACCTCTACAAAAACTTCTATTTGACATTTGGTGTAAAATTACTATAATGCCTATATTAATTACTAAATCAATTTAATTAGCTTATCACCATAATGCCCTTATTAAGGCTTCAATTGGACTAAGAATTGCTCTACCTAGTCTAAATGTCCAATAACTCCTTTTTGCTTCAAATTTACTAAACAAATATCATGCATCATACGGGTTTGATTAGTTCTACTTATATGTATTAGCCCGTAAAGACAAAGAAAAAAATAGCCATACAAATTTATGTTCATAAATTATTTGAAACCAGACAAACCTACCCAAACTTAACTAAGACTAGCCCGATCCAACCTAAGCCCCGAGTTGTGTTCGGGTAAGCTCTAATTGGCCCTGAGTTAACAAACTTGAGTTTTGACCTTGAGTTGGGTTAGGTCCAAACATGAGGTTTGAACCTTTACGCTATGTTTGGTTTGAAGGAAAAGGTAGGGAAAAGAAGAGAAATGTAAGAAAAGTTATACAAGATTTGTAAAGGTTTTCCTTCCTTTCCTTTCCTTTTCTTTCCCTACTTTTTCCTTCAAAGCAAACATAGCCTTAGGGTTAGGCCTAGGTTTACCCTCAATTCAACTTCAACCTAGTGCAATCATATGAGTAAAGGCTTTTACATAGCATAATGATATTTATTATTATAAAGACAGCAATATTTGGTCATTTACCAAACAATTTTCATAGCATAGAGCACAAAGTAAAAGCTTATAATACTTGATATTTTTGTACTTTAAAAAAGTATAAAAAGAAACTATTATTCAAACATAGGTTCAACTATGATGTGGAAAAACATGATCATACCAGAAAAACTTATAATCAATCAACCAGGTGGGTGGGTTTTCATCAAAATTCATTGAGGGAGGGCTTAATTGGTCAAAGCCTTTCCCGTATCATGTCTTTTCCCTGCACCATTAGATTTTTCCTTCAGAAACAACCTAAAATTAACCAACCCCACAAATGCTACTATTTTATGTATCTTCTTACCCAAAACCAAACATTTCCCTTTGCATTTGGAATTTGGAGAGTCGAGAACGACAATGAGCATTGAACTTCACTTCCATTCCTTTTTTTGTCATACAGATTTGACTTCTCAATTTCTTTTGCTAAAAATGTTTTCACCAATTCTAGATGAGTAGATTTGTAAAACGGATTATTTTCAAGTGTTTGACATTTTGGTATTCAAATTATTCAGTCAAATTGGGAGGTGAAAAAAAAGTAGAAAGTAAATTTTGATTACTCAAAATCTAACTACCAATAGCTGACTTCCTAGTCGTTGGTGGGTAGTGTGTGATCAAGAGTTCTTTTCGTCGCTCGAGACCGAAAAACCAAACCCCTCAGTGAATTGGGATTTGGGCCCTTAAACGCTTCCAAGCAGTGCATATGTCCTACACGTCCATTGATAGTCTTCATTATTCTACCAACCCACCACTGGGAAGTTTGACCATACATGGTCTTCTTCGTACGATTACAATCAAATATTCTTTACGTGTAAAGGTAACGTGGACCAATGATATTAGAGTCAAATTTGAAAGTTGAGGATGGTTTGACCATTTCAAAAGCATCATTTTATTAAAACCTACCCTATAATTTGCATTTTATTAAAACATTTTCCCCTACCGTTTCCAAATGATGTACTTCCGACTCCACGTTCCTGTGCACCCATGGTTGCCCTGGACGCTTGAACCCACCAATAAAAATGTTATTATATATAAACATTTTGAAACTCTGATAACACAACGGGTGTTCAACGTAGTTGAAGAAACTTGGTTGAATCACTCACAAAAAGACAAAAAAAAATCATAGAATGATTTCTTTCAAAGAATTCCATTCAAATTCCCTCCCATTTCCTCCTCTCCTCCGAGCCCTACTATAAAGAAGCATCCCATTGGCCATTCACCACCCACTGGCATCCATGAATGCGGTAGCCACCCACAACAATAAGAATTCATCTTCTTCTTTTTCTTCTTACCCTGCATGAGGAGAAATATACAAGGCAAGGAAGTGGGTCCATTTTAGTGTTGCACATTTAAATATAGTTGTAAAATCAACCACAGAAAACGTGAATTAGGAAAATGGGATGTTTCTCTGAGTTCCAGTTGTCTGTAGCATCTCTGAAAGACCGAAACCGCTACTAGAGGTTGAAGCACCTGTCTCTACAGAGGCAACAATAGAAGATGCTGTCAAGGTCGAAATAGTGACCGAGAAGCCAGCTAAGACTGACCCACTTGCTAGCAGATCCTCCACCCGAGGCTGTAAAGCCCGACAAAACAATGATTCCATCACAAGATGAACTAGCCCCAGTTGTAGAACCTACAGGACCACCGCCAGAAAAATACCCCTGAGCTTATAAAACCATTGAAATCTGACCCACCACAACCTGAAGCAAATAAAATTTCAGTTGATCCATTATCACAACCAACACAAGTTGACTCTAAAACTTATTGTAGAAATTGTGATGCAGAAACTTATTATAGAGGTCAAAAGAAGAAGATTGAAATAAGAGGATGTTCGTAAGTCAGAATGAGAGTACCCTTTTTTTGCTTACCGCTGGATTTCTTTCCGGCCGGTGAATTTCACATTATTAGGGCTCAAAGGAAAAGAGGAAATGAAAGGGAGTTCAAATGAAATTCCCTGAAAGAAGTTATTCCTTTTGTTTCCGGTTCGATTGGGTTCGAGGCGCTAACGGATGAAATCACGTTAACTTTAGGATCAATTTTAAATGTTGCGTGTAACATTTTTATTGGTGGGTTCACGCATCCAATGCAGCCATGGGTGCAAATTACACGGTCTTTATACTTCCATTCAAACAAACTAAGTTAAAAATGAAAATATCATTCTTGCCCCGGACAAAACGTGGGCAACTACTCCAATCAGTTTTGTTTAAAATTTTAAAGAAAGGATATACATTGTTGGAGACAAAGAACCCAAATACTTTTTTTTTCAAATATTGTTTGTAGATATCCCAAACCAAATATTATTTCTTTCTAAAAGCTTGATATGAAGTGGTAGGAATACTACAGCCACATGATCATCATGTAAATACAAATGGTTCTGAATGGAATGTTGATTAAGTAAATGAATTTAGATCTGTGCCCCACAACGTCCCATAATACATCCGCGCTATGTATTGGAAATATCTTCCGATAATGATATCATCGATTTTGATACTATTATCAGGCGATGTTCCCAGTACATGGCATGGATGTGCTGTGTGACATTGTGGGGCACAGATCTAAACTCCAAGTAAATCGATTGGAAAGTATAGGGGATGTTTTAGTAAACCTACGAAACTATAGAGGTGTTTAGCAAATGAACCTAAAATAAAGCAAAGGCCACGGTAGCACAGTTGCACCAACCAAACGCCTAAAAATTCTGAGAATCCGTGCAGATGGACTAGTATCATGCTTAATTCGTGATTTGTTTACACAGACCAAAAGTCGACCGTTTTGTGTTTGTTTTCCGAATTTTATCGCTAATGGAGGTTATTTATGGGTTATGGCTAATAAATCACTGCCACCACCATTAATAAGTGACCCATTAATAACGGAAGGGCGGAGACGGTTTTTCATTCTTCAGAGTTCATCTTGACTTGAACAGCTATGAGAATTGAGAAAAAGCAAAAGTGTTTCAAATCTCTAGGCTTTTCCATAGTTTTACTCCTTCCGAACCCTTTTTTACCTTCAACGTCAGAACCCCATAAAGTTTTACGCCAGTTCGGATCAATCTTCCTGACAGACTTGAAGCTCTGCAACGCCCTTAGTGATGGGATTGAAGGATTTTACTCGAAAGCTCAAGGTAATGGTGTTTTCCTTCATGATAAAACTATTGATTGTTCTCTCTGTCAATCTCCTATATTTCTCTACGAATGAACTTTGATTAATTAATTGATCTCTCTGAAAATTCTGATGTACTAGTTCTCTATTGTACGGAAAGCTCTATCATCTTCAAATTCATTATTAAATGGAAGAGAAATACCAGAACTGATCAGTGATCAATCCAAAATTACTTTATTTTATATTCCTGCAGAGGACAGGAATGCCCTGCTAGGTTATCTTGTTGGTAGACCTTCTCCATGACTTATGTGATAGTTGTTTCCTCTATTACATGCATGGATGCTTGCAGATTCTTTATAAAAGCTCAAACTCATGCAGGTATTCATGTCTGTATGCTTCTGTACGGTCCATGAAGGGTAAAGAGTTAGACTTAGTTGCAGGAATGGACCTAAGTATCCCAAAATGGGTAGCTTTGAATTATGTATACATAACTGGATTGTGATAGACTATGCTTGTTTTATTGGCTAGGCATTCCGGCTTAGACGATTTCTCAAAGGAAATTCTGAGGGCAGCAAACGAGCCTCATGGATGAATCCTGTCTCGCATGGGATTCATGTTATCAATGATGATAGGTCGGAGAAACTTGGATCAGACAACTCGGGATTGGACAGAGTTGTGGTCAGGAGAGAGCAAGTGAATAATCTAGAAGTGTGGGTGTTTGGAGTCTTTGATGCTGAAGTGGGAGATGGGGTCACTAAATATTTGCAATCTCAGCTGTTTGATAAGAAGCTCAAAGAGGTAATCCCTGTCAAGTAAATTATCATTCCTCTCATAACTAATATAAATGGATTCTAATCCCCCCCACATGCAGATGTGCTTCAATTTAGGACTCCATGTCCTAAAATTAAAATGATTAGATAGTGTTGGCACTTGGCACTAAACTAGGAATTTATATTTCACTGTAAAGTCATGCTGTTCAGTATCTTTCCCATCCAAGTGGGTCTACAATCCTCAAAATCCTCGATTCATTCTGAATTTAAAACAGTACTTGTCATACAACCATTGTTGATGTTTACATAGTCAAGATATGAAGCTCAAATTCAGGAGATGAGGCATCCCTTTTACATTGACATCACTCTATGGTGTTCATTTCTCACCATTGATAGCCTTTTGTTACTTTTCACATGATTTAGCTATAGGACTACAAATCACAAAAACAAATAAGATCCAGATGGTACTTCGTGCTTATGTATATGACTATTAGCTTAGCTTTAAATATTTTTATGACTTTGGTATTTTCCAGTCTCATATTAGAAGGAAGAGTAAAGAGACAATGAGGAAGGCACATCTTTATACAAGATTGAAGATGCATGGAGGAGACAAAGGAAATAGGAGATTGAGGAAAGATGGTTCAGCATCTGCCATTGTGATAAATGGAGAGAAGGTTGTGATAGGAAACATGGGTGACTACAGAGCTGTTGTATGTAGAGATGGTTTGGCTAATCAAATAAACAAAAAGCACCAACGTGGGTATTGGAGACATTGGTCCCTGAGTCTCATTACGGGTATGCCCTTATGTATGCTTTAATACCCTGGGTCTTTACCCAGTTTTCGCTCGACTTTAGATAAGCCCACAGACATTGACAAATGTTGCTGCTGCTGCCGTCCTGATATTTGAACAGGTGCCCTTATGCCAAAGGTGCGCATATTGGCATGCGAATTGGGAATTGGAAGTAGTAAGCCTTCTAAAAGCTCTGAACCAGCTGTTGGTGTTGTGAGGATTGACTCTGATACAGAGTTCATCATCCTGGGAAGCAATGGCATATGGGAGGTACATAACATCCTCATACTTCATCCCAGATTATAGTAAAACAGAAGTTCATTAAGTTCTTAGTGTGACATAATATCTCCTTTTCTTTCAACATATAGAAGCATTGTTCAAGGTCTATTTCTCCATGGTATATTTGTAGGTAATGAGGAATCAGGAAGCTGTAGATCTCATCAGGCACATAGAAAATGCACAACAAGCTGCTGAATGGTTGGCAAAAGAGGCTTTAATGAGAATGAGCAAAAGCCAAATTTCATGTATAGTTATTCGTTTTGATTGATCTAAACACCAGAGTTCCTTTATTTGAGCTTAGAAGTATTCTCATAAACAATGCACTGAATATTACCCTTAAAGAGAAGAGAAACTAGCTTCTTAAGTTGTTAAATACAACCCAGGATCTGCATACAAAAGAAAGCCTCGTCAGATTTATCTGTCTGCAGTTGATGAAGAGATATGACCCATTAAGCCTATCTGTCATATTCATTCCACCAAGGGTATGTGGAAGTTTGGTTTGTCTCCGGCACTATAATCCAGCCCGGCTAAGTTTTTACTTGGTGAATGAATTAATAGAACCTAGAAAATGTTTGGCAGCTTACATTCCTAATGTGAACCATTCTATTTTTTTTCCATTTTATTTATCTATTTATTCTTTTCCCCCTTGTGGAGATGAAGTCTTAGGAGATACGAGCACAAATTCAAGAACGAAACAACTTACCCCCCCACCCAAAAAAAAAAAAAAAGGAAAAATGAAACAGGGTAAAGTTGACATATTCATGGAATTTTTAATATCTTGACCTTTTTTGTCAATAATGCCCAGCAATAGCATCTTCTTTTCCTTCCCCAGTCTTGACTTTATATGGCAACCTTTTCTTAATGGGTAGCTTGTCAAGACCAAAAACAAATCCATAGTGGACTGGACCCATAAAGATAATGAACTGATTTTGGGTCTCATCTTTATTCTCTCTCTCTCTCTCTCTCTCTCTCCTGTCAACTCCTTTACTTCTCAACCTTCTCAAAATATTGTGTTTTTTAATTTATAAAAATAAAAAAAACCTACAAGAAGCTATTTAAATTTACCCACAATCAATTCATTTCTGTTATATTAAGAAACTGAATCTAAACACTCCCTTGCAGAACATGTTAACACCAGAGAAAATGAACACGACATCTTTCTTCTGGTAAAGAAAGAAAATATTGACGGTCAGGTAATTATTTGATCTAACTACACTTTCTGTTAAAGAGAAGAAAAGAAAAAAGAAGGTTGCTTTTTCATCTTCTTTTACTGGTCCAGATATCAAGATAGACCATGAAGACGGTGCTCACACCTGATAACTTAGCTTCATACAAAAGCAGCCCTAGATTGCTCATAACGTTGATCTTTTGCAATTTTTTATTCTTTAGATTTTTCATAAGCAGTACTTAACCCCTAATCGTTTTTGAAGGCCCTTGGTTGCTAAGAAAATAAGAAAGTCAACGCTCCGTTTGCATGCAATACAATTTAATTTGTTGACTTTTGCTTTGAATTTTCTCATGCTTAGCTTCGGGATTCATATTACTTCATTTACACTACAAAGTAAAATTTAAAACAAAAAGAAATCAGAATTTGCATTTAGCTCATCTCATCTGTACTCCCATGCTTTTGTACAAGTGCAAATAAAGGAAAGTCTTTATTTTCTTAAAAAGGCGTTTTTCTTGAGAACTAGATTTTAAAAAGGTAGCAGTCAGATTAAGGCATCCACCTATTTTGCACTATGTATTCACTTTGTTTTTGGCCTTTTCAAATAGTTTTTTCAAGGGAAAGAATAAGTCTGATTTAGGCACATCTCATTTTGGAAAAGTGTGCATGCTGCACACCCTAATGAAGACAGCAGATAGAAATACAATAAAAAAATACAGAAAATGCTCCTTTTCTGACTTTGCCTTTGTCAATACAAATAATTTCTTTTATATTTGGAAAATTATCTAAAACCTCTCTTTTAGATGCCCCCAAGGAATCCCCATTCTGCATTTTTAATGGCAAGTGAAAAGTATTAAATTACCACTCTACCCACATTGTACATAGTGCATTATTCAGATGTATATTTTAATAAATACCCAAAAGTATCCGTGAATAACTTCTATTCTACAAATGAACCAAATTCATTGATCGAACCCATTGAAGTGAGTAATGGTTGAGCATGGGGGCACATCAATATTAGATGTTGGTGCCATTAAATGGATGGTCATGATTAGGGATGGTCATCAAACCTGTGAATCCAGTTATATAAAATTAAATGGGTTGGGTTTAACCCAAATTCGTTTTAACCCAATTTAATTCGTTCAAACCCATTAATCTTATATTTATGGACTTAAAAAATAAATTTTCTCTCTCGTAACATATAAGTTGGTTGTAGCTTGGTGGTACTTACTATTTACATAAGTGGTGAAGGTTCAAATCACATTACATGCATGTTATTTTTACATAAGCAGTGAAGCCATTTGATTATGTTCGGATTCCGGGTTTGATCGAACCACTTAGGTTCAAACTGGTCAGACCAACTTAAACCACTTAGGTTTAAGGGCGGTTGAACCATTTAGATATGGATTAGTCCAGTCGGACCGGACCAGACCAGTTTAGTCAATGGTGGATTGACTTGGACCAGACCATATCAGGTTTGTGCACGGGCTCGGGATTGGACCAGCTTACACGAAACGGGTTAATGTAACTAACTCGGATTGGTCTGCATTCGGGTTGGGTTGTGCGGTGTATTGGTTGGGCAGACTGTCCAGATTGGGCAAAGCACACAAAGGCCGAATCATCCAGCCCAAACTGTTTGGATTCGGGTCGACCCAGATCGATCAGACAGTGTGAATATTGGTTGGGCCAGACGACCCAAATCGACCAGAGCAAGCGGCACCGAACCATCCCCCCGGGGTCTATTTCGGATTCGAGTCGACCCAGATCAGTATATGTTGGATCGGGTCAGACCATGTTGAAGTGGTCCGAACTCGGGTCAAATTCATTTGGGTTTATGTTGGGTGAACTGTATTGATTCAAGACAAAACTAAATTTAGTCAATAATTAATAGAAAATTAATACATTAATTATAAATTATTTAATTCAAGTGAAGAAAATTAAAAAAAAGCTAACGAATTAATACTTATGTTATAATGATTAACCCAATGGTTATCCACAACCCAACCCATTTAAATGGATGGATTGGATGATGGGTTGATCACACAACCTGTCAAGTAAATGGGCGGGTTAGATACTATGTGGGTTGGGTGGGTTCAGCGGATTTGGCTTAAAATTGCTACCCCTAATCATGATCAACATTTAATAGCTGGATTTGGACATATCTGTTAGGTCCCAATCAGATTCAAGGCAACTAGAAAATAATACTTTCTTTTGGTGAAAGATGGACCAATTGAGATAGAATAATTCAGCTTTCCATTCTAGCTAGAGTGGTTACATAAATACTAGAGTGTTTGAGAAACACGTGGAAAGCATGGGACTCCGGCTTGTACCTGATTGGACCTAAGTGCAAGTGGGAGCTGTTAGACAGTTTTGTAAGCCCTTACCTTCAATCAGTATGATGTACTTTATGAGTTTATTGTAAATGAATAAAAGTGCATATTTGATTCATGTTCCCTTGATATGTTTCTGTGTAATACCCTTAAACT
>NW_010729112.1:3294748-3323378 GCF_000365185.1 Nelumbo nucifera | reverse complement strand
CGAACTGGGCTATTTAATTAGTTAATTATGGGGCAAATTCTGAGATGGATTAGCAGATAGGGTAGAGTCTTGACCCTATCCACTCAGAGAGTCCAGATCTGAATGTGATTCAGATCTAGAAATCTCCTAATGAGATTAGGAGAAAACTAATCTAATCTGCAGATAAGATAAGGGTTTATCCTTATCACCTAAAGAGAGGGCTGRTCYAAATATGATTTGGATAAGCAGCTCCTAATTGGATTAGGAGCTGATCTTTTAGGTTAACCAAAGAAGGAGGGGGCGGCAGCCTTTGGAAGACACATAATCAGATCCTCTTCAGTGCTGAAATCACAGAAGAAAGAATTAAGCAACCCTGCAGAATTCTTTCTTGCCGCCTCCCTGTTCTTGCCGCCATGTTTGCTAGTTCGATCTCCAGTTGTGGGAGAAGTCAAGATTCGATCTTGACATCAGTTCTTGGAGGAAGAATTGATAGAAAGCTGTTCTCACGTGCCATCCTGCTGTTTCTTGCGAAAGATAGAGTTCTTGGAGAAGAACACTACTGATTCTCTCCATCCTGTACTGCTTCATCTTCAGTGGGAGCAGTCTTTGGATCCTTCCTTGGGCGTGAACACCTTCGTTGGGAGATACTGTTTCTCCGTATCAGGTATAATCCTCTCCTACTTCTTTTGGTTCAGATCTGGTTCAGTTTATGGTTCAAGAATGATCATTGAAAATATGATTTTCTAAATAGGGAATGCGATTCCCAGTTGAAGGGAGAGAAAAATTTTTGAAATTCGCCCCCTTATTCCACAATCTTTGGGCGTCCATTCGATGGATCTCTCATCCCTTCAGTGAGGGGGTCCCAACAAATTTCTTTAAGAGTGAAACATGAAAAACAGGGCGTATTTTGGATTCCGAAGGTAAAGATAGTTTATAAGCCACTTTGCCCAGTTTTTGTTCAATCTGAAAAGGGCCATAGAACCGACTAGCAAGCTTGTGATGAGCACGCTTAAATACTGTGTGTTGGCGGTAGGGATGTAATTTTAATAGCACAAAGTCACCTACCTCGAAGTCCACATCTCTCCTTTTACGATCAGCAATAAGCTTCATTCTTGTGGCTACCCTTTCTAGATTCTTCTTTAATTGTTGGAGCACTTCGTCCTGATGAAGAAGAATCTTATCTACCTCATTGACACGTGACAAACCGTCTGTGTACAACGAAATTGAAGGGGGAAGTCGACCATATAAAGCCTGAAATGGAGTCATTCCTGTAGAACAATGGAAGGTGGTGTTGTACCAATACTCAGCCCATGATAGATAGTTGTACCATCTACGAGGCCATTGATGGACATAGCAGCGTAAGTATTGCTCAATACAACGGTTTACCACCTCCGTTTGGCCATCCGTCTGTGGGTGATAGGATGAGCTCAACTTCAATTTAGTACCTGACATGGTGAAAAATTCGTGCCAAAACTTGCTAAGAAAAATAGGGTCTCTATCGTTGATTATAGACTTTGGCATTCCATGGAGTTTGATGACATTCTCCACAAACTTTTCAGCAATAACTTTTGCCGAAAAGGGATGGGACAAGGCAATAAAATGGGCATATTTACTTAGCCTATCCACAACCACCATTATGCTATCTTTCCCCCATGAAGTCGGCAAGCCTTCAATAAAATGTAAGGAAATATCATCCCATACCTGGTAAGGCATTGGAAGCGGTTAGAGCAACCCCGCGGGTGCCAGTGTGTCAGATTTAATTTTCTGACAGGTTGTACACTGCGCAATATAATCCTGGACAGATTTGTACATTGATGGCCAGTAGAACTGTTGAGCCAACCGCTTGTAAGTTCTTAACACTCCCGAATGGCCTGCCATCTTGCTATCATGGAATTCCTGTAGAAGTTGTCCTCGTAGTGCATTAGGAACGACCACTCTGTTTTTGTAAAAGCATAATCCATTTTTCACAGAGAAATTTCCCGGAAGATCGCTCGATGCCTGCAGGAATAATTTCTGCAAATACGCGTCATCTTTTGCTGCCTTTTGTATATCATCCCATAGAGACACCTGTGAAACAACTAATGGATTCAGAAGAGGACTGTCAGCTCGGTGAGATAAGGCATCAGCCGCTGAGTTCTCACGTCCGGGCCAGTAGATAATCTCATAATCATACCCAAGAAGTTTGGCAACCCATTTTTGCTATTCGGGGGTGGCCACATGTTGATCCAAAAAGTATTTGAGGCTTCTTTGATCTGTTTGAATAAAGAACTTCCGGCCTTGGATGTATGGTCTCCAAGTTCGAATTGCCTCTACTATGGCTAACATTTCTTTAGCATAAATAGACCACGACCGCTTGGAAACCCCCAATGCTCTACTTAGGAATGCTATCGACCTTCCTTGTTGAGTTAAAACGACCCCGATTCCATCTCCTGAAGCATCGGTTTCAATGATGAATGGCTCGGAGAAATTTGGCATGGCAAGGATAGGCGTGGTCGTCATGGCTTGCTTGAGCCGTGTGAATGCCTCCGCCTCTTCATTCCACTTGAAACAGCCTTTTTTGAGAAGGTTAGTGAGAGGGCGCGCTATCAACCCATAATTTCGAACAAACTTCCTGTAGTAGCCTGTCAAACCCAAGAATCCATGCAGCTCAGTCACATTAGTGGGTTGCAGCCAAGCTATCATGGCCTCTATTTTCTTGTTATCAACTTTTACTCCTTAGGATGTCACCACGTGGCCCAAAGACTCCAGCTCCTACTTGCCAAGGTTACATTTGCTTGCTTTGACAAAAAAACTATGATGTTTCAAAATGTCTAAGGTGGTGCGAACATGACTCAAATGTAAGTCCCAAGTAGGACTATAGATCAATATATCATCGAAGAAAACCAATATGAATTTGCGGAGGTGTGGTCGAAATATAGAGTTCATAACAGCTTGGAAAGTGGAAGGGGCATTACATAAGCCGAAAGGCATAACTAGATACTCAAAATGCCCATTATGAGTTCTAAAAGCAGTCTTCGGAATATCAGGGGCGTGGACTCTTACCTGGTGATAACCCGCTCGAAGGTCCAATTTTGTGAAGTAAGTTGCTCCATGTAATTCATCCAGCATGTCGTCTACGGATGGAATTGGAAACCGATCCTTGACAGTGGCTGCGTTGAGTGCCCTGTAATCTGTGCAAAACCTCCAGGACCCATCTTTTTTCTTCACCAGCAGAACGGGAGAGGAGAATAGACTGGTACTTGGTCGAATGATTCCCATATCCAACATTGCTTGCACTTGCCTCTCGATCTCTGCCTTTTGAAAATAAGCATACCGGTATGGGCAAACATTGATGGGCTGTGTCCCTTCTTTCAAAGGAATGTGATGGTTGATTTCCCTTAAGGGCGGTAGCTTGGTGGGCTCTTGGAAGATGTCTTCATACTCTCTTAATAGTTGCAACATATCTGTTGGAATGTCATCCCACTGAAACTCTTCTAAGGCTTGAGCATAAATTGCAAAAACCATCTGACCTTGACGGTGTTCCTTTGTAGTAGTCTTTAAGAAAGTGGCTTGAAGCCCGCTTTGAATTCCTTGTAGCCTGTGTGCTTGATTTTTCCATTTGAAATCCATAGTCAATTGCTTCCAGTTACAAACTACGGATCCCAACATTTCCAACCATTGAATTCCTAAAACCATATCCAATCCAGCCAATGGTAGTGAATAAAATGTAAGTGAAAATGGAATTCCTTGTAAGACTACTGGTACCTTATCAAACCGCCCCTGGCAGAGGAGTCGCTCTCCATTAGCTACATGGACTGTAAATGCCTTGGTTGGGACTACTGGCAGTCGTAAGGAATCAGCTATCCTATCACTCACAAAGTTGTGCATGGAGCCACTGTTAATTAATACTGTTACCTCTTGCGTCCCAATTGTAGCTGTGATCCGCATAGTCCGTGGTGACGTCCACCCCGTTATCGCATACATGGATATTTCTGGCTCCTCTTCCCCGGTTAGCAGTGATCCGTCACCCCCACAGCTATCATCATGAGTTTGATTGTAGGTGTGGCATTCGAGGAGTTGCGGGCCTTGACATTTATGGCCAGCAGTGAACCTCTCGTTGCAACCGAAACAGAGACCTTGAGCTCGTCTCTTTTGCATTTCTTCCCAACTCAAGCGTTTAGGGGTCACCGGCGAAGTACTGGGGAATTGGTCGGGCAAACCTCCGCTGTCGTGCGAGTTGTTCATCCTTCATCTGTGCCAATCCGATTGCCTCCTTTAAAGTCTTTGGTCTGAACATGCAAATACCATCGGCGATTTCTGATTTCAGGCCTCCCATGAACATTCCAACGAAAGCTTTTTGAGTCCAGCCTTGTACCCGATTGCCCAATTTCTCAAATTCCCGTTGATAGTCCCGAAGTGACCCAGTCTGCCTTACACGAGAGAGAGCCTCATCAAAGTCATCTCCATCTGTTGGTCCGAATCGAGCCCAAAGCTCTTCAGAAAACATGGACCACGTCACCGACTGGTTTTCCTCTTTGTATGTCCGGTTCAGCCATTGCCACCACTGGTTTGCTTCACCTTCCAAGTGAAAAGCCGCCAAGCTCACCTTCTGCTCTTCCGGAGTTCTCTGAAATTCAAAGTACTGAGCTACACGATTGAACCATTCTGTTGGATCATCCCCCTGAAAACCGTGGGAACTCAATTTTGGCTCGAGGGGGAAGAACGTTCAGTCGGTAGATGTCTACTTCATCCTGTTGGTGCCGGTGCGACTGACCCCGCTCTACTGAGTGCGAAGTTGGAGATGCCTTTGAGAAGAGAACCGCATCAGAAAGAGCCCTCAAAGACTCCTCAATCCGCTGCATTCGATCGCATATTCCAAGCCCAAGCTGCTGTACTTCATCCTGTAAGCCTCCCAACCCTTGTTCTAGTATTTTAATTCGCTCTTTGTTGGATGCCATTGTAGCTCTGATACCAATTGTTAGGTCCTAATCAGATTCAAGGCAACCAGATGGACCAATTGAGAGAGAATAATTCAGCTTCCCATTCCAGCTGTAACAATTACTCCTAATTGTTAACTGACCTGAACTCTAGGAAACAAAAAATCCATGTAACAACTTTCCTAATTACTAACTAACTGACCCGAATTTTAGGAAACAGAATGTAACAACTTTCCTAATGACAATTTCAAACAGAACTTCAACAAATAGCTAGCTGACCAAGTCAATCACTCCAGCTGGTGCAATGAATGATTTGCCCAAGGGCTTCCTTCAAAAAAAAAAATAGTTGGATTTGGATATACAATAGACGGTAAAACCAATGTGAACCCTCCATTAACCCTCGTTAACTAAACAAGATAAGGCAGTCTTCTCTTTCTCTCCAACATTGGACATTCGAATTCCAAAAGAGAAAACGTAACCCATCTCTTCTCCTCTCCCCTCTCAAACCTCTCTCTCTCTCTCTCTCTCTCTCCACTTGTGTATTGTTTCTACATCCGAGGATGTCTAGGAAAGCAAGTGGTTTAGGTAACTTTGCTCATACAGATATCAAGGGGAGACCGACGGTATTGTTAAAGCAGAGCAGCAGTAAAAGAGTTGCCGGAAATAGGGACAACGCTGGAACTTACAGTTTTCGACTACCCAAGAGCTCAGGATTTTCACCGGTGATATTTCTGAGGAGTCTTGGAGATAAGTTGGCAAGAGTTTTTCAAAGGATATTTACGAGGGGGAGGAGGTCGTCCTCCAAGGTCTCCTCGTCCAACTCAACGTCAAGGCCGTTGGCTACATCGTTTGATTCTCACCGGTCGGAAGCCATAGAAGATTGCATCGAATTCATCTACTCTTCTGCTTCTTTCCAGAGGTCCAATTCCGTTTCAACGAATGAATCCTTGTTTGACTTTGGGGCAGAATTATGGCATGCCATGTATGTAAATGGACCCGACCCAACCCGCATTTCATCACCTTCTTTACCCGCCTCAAAAAATCATTCGCTCGACAGAGCGACGAAAACTAAAGATGCAGGGAGCCTTCGAGAGACCAAATAAGGGTGGCTTATCACCCATTTCAACAAATAAATGTATTAAATATTTGAAAAAACAAAAGAAAAAAACAATGGAGTAAGAAAAAAATGAAAACAGATTACGGTGGTGATTAACAACCACCTGTGAATGCTCTTGAGCGGCAATAAGCGGCCAGTACGCTCCGAACCTCCCGGCCACTAGCGGCCGGGCAAAAATGATTGCCGGTGGTCGGCGATGTATTATAAACACTAAAACTTCTAAGTGGTCGGCGATGTATTTCTATATGCCTGCAAATGATCTCAACGGAAAAACATAAGCTAACAAGACAACCAGGAGAGTGGGTGGGTTTTGTTTTATCCGGCAGCGCGTGTAGGAAAGCCAGCGAGTTTCTGTCACCGGGGCTCTCCTTGTTTTCTCAGACTTTCTCTGTTTCGGTCTGCGAAGTAATAAATGAGTTTAGGAAAGAAAGAGGAAGAATTTCTTTTTGCGACGAGATTCTGCCGAGAATTACGTTTTCTCTTTTGGAATTCGAATGTCCAAAGTTGGAGAGAGAGAGAGAAGACCGCCTTAAATACGGAGGGTTAAGAGGAGAGGGTTAATCTTTGTTGGAGAATTGTGAGGTTGGACAGATAGGGACAGGTGGCATTATTTGAGTGGACTAGTAGAGAGGAAAGGGGGAAAAGATTAATAGGAAATTCGAATTGACTTCATTGCTTCTTTATTATTATAATAATCATAATTTGACAGAGTCCGGATCACTGGCCAATAAAATACGTTCTAACACGCTATCAACATCATCTGACATCACATATCACAGGTCCCACCAATTTCATGGTAAGATGTGTGGTGTCAGATGATGTTAATAGGGTGTTGGAGTGTATTTTATTGGCAGAAGAACCAAACACAATTTGACAAGGTTTAAAATACTGATATGATATAGCCGGGTTATCGTATCAGGGTGAAAGTTTTAACGTCTTCCATGTTTGAATAACTAAAAGACAGTGGAGGGTACGTGCTGTTAAATTTCCAAAGCCTGCCCAGAGCATCACCAAACAAGATCTTAGCTAAAGACTTTGGTGAGGTGGGCCATCAGATAATTGCCCCCCAAGTACATGTGGCCTTCTGT
This sequence comes from Nelumbo nucifera, assembly GCF_000365185.1. The sequence continues at coordinate 3,316,278 of NW_010729112.1, read as the reverse complement.
GATTAACCGCCATGTTTTCTTCCTTTAATGAATGCTCGACCTCTTCAAATTCACTAAAAACTATTTTGCATACATTTTCTATTATCCTCTTGGTTGCTTTTGAATACGATTTGCCTCTTTTGACTGTCCCGGAATCTCTTTCGATGCGGATCTTCTTCTTCTTCTTTGGATTTGGATCTTCGGAAGCTTCTTTGCTTGGTCCATTTTTGTATGCATTCTTTATTTTTTTGTATTTTTAGCCATTTCATCGTTAATAACAACAATTCTCATTTATTACACTTTTTTTTTAATTATGAATACATAAAATTAGAATTGTGCTAAACTTTTTCAACAAATTTTCTATATTTCTTTCTAACATTTTTGTATTTTTAATTTTTTAATTTTTTAAAAAATTATGACATCACACAACCTGTTTAACTAAAAGGTTGAACCATTGACTTACCACTTGGAAAAGTTGCTTTTGGTTCCAGAAAGTTTTAAATTTTGTATTCCAATTTTATCACTAATAAAAACAATTCCTATTTATCACATTTTTTTTTAATGTGATGAATGTATAATATCGAATATGTGTCTAAGTTTTTTACAATTGTTGTATTTTATTTGCTTTTAATTTTTATTTTTTAATTATGGCATCCTAGGTTGACCCATTTGACCAAGATGGTTGAACCAATGATTTACCACCTAAATGGAAAAATGGTTTCATTTTTCTATATCTTTTAAATTTTAAAATTTTGTATTCCATTTTCATCATTAATAAAAATATTTCTTTATCACACTATTTTGTTTATAATATTAGAGGCATGAACAAATTTTCTATAAAATTTTCAATATGCTTCTATATTTTGTATTAATATATATTTTACTCCATTTGATCTAGATAGTCGAATTTGATAATCCACCACCTAGATGGAAAATGGCTTCATTTTTGGGTTAGTCTTAAATTTTGCACTACATTTCTACCATTGATAAATACTTCTTATTTATCATACATATTTTTCTTTAATATAATGAATAGATAATATTAGAGATGTGCCTAAATTTTTCTACATAGTTTTTATATTTTTTTTCTATTTTTATTTCTATCTATTCTCAAAATTATTAAATTTCTGTAGTTATATATTTATCACGCTTATTTTGTTTAATACAATAGCTATATAGAGATGCGTCAAAGTTTTCTACAAAATTTTTATATATTATTTTGTATTTGTATATTTTTTAAATTTTATTATTTAATTGAGACCATAGGTTGACCTATTTGACTTGAAATGCTAAATCAATTTTAAATTTTACATTCTATTTTCATCATTAATAAAATAATTCTTTTTATCACATTTATTTTTGTGAGGCTAATTTCAAAGATAGGGGTAAAGAAAAAGTTTGAAAATCTTAGACCCCATCTATACTTTTAATAGTAGTATATAAATATAGATATAGATATGTGCACATCACCCCAAAAATTATTACCATTGAGAACCCAATTGTAAATTGCACCCAATTTCTCAAGCCAAAATCTTGTTTTAGAATTTTCTTAAAAAACAAATAGGGGGGCTAATCGGATATATAACATGGTTTGTTTTTTTTTTTTTTTGTTGCTGGTTCTAAAAAAAAAATCAAAACCATTTGCTTTGAAAACAGATTGTTCCTCAAAACAAAAACACAAAAAAACATGTTGATAATTGTCTATGTATTTTTGTTTTGCCTTCTCATATGTCCCATACACTTCTTTTTTACAAACTTTATGAACTGGGTCCTATCTTGTATAGATTTTTAGAGGGGTAAGGTTTTTATGTTCTCCCCTCATAGGCTCTTTATTTCAACATTAATGAAATTTCGGTGGCCACCCCTCCTCTGGGAATAAATTTTGGAGTTAAAAAAACAACAGGTTCATGAATTTCTGATTTCAAAGGCATATTTTAATCAAGTTATTTAATATCATTTTCCACAAACCATACATTTTCTATGCCACAAAATTTGCTTTTTTTTTTGAAGCAATACCAACTTATTTTTGCCTCTCAAAACAAAAAGAAAATTCAAGGACTTTTTATAATCATCATCATTTTGCATCGCATTGGTGAATTCCCCCTAAAACTCTGTCTTTCACTTCTTGAATAACAAATTATAACCCAAGTAATTTGATTTCTAATTACAATCTTCCAATGATCTGCATGGTTTCCCAACACGCCTCTAATTTAAAATGTTAAAACAATGGTTTTAAATTATGACTTTTTCAATCAGTTCTCAATTTATTTTGTTAGCACCATACCAATCATAAAATTATGAGAAAAAGAGTTTATTAATCACTGAAAGTAGTATTTCTTAATACCAAACCACCAACTAGATTTTTAAAAGTTAAAAATAATTAATAAACCATTAAAAATTAGTATTTTAAATCTTAACAATATTTATTTTGATTTCATAAAATATACATTCATATCTCAATTCTTAACTTGTACCATTTCTCAGAATCCCAAATATATTCCTGATAATTCACACTTAAACATCATATTTGTGCTTGTACCTTATTTATAATAATTTGGGCCTTAAATTCAATGTTGCTATGAAATCAAAGGATTTTTGTGAGTTCACCGTTCACCTAATCTTTCAACCATGTCTATGCATATCAAAGCTATTGCAAATTTGTGATACACATCCATTTACCTTTGATATGCTCCGCACTACCGATATTTTACACTTTATTATGACCATGACACAAACCCATCACATGTCTATGGTTTTAAAATGCCAAATTAAAAATGGTGCTCATCAATTAATAGAATGAACTGCTATTGTAATTGATAACGTAGGTAGAGATCATGAAAACGACTGTGAATGCAGAGTGCTGCTGTTTTGGGTTAAAAAAGAAACAAATAAAGGAACACACATTTTAAGCACTAAGCATGGAACTGAATGAACAATGCACAACTTTTACAGCAATTTGGCAAACAAGAAGAGCTTTTTTCTGTAACATTTAGACACATGCAAAATCAATCAAATCACAATATTTGTAATTGTAAAAAAAAAAGGCCAAAATAAACACACATGATTGCCCCCTGACGATGATACTTCAAGGCACCCTCATTGTCATGCTGCTGTCAGTTTCTTTTCACTGGTCTTGCGGAAAGGTGACAACAAAGAAAAAGAACGAGAAGCTGTACAAAGAAACAAAGTCCTTGAGCCTATTCCTATATTCGTTTCAACTTGGAATGGCATAGCATGATAGCACATAAACGCAAAAATAAATGAATAAAAAATGATAAATGGAAAAAAAATCAGAGAATTAATGTGCATATAAGTTTGCTAAAGAGTTCTCACCCTTCTGTGGAGTACTTGCTGTAGGGGTCTCGTCTTGAGAGATTAGATTCTTCAATGTATGAACTGATGATATCAACAAATAAAAGAAACAGCTTATTAGCTTGTGACTATAGCGGTGACTTAAAGTTAGCAACTTTCAGAATGCTAGTCTTGGTCCTAAGTCAAGCTTTGAAATCATCCTTGCAGGGCAATACAATTTTTGCTGATACAGTTTTAGTAACTTGTTTTCTTCACAAAACGAGTCCGTCAATCAATGATAGACTATGATGGTTTTAAATTCAAATTCTTACATGAAGTTAAGAACTTTACTCGACGTTTACAAGCCAGCTGTCAAAATCAGCTTTAAAACTTTAACACATAGCAAAGATATAGGAATTACTCAAAGTTCAACTCCAGAATGTTGAAATATGGTTATGGGTTAGAACATAAAGGCTTTTACATATAGAAGATAATTCCATCAGATGTTTAATTATAATGCAAAACCTCTTTCTATATAAAATCTTTCCACATAATGGAGTTTGTTGGTCTTCAAAAGCTGTCAATGCCTCAACAGTGAAGATGATAGAATAAAGGCTAATATTAATATCTTATTAACCAACCTGGCTACTGCAGGCCAATTTAGCAAGATTTTTCAATTAAAACTTTCACTGACCTCCATTTTAATTTAGTCTTCCACCATATTGGCCTAGCTAAGTAGAAAACAGAAAGATGGATTTTTTTTATACATAAACAGAAAGAATGATTCACAAGTAAACTACTTTGCACATTGATTTTGATGGGTTAAGGGTCCACATTCAATGGTCATATGTAATGTCAAAATCTCCACTGGAACAGTGCTGAAACGCCATCTAAATTAATGGTTTATATGGATGGGCTTTATGGCTCAAGTTAAAATCATCTATGCTTGTCATTTGACCATATCAGAGTGACTTTCTTCTTTGACTAGTAATGAAGACATAAAACAGTAGAAACTAAAACCCTAAAGCACAAAATAACAGATATCAACTTTTAATACTTTAGGGACTAATGAACTATTACAGAGAATGTCAGATGCACATACCCTCATTAGAAACATTGCCTGCGGCATGACCATCAGCAACTGAGCCATCAATGCTCAACTTATCTGATTCATTGTTACACTCAGCAGTAGTGGAACTATGGTGCTTCCTGCCAAACTTCAACAGCCTTCTAAACCCTTTTGAGGATTCCTTTACCTGAGGCTTCTCTAAGGCTTCTGAAATTTGGTCTGAAGAATCTGGGTTTGTAAAATCACGTACATGTACCTTGACAGTCTCTGTGCCTGTTACTGCTACTTCTGAATTTGTTGGGGTTGTATTGGTATATTCTAAATTTCTTGTATAAGAACCATCCATGGATGACATGGATGACGCCCGAGCATGTGGGGCTTGATATGGTTTCTCAGAAATTGTCAGACTTGAAAACTTCAACAATTCCTCCTTTGCCTCCATTGCATTACCTGTTGTCACCTGGCCTCAAAAACAAGTATAAGAATCAGATAATGGTTTCATCCCATCTCAAGCTAATCATGTCTGCCAAGGGAATTAGAAATTTGTGTTGATTACTAGGTTTAGCAGTTCTCAAACAAAGAAAACTATAGAAATATCCTTCCACTTACAGATAGGACATCTCCTATGGTTATCAGAAGATAAAAATTAAATCCAAAAGACTTTTGGGTTGAGACTGGCATGTTGACAGATGAACATGTGCTTAATGCAAATGCATTGATAAGGATTTATTAGAAAATTGAGGTTCAACAGCACTTAGATGGTTGCATATGTCACAACTTGCTAGAATTATTTTATTATGTGTACAAATGATAGGAAGTCAACCTTCATCACTCTTAATGAGCCCACAAAGCCTGTTTATGATCCCTAAATAGTGCATCACCCTTAGGAAGGTTTTAACCAGGGTAAATGCGGCGATGCACTTCCCATACAAGATTCAGATCTTGGAATGTTTTGCCAAGATTCCTAGGACTGCTTCAACCCAATTCCAATTTAGAAATCCAATTTTTATGTGTAGTTCTAAGATTTTTTTTAGTTATTAAATTGGGTATTTGGTGATTTAATTCTCTCATCATCATCATCCATGGCTTATCCCAACTATATGGGGTCAGCTACATGAATCCTGTTTCGCCAATCCATTTTTAGGCTAGCCAAAACAAACTATTTTGGGCTATTTGGGACCTAATATCAATTGCTTAGTATAATGGTAAATTCTCAGGTTGACAAGCATGAGGATGTAGCATGTAGGTTTGAGTCTAAGAGCGGCCACTTTGTGATAAAAAATGCCAAAGGTTAGTTCCAATTTCGGTCCACCCCTCCCAAGATCCCAAATACTGGGACCCACATTGGGCTATGTCCTTTTTATAACTGTAGTTTCTGATCTCTTGCAGCTGACAGTCGGCACACTATGAATGAAAGAAAAAACCTCCCAAGGCTTTCATATGTGGTGGGACCACATGCCTAAGTTTAAGAGAAGTAATACTCTTAGTTCTACTTCAGAAAGAAAATTAAGGACTGCTGAGACTCCAGTTCCAGCTGAAGCAAATACTTAAGGATCCTGTAACTATTATATCTTGTTATAACCTCTAGCTTTTCTTAATAGTTTCTCTATTCTCCAGATAAAAATTCTGGGTTTCAATCTTCAACTCTTGCATCTTACTGGCTCAAACTTCTCAGTACCCATAACCAATTAGATGAGCCCCAACTCTAGGCCTATTTTGTTCACAATTACTCCAAACAGAAACCTAATTTATGCAGCCTATTACTACAATAAATCTATATTAAATATATCAAATCCTAGCCTATAATAACATCAAGAAGTCAAAATATAACCAAGAAAACAAGTGCAGAAAGTCCTATAATGCTAACCTTCTTTAACCTAAACTAGAAGTGTGGTCCATACTGTGTCTACCATATGATGATAATGATATAAAGGGCATAAATCACATCTTTGCTACTACCTTGCATGCCAAAACTCAACAGAGCCTGTATGTGAAATTCCACCAACTTTTGTAAGATGGAACTTTTTTTTTTGCTTTGATACACATTTGAAAAGTGCAACTTATATTTTTTTATTATGTATGTGAAACACATAAAAGCAGAAAGAATTCTAGATTGGATGAGGTTTCATTTAGCCAACCCAAATAGTTGAGTTAATGCCAGGATGCTGGAAATCATCTCCTTTGCTATTATGAACATTATAATATCAGTGAAAGAACAATTCTTGTTCCAACTTGGAAATAATAATAAGACTCATAAATGAAACTTAACATTCTTTTTTTTTTTGATAATTAATGGAACTTAGCATTCTTTAAGGTTATGATTTCAATCCTAGGATATGAACCAAAGAGGAAAGCCCTTCAAAGTTATAAAGAAAAGTTTACTTTTTCCCACTAGAGAAATCAAGTTTATTTAATGAACAAATAAAGAACTTATGACCTTACCTCATCAGAACTGGGTTGTTCATTTAATCGGCATTGACTATAACTACAATCAGCTTCATCCATGGTACGCGGTGAAGGCGGTGCTCGAATAGCTGCATATTCTGAAACCACCTCAGTCTTCTCTGTAGCTATATTTTCACCATATGATCCCTTTTTCATCTCCATCTTTTCCTCAGGTACCTGTCCAGTAGGATCTGGGGGCATCTCAGGCTCAAGCATCACAACAGTTTTCTCAATAATTGGGTTGTCATCACCATTGATATTATCTACAGCTTTATCATTACTCCTTTTCAGTTTGACACTTTCCGAAGATCCCATAATCTTGCTTCCATTTGCTTTCTGCTCCATATCTTTTGTCACTGCTTTGTTCTGTACCATCGCTGCAGGCCTTCTTGGTGTTCTTATTTTCAGCCCTGGAAGAGTTGCAGCTTTAGTTCTGTCATGGTTCATAATTGCAGAAATCTTTTTAATCTCTGGCTCATCAAATAATTTTCGCTTTAACACTGGTTCAGCACTTTGCGACTTTACTGAAGAAACACGAGCGCTGCTACTTGTTTTGGGTTCAGATAATCTTCTGATTCGTGTTGAGGTTGCCTTCGGTTCAGGTGTGCTGCCATTCTCTTTCTTTAACTCAGGTAATGATGAAACTGACCGGCTTAAACCATTTCCCCCTAGATGGCCACCACCACCGCTCAGTCTGGTTTTAGTAGTTTTAAGAGAGTCACTGGATCCCAAAGAAGCAGTTCTAATAGGAAACCTTTGTAGAGGTGACAATTGTCCAGGTTCCGAATCACTGAACTTTGATCCCTTACGAGAACTGGGGGAAAGTTTTGTTGGCAACCGTGATCTGGTTTGCTGGGAGGACAATGGAGATTGTGTAGGACCAGAATTGTTTCTTGCTGCAATTCTCTTTTGCCGTTCTCTTTTCAAAGCTTCCAGTCGCTTTATCTCTTCCTCTTCCTGACAACAAAATTGCAGAATATATAAGTCATGGAATCAAACTAGCTGACAATAATGACCGTGAATGAGAAAAAGTAAAAAACAAGCAATTCAAACTGGTAAATCCAAATTTTTAAAACCTTAACTGGAGATTGACCCAGTTAGGAGATTGTCCCACTCCAACTTTGTTTTGTCATTAGAGAGACAAACCATGATAAAAATATATTAATAAATGTGGTAATAAATATTGCATTAAAATTTCACAGCTAGATTTTTCATCTGAGCATACTACATTACTTAAGGGTGAAAATTGGGTACCTGATTCGAGAAATATCCCATTGCATGACCTGGGCGCTCAGGCCAGACCCTTTCAAAATTTAACAAATGCAAACCCATGTCTGCCCAAGTTGCACTCCTAATATTACCATGCATAAGCTATCTTCCTTTTTTCCATTTCTAGTTTTACACAGAAACTCCTATTCTACTAAATTCTTAAGAAAACTAACAATCTAATCCCTTGCTGTTATGTTAATGAAGCCACCTACTCAGATGATGCAGTTTAATGACAAATCACTTGAATGGAATAGTTCTGCTGGCTTTTATGCAACTCAAGTCAAAGGCTAAGACTAACCCAAGAGGGATTCCTGTTATGAACTTATGATCAAACTTAGGCAGTCCAGGTCATAAAATATATATGTTATACCAAGATTTAGTTGAGTACTCTTGCACAAATAGTTGTTTACAAGGTGGAACAAAGTGTTAGGGGAACTAATAGGAATTAGGAAGTACCTTCTCCTTCTTCAATTTCTGAAGATCGGTTTTATAGGCCCTTAGCCTCTCAGCTCGTGCTTGTGCTTCAGTTAAAGGACTTGATTTCGTAGGCTTCCCTTTCCTTACTGCTGTCTCATTCTTTCTCTTCTGCAAACTATCTTTAACAACTTTCGACTTCTTCAACCCTCCCTTAACGTCTTCCTTGTCCTGAGTCTCGACAGTAATACCATCTTCAGCACGAGCCTGGATTTCATAGTCTACTGCAGGGTCATAACCAATGGATTGCCTCTCTGTTGCACGCTCTGGCATCAAACTCAAATCATCTGGCTCATAGCTGAGCTGGCTTCTAGTCCTAGTGGATGTATTTTCTGTCTTCTGAAGTCCTGATGGGAGCTCAGAATCCATATCAATAGCCTCTCTGCTATCAGTTCCGACCTGTTCCTGTGAGATTGCCCTCACAGGAATTATAAAGGATTCATCAGTTATATCATGTGATGAACCATTGTCCATATTCTTGATGGCAGCACGCTCAAACCCATTTCCCACAAGAGGATCTGAAAGAGAACTTGCAGCACCAGAATGATTTTCTCGTCCATAAATCATAAAATCATCATTCGTGGACCTTCTATATCTTCCCCTTCCACCTTCTATTTCCGTTAACTGTATGTCTGCCTGACCTTCACTGGATTCTCTACCAGCACCAGAATGAAAACCTCCTTGAGAAATCACTGATTCATCATTTGATGCCTTTAACATGCGTCTTAACTTGCCATTAATTGTGTCGAATTCAGTGAGTCGCCCCTGTAATTCACCAAGATCTCGTCCATGAGGAACTATAGGATCTCCACCTCCTGTACTTTTTCGTCTCTTCACTTGAGTTTCTTTTTCCATAGCAAACATGCCCCTATCAACCCTATGTGCATTTTCATCTTCTCTCAACAAACAATTCTGAAATGCTTGCCAGTTTCCTCCATCTATCTCCTGTCCATAAATTGCGTCATCCTTGTGATATGAATTCCAGGTATCACCAGACTTTGCATGGCTTCCTTTACATGTTGAAGATCTTACAGAGTTCTTATGCTTCATTTCTAGAGCATCAGCATTCAAACCCTCACCTTCTTCATCAGTTTCAGGGTCAGAAGCTGACTCTGATTCGCTGCCTGATGTGTTTTGTCTTTTTGAAGTGATATAATTGATGTTCCGGATGACAACCATGCCCGATTTCTTTTTACCTGATCGACCAGTCTTTTTCCGTGGTTCCCGACCTAGTGAAACTTCTTTCTCCAAATCATCCTGTAATCTTGTATTGGAGGCACCCGTCTCTAAATTCTCCGACTCAGTGTTGCTATCTTTACTATCCATGGAATGCCTTTTCTGGATCCTTTGTGCAGCATTGAATCTAGGATCTTCTAATGGAGGATATGGCTGAAAAAATGGGCCACTTCCTGGATGATAGTAAGGCATACCTTGCACAGGATACGGTTGAAAGACTGGTGGTGCACCAGGTGGAGAATGAATAGGCCACTGAGGAAACATGGGATGCTGAAATTGACCTTGAAAATATTCATGATGACCTGGTGGTACTTGAGGATCCATGGAGAGCCTCTTATCTGGTAAAGATGAAATTTCAACTAAGTAAATGTCAAGGACATGACAGTAGATGAATAATACAATAAAAATGAACTTATGGTGTAAGGAAATTTTAAAATAAATATGACAGGAATTTTAAGAATGATAAAAATACTATTCTCAAAACTGTTTGGGCAATCCCAGGAATTCAGGAATAGGAGTTTTCAGAAATGCTTATGATGCAATATTGGCAACTTAGCACCTCTTGCTTCATGTGTTTCTTATGCATGGTAAGTTGTGAAACTGCATTTCATTTGCTAATCTCCTGTACATATTTGGAATTTGGGATTTTTAATTCTCATTATTTGGATGCAGGTGAACTCCATCAGAAATGAGAAACCTCTTTCAAGCCTCTTTTCTTTTCCCCTCCTAAGAAAAGGGGCAACATCTTATGGAGAAAAGTAAGGGAAGCAATTCTGGTTCTGGGGACAGATTAAGAAGAGAGATATACAAGAATGTTAAAAGATAAGACCCAGGACCTCGTAGAAGCCATTTTTATAAGGGTAGCACATTGGGTGAAATCTATGCCCATCTTTGATCCTTATACTACAGATGATATTGTAAGAGGATGGTAGGTTGTTGCATCCTCCTCATTGGATAGCACACAAATACTGCCAAGTTGGTCCCCACCAAGCGACTAGCCTAGAATCTCATAAACTTTGATGTTAGGTTGAGGGAATCCAAGGATGTAAGGAATTAGAGGAGCATTTAGGAATTTGTCATGGTATAATTACAGATTATTCTCTTAAGCTGTAGGATATGGGGATTCTACAAGAACTGAACTACTAGCAGTATCACAACGCTTAAGATTGTCTAAATCACTGAACTTCACAAACTTAATGCTGGACTGGGATGGCTTAAAAACAGCACTGCATCTTGGAGTGGTAATTCCAGTAATTAGGTGGAAGCCAGATGGATATGATCATTGGCATTTGAGGTCTGTTTAGTGTCTTATTTATATTATTAGTGGGTTTTATGGTGTTTTATATTGGATGCTTGAACCATAAAGCCTTGTACATTGCTTGTATTTTTCTTTTCTTTAAATACTTTATTTCACTGTAAAGAAAACAAAGAAATACAGATATATCTTGAGGGAAGCAAAAAATCTATCAGAGTTTTGAGGAGATAAGAGCTGCAATGTAAGTAGAAACACAAACCAACTAATAGCATCACTGATACTTTCGCAAAAGAGGGAGTAAACAGAACCATGCTTATATTGGGGGATTGCCTCTGAGGAAAGAAGAATGTAATAAACACCATTTGAAATGGAATAAGGATGATATGTAGCAGGGGCTAGCCTATCAAAGGGGTATTAAGCATGAAACCAACTCTTGCACATCATTCTTTTACAACACTTAATAAAAGTTTTGACCGTTAGTTTGTTACTGACCAAAAAGGAGAAAAAAAAATCATGACATTATTCTGTTGACCCATATGACATGGTGACTCTAAATGGGTTGAACTAGGTCAATTGCAAGGACAGAAGTTGTGTAATCATCCCTAAACTACAGAAATATAGCAGTCTAGGACTCAAAAGATAGTGGCAAGCAGCAGGCTGGTATAAAAAAATAAGCAATCGGTGCCCGAACATATAGCTATATCATGAGGGAGGTCACACAACTGGCAATGGAACTAAGAGAAACCTTCTATTGGATACACAGACCTGCGACAGGAACTAGCCTATTGAAATGAGTTCATTTGCAAGGGTGGGCCTAGCAAAACTGGTGTTTGGCACAATTACTTTGTGTATGATTGTTACTGATAAAACTGGCAAAAAAATTGTATATATTTGAGAACTCTAACATAAAGGAAATTATAAACTGGTTTTTTTGGCCTATGCTAATTGGAAACTCCCCCCCCCCCCCTTTGAACTACTGCAAGACCTCTACACCAGGCAGGTAGGCAACTAGCAAAGCTCTGAGATCTTGAGAAACTACAAAGTACAGTGAAGAATTTCTTGATCATTTCTAATTTGGTAAAAATGGTCAATACAGTTTTTTGTTTTCCTTCCAACAAGCAAAGAAATGCATAGGACATATTAACATTGTTAGTTGGTCGAGTAAGGGTAGATTAGTCTTTTCATTATGTTTTAAGTTATGTGATGATGTGGCAATTCTGTTTTAACTTTTTTAGTTCACTTGTCCCATACTTAAGTAGGGGCATATTTGACCTTTTACTCTAATTATATTGTAAGAGATTATGGTTGACTAGTAGGGATAATCTCTCTAGTTCGACAACTTCTTCTTCTTCTTGACCTTTTACTCTAATTATATTGTAAGAGATTATGGTTGACTAGTAGGGATAATCTCTCTAGTTCGACAACTTCTTCTTCTTCTTGACCTTTTACTCTAATTATATTATAATAGAGATTATGGTCGACTAGTAGGGTTAATCTCTCTAGTTCGACAGCTTCTTCTTCTTCTTCTCCTTTCTCTCTCTCTCAGAACAGGACTGGTCTGAATCATTAAAACATGGTATCAGAGCACTAAATAAAGGAGAAGGCCGTGGCTTCAAGTATCTGGATCTGCGATCTAATCTTGTTCTTCTTTTCTTATTTTTTGGGCTGCACGATCTAAGGTGTACAGGTAGGTGGCTACAGCAAGTTTTTTTTGTTAATCCAGGACTGCCGCAATCTTCATTACAGGTATTAGAAAGGTGCAGCAGCCCTAGGTTAATAGTTCTAACACTGCTGTCACCATAAGTGACAGCCCTAGTGGTTGTGTGGTGGTGTTTGTGGTGCTCCAGACTCTCTGTTGAGCAGTTTCAAGAGGATTCTTGGTGGTTGTTTGAGTAACAGTCATGGTGGTAGGTTATCAGTAGTGGTGTGAAGAAAAAAAAAATTAGGGCCTGAAAGAGTGGCCGAATGTGTGGTGGTTTACATCAAGCTCTTTTTTGTTGACTGGTTGAGAGATTGCTGTAAGTGATGTGGAGACTGCTGTAGTGTTGACTTGACAGCAGAATTCTTTTAGTGGTTGATGATTCAGAATTAGAAATTGTATTGGGGAACACGATGGCAGCAACTGGAGATGGTGGTAGTGATCAGAAATCTGGTGTGATGATCCCCTCAGACTATCTAGGTGTGCAGATGACATCAATTAAGCTTAATAGTGAAAATTATGTGCCATGGGCCAAGTCAGTGGAAGTTTTTCTCAAGGCGAAGAGGAAAGTGAAACATGTGAAGGAAGATAAACCATTAGCTGAATCTCCAAGGTTTGATGATTAGGAACAAGAAGATACCCAAATCATGACATGGTTGTGGAACAGTATGGAACCCAAGATAAGTGTCAACTTTATGTCCTTAGATACAACCAAGGAAATATGGGAACATGCCAAGAAACTTTATTCTGGACAGGATAATACTACGAGAGTATATCAGCTCTATCAAGAGTATTTCAATTTGCAACAAGGAAATCAAACCCTAGAAGAGTATTATGCCAGTATGAGAAACCTCAGAAATGAACTCAATGTTTATCATCCCCTAACTCCAGATGTTAAAATTCAGCAACAACAAAGGGAGCAACTGGATGTAACTAGGTTATTAGAGGTGCTGATATCAGAGTATGAACCAGTTAGAGCACAAATATTAGGAAGTTTTGCCCTTTTTACACTCGAGGAAGTATTTGCTCGACTTCATGGGATTTTATTGGGACCCACAAAGAATACCACATCTAACAGATCAGTATTCGTTGTAGCGAGAGGAGGTGGACATGGTAATAGAGGGGGAGGGCATGGATTTCGAGGAGGTCGTGGTGGTGGAAGTGGAGGTCGTGACTCAAGGGGAGGTCTTGGTAAAGGAAGAGGCAACACTACTAGGAAGTGTACACATTGTGGTAGGGAAGAACATCCAGTTAATTTCTGTTATGATCTACATGGGCTAATCATGTGGTTGCTAGTGGGGGTGATGTGAGTGATAACCAACAGACAGATCAAACACCTTCCATGTCTACATCTGCTTCCAGGAAGGAGATGATGAGTATACCACGAGATGAGTATGAGAGGTTCCTTTAGGCCCCCTTCACAACATACCACTGCCACTCTTGCACACTCAGATATGGCCTATCTAGCATCCAAACCTTCTCACTGGATTATTGATTCTGGAGCCTCTGATCACATGACTGGGACTCCAGGTGTATTTTCTTCCCTCTCTGAAACTTCCACGTCACAAACTGTTACCTTGACCAATGGTTCTTCTTCCCCTATTTGTGGTGTTGGTAATGTTGACACTGCATCTCTTTCTTTATCATCTATTCTATATGTGCCTAAACTTCCATTCAACCTCATGTCAGTTAGTAAATTAACTAAGGCCCTTAATTACTCTATTACATTTTACCCTTCATCTTGTGTTTTTCAGGATCTCAAGATGAGGAAGAAGATTGGCGGAGGGCATGAGGCCAGTGGATTGTATTGTCTTGATGGTGGTGGATCTTCAGACTTCAGTTGCACTTCAAGCTCCCTTAACTCCTCTCCAATGGCATTGTCAGTTGGGACATCCATCTCTCAAGGCACTCAAGCTACTGGTTCCTTCTTTGAGTCATTTGTCTTCTTTATAGTGGGAGTTGTGTCAGTATGGGAAATATCGTCAAGTTTCCTTCAGTCCTAAGGTTGATAGTCGTATGTTGAGTCATTTTGCTTTAATCCATTCATATGTTTGGGGTCCGATTAAAATTGAGTCCAATAATGGTTACAAGTATTTTGTCATTTTTATTGATGATTGTTCAAGGATGACATGGATTTATTTAATGAAAGAAATGAGTGAATTATTTTCTATTTTTCAAAAATTTCATGCTGAAATACGTATAAAATTTGGTGTTCCAATAAAAGTTCTTCATTCAGATAATGGTCGTGAATACTTTCTTACTTCCTTTCAACAATATTTGGAACAACATGGCATCATTCATCAGACTTCGTGTGCATCCACCCCTCAACAAAATGGGGTGGCTGAACGAAAGAATCATCATCTTCTTGAAATTGCTCGATCTATTCTTCATCATATGAATGTTCCCAAACATTTTTGGAGTGACGTTGTGCTTACTGCTTGTTTCCTTATTAATTGGATGCCCTCCTTCATCTTTCACGGTCGGTTTCCCTTTTCTATTTTGTTCCCCACTTTGTCTCCCTTCTCATTAACTCCCTGGGTCTTTGGGTGTGTGTGCTTTGTTCACAATTTGAGTCCCGGTTTAGACAAGTTGGATGCACGCTCTATTAAGTGTCTTTCTTGGCTATTCTTGGACCCAAAAAGGGTATAAGTTTTACAATCTTATCACTTGGAAGTCATTTGTCTGCCCTGATATCACCTTCTTTGGGTGCGTACTGTTCTTCTTGGGGCCTTATGTACCGTCCTCTCCACCATTGATCCCTCTTCCTCTTCCAGTTGGTGATCCCGTTCTGGTTGTCCCTGTTATGTCTTAACCTTCACCTCCTCTAGTGCAAGTTCCTACTGAACGACCACCGATCCGGCACGTGAATACTCATCAACAGACATCGACACCTCCTCCGGCTTCTACCTTGTCCGTGGATCATGTTGTTGCTTCTGTCCCAGAACCTTCTGAACTTTATCTTCTCATTGTTTTACGAAAAGGTAAACGTAGTTGTACCCTACATCCCATTTCCAATTATATTTCTGCCTCTCACCTTTCCACTTCACATCACCAGTTTGTTTCTCTGTTGTCCTCTATATCTATACCCAAGGATGTCCAGGAGGCCCTTACTTCACCCGGGTGGCGTCAAGCAATGGAGGAGGAGCTTTGCTTCAGCTTGACATTAAAAATTCCTTCCTCCATGGTGACCTTGTGGAGGAGGTATATATGGAGCAACCACCAGAGTTTGTTGCTCAAGGAGAGGAAGGTAAGGTGTGTAAACTAAAAAAGGCAACTTATGGGCTGAAACAATCTCCTCGTGCTTGGTTTGGGAAATTTAGTGAAGTAGTGAAAAAATTTCGAATAAAATAATGTCAAGTTGACCACTCGGTGTTCAGCTATGATTCTAAAGCCAGAAAGATTTTATTAGTAGTTTATGTGGATGATATAGTCATAACTGGCAATGACAGATTAGGGATTGACAAACTAAAGGCTTTTCTGCAAGACCATTTTCAAACAAGAGATCTTGGGAGATTGAAGCATTTCTTGGGTATAGAAGTTGTCAGGTCAAAACAAGGTGTAAACTTGTGCCAAAGAAAATATGTTCTTAATCTGTTGGATGAAACGAGACTGTTAGGTGCGAAACCAGCTAAAACACCCATGGAACCAAATGCTAAGTTGAACAGTGATGCAAGTGAAATATTTGATGACCCTGGAAGATATAAACGGTTAGTGGGGAAGTTGAACTACTTAACCATTACAAGACCAGACATCTCCTGTGTTGTTAGTGTGGTGAGCCAATTTATGCAAAATCCCTGAGTACCTCAATGGGATGCAATTCTTAGAATTGTACGGTACCTGAAGGGAGCTCCAGGTCGTGGGTTATTGTAGAAACCAGAAGGAAGATTTGAGATAGTTGGGTATACAGATGCAAATTGGACAGGCTCGGTGTTTGACAAGAAATCTACTAAAGGTTATTGCACTTTTCTTGGAGGAAATCTAGTGACATGGAAGAGTAAGAAGCAGACTATTGTGGCAAGGAGCAGTGCTGAAGCTGAATACAAGACCATGGCACACACTACATGTGAGTTAGTATGGCTGAAAAATCTTCTACAAGATGTTGGATTCTCAATGCAAACCTATGAGATTGTACTGTGACAACCAAGCTGCAATCCACATCTCATCTAATTCAGTTTTCCATGAAAGAAMAAAACACATAGAGGTTGATTGCCATTTTGTGAGGGAGAAAGTCCTTACTGGAGAGAAGCACAGAACACGTGAGTTTAGGTGATCAATGGGCAGATTTGTTTACAAAATGTTTGATTTCAGGGAGAGTGAACTATATATGTAACAAGCTGAGATTATATGGCATATATTCTCCAACTTGAGGGGGAGTGTTAGAGTTGACTTTTATGTGGCAATTCTGTTTTAACTTTTTTAGTTCACTTGTCCCATACTTAAGTAGGGGCATATTTGACCTTGTACTCTCTCTCTCTCTCTCAAAACAGGACTGGTCTGAACCATTAAAACAAATATATTCTAGAAAACAAAACAATAACCCAGAAGCATATAGGATAAGAGGAACTTTTGGTGAGCAAGAGAGATTATATTGATATTTTCTCGACCCAGTGCAATGGAGTCTTGATTCATGGAATCATTACCATTGCTTCAGGGGCTTTGATGAATATCTTCCTTGTGTTTGTCTCGTGTAGAAGTGGAGGGTGGTTGAAATGTTGTTGCTGTCAGATGGTTGGAAGAGTGCATCAAGGGGCCATACCACATCCACCATCACATTAGAGAGGCTAGATCTTCAGCATCCAGAGAGATATTCTTGATCAATTGGATGCATAGATGAGAAAACTCATTAGCAAGAGGAGTTGGGAGATCAGAGTGTTCTTTTCTGGGAGGGGGAGGGGATTTCTCCCTTTTTTAGGTAGCTTGTACTTATGTTCTATCCTTCTACTTTTAGCATATTCTACATCTAATCTTGTCTTCTATTATGATTTTTGAGAAGATAAGCTGCTGCTGGTAATCAATATTGTCTTCTTTTTCACCAATAGAGTTAATAATTACCAAGAAAATGAGAACAAAATAGCAACCCCAGTTTCCTTCAACATTCTTTTCCAGAAACTGGTTTAGGGTAAGGCTACAATTTTTTTTTACTCAAATGGACTCTCATTGAAATAGAGATACTCTTTTTTTTTTATAATTGATTGAAATAGAGATACTCTTTTCAATCTATTTCTATTTCAGTATCTCTATTGAAATAGAGATACTCTTCATGTATGAAGTTGTGAGTTAAAACCTTATGCACACTGTTCCAACTTCACCCTTTTTTCTCTGATTGATAGTTTCCTTTTTGAAATTTGAACATGATAACTAAGGTTGCTAAATTACTGTTCACTACCTCAGAAAAGTTGTTGATCTTCTTATCAAATACCAACTGTGAAGTGTAGCATTTGTTTCCCTTTGGGAGGAAGAAAATAATATTTTTACTACCTTTATCTGAAATTTAACTATGTTATTAACCAAGTTTGTACCTGCAGTGCTTCCATTACTTGCTTTTGCATTATTTTCTATGCTTGCTTCACCATGGGATTCAGACCATGCATCCTTGGGCTCCTTTTGTTTATGAATCTCACTGGAAAGCATAATGCCTGAAGCATTCATGCAAGAGAGGTCTGATCGGCTAGACATTGCTTCAGTTGCTTCAATTTCAAGCCATTGCCCAGTTTCATGCTTTGCCTTCCACAAGTCCATAAACCTTATGCATGCCTCCCTGCACAAGAAAAATTAAAAATATCAATAATAACAAATTTCCTAAAAAAAGATTGCCACCAGTTGCCAGTCAGCTAAACAAATGAAGCCTACATTACAAATATCCCAAAGAAAGGGCTAATGTAATCAAATAATGCTCACATCAAGCGTGAAGCCCCAAAGAGTTCAGCAAATGATATCAAAGGTGCCATGTGATCCATGTCAAAACCTGCAGCAACAGCTCGAGCAAAGGCCATTCCTTGTTCTTTCTGCAGCACAGATTTGCGTGTCTCCAGCACTCTTAGGAGCTGAACTCTGATGAAATATAAATCAAATAGGATAAACCTCCTCAGAATGTTGAATGTTGAATGTTGTTGAGTCATTATAATGAGCAAACAAATTCATATACATAGCAGACAGAGTTCAGGAGTAGCATATCAAAGCCTGATGGAAAAGACATGGCTAGTCCTCTCACCCAGAAACAGTCAGAAAAAGTGGCTAAATAAATTTCAGTTCAAAACAAGGGGAAAACAGGGATAAGTGTTTTTGGGCTCGGCCGGAAGGATGAAAAAACAAAAGTGATAGGTGGCATCTTAAGTTTTAGTGGGGTATCCGAGGCTACTCATAATCTGTAATTCATAACCTGTATTCTTTTCTCATCTTAATGAAATTCTCTTTTACTGATCAAAAACAAAAAAAAAAGAACAATCAAAACAAAAATATATGTAGAGTAGCATGATTCCACTCTAACTTTAGAATCATGTATTGCCTAATTTGGATTAGAAAGTAAGTACATATCCCTTAATCACAAATCAAATCTAATTTAGTTTCCTAACTCAGATAAAGAACCCAAAACAAAGGCTTTGAAAAGGTTACATTGATGCAGGTCCTATTCTTTTAGATAAAGCATGTTCTATAATTACAAATCAAGCCCAAATTAGTCTCCTAAATAAAAGAAAAAAAAAGCACCAGTCTTGGATCAAGACTTACCATGTGGATACTGGATTCCAAAAAAAAAACAACAAAGCATATAATCGCCCCTTGTAGGCAGGGTCATTAACTATGCCTATTTTTAAAGCAAAACCCTCAGGAATCTTCTCCTTCAAACACGTGGCTATGCCTCCCACTCACAAAAGGAGCTAAATAAGTTTTAATTAATTCAAAATAAAAATACACAGACTGGCATTGGTACCACTCTAGCAAACAGTGTTGTTTCTAAGTTCAAATTAAAAAATTAGCTACTTATCAAAAAAATAAAAAATCTCATAAAATTCAATCATAGATCAAATCTATTTTACTTTCCTATCTCAAATAAAAAACCCAACCCAAAAAAGATTAAAAAAAAAGCCTAAACAAAATACAATTAACTTGGTGTGGGTCCCATTTTTCTAGATAGAATGTGTTGTTTAAACACAAACCAAAGATAATTTAGGTTGTCTTTGGTATCATTTCTGTTTCTACTAGAAACGTTTGGGGTTTATCAATACAAATTTTTGAGAAATTATCTTGTAACATCACATCAAATAACTACTTCCACTAAAAAATGCATGCATTGGATTGGTGTATGCATTTATAATAGAAACATCAAATTTGGCGCTTCATGAAGAAGTGACAATGGTACTAGCATTTAATACTAAAAATGGAATTTTTTATGTAAACCGATGTTTTAAAACGCAGAGGTGTGACACAAAGCATTCCACTACCTAGAAGTAAGAGGCGTAAGCCTCCCAAACACGAAATCTTTTATATTAAGAAGAATCTCATTTTTCTTTATTTTTAATAAAAATCTTTTATATTAAGAAGAATGAAGATGCATAGCACTAGTTAAAAATACAGCCTAAATGCTTCTGAACTTACCACATGGATAGTGGATCCCAAACAAAACACACAGGTATAAATTATAATTGCCACATACTTGTCCAAGTCATTTACTAGTACCTTAAAAAAGTGGCTCAGGTATTCAAATGTTGTTACTATACCTATTTTACGCATGGCAGCTAAGATAAAAAACCCAATGTTGGTCCCAGTTATCCAGGTTCTTGGGAGGGGTAAACTGGATACAGTCAAGGTTCAAAATATCGATACACCCGATATGCTAGTAGAGGTGTATAGGGCTGTATCGGTAGTTTTTTTTTTTTTAAATCTGGTTCTGATGGGCCGATTTAAGGTTCATCCACCCCCTGAACCGGCCAAAACCCCGATACACCCTCTGTAGGAGCGTATCGGGAAGCTCCTGATTCAATACGTATCGGTCGATATGGGCCAATACGTATTGATACTTTGGACCTTGCATACAGTCCTAACCTTTGGCATTTTTTGCATGAAGTGGTCACTCTAAGACTCAAGTCCACATTTTCACACTTGCCAGCCTGAGATTTTACCATTTTACCAAGTAATGGCATGGCAGCTCACAAATGGCAGACCAAAATGATCCTTTTTTTTATAATTGAAATAATTTTATTAATCAGCCATAGACAATAGTACAAAGTCCCCAAGGAAAGGCACAAGTTGCAACCTCTTCGGGCTAGTTAAGTATAGATTTCCAAATTAATAACAACTTACAAAGAAGCACAAAAAAGATCTTCCCTAGAAACCCCCTGTTTGGCTAAAGCATCAGTCAAAGAATTAGCAGACCTACCAACCCATTTTACCTCAACTCTCATATTGTTGGTTAACCACTTTACCTTTTTTATGAGATCTTTGTAGCCCCAAATGGTGGTATCCAAGTTTAGGAGCCACCTGGTTACCACCTGAGAGTACCCTTCAACTAGGAGATGCTCCACCCCAAGCTGGTTGGCGATCTGAATTCTTTGTACTGCAGCAAGGATTTCTGCCCCTGTGGAATCCCCCACTCCCGCTGGTCCTGAGAATAGGGAAATTATGTTGCTGTCCTTATTTCTCAAGGTACCCCCAATACCTGAAGGCCCGGGGTTGCCTTGGCTGCTTCCATCAAAGTTCAGCTTGATGACACCTTCCAAWGGYRGAAYCCATTCTGACAGAATTCTATCCTTCTTTGTTGAAGTGTTAGCTATTACTAGCCAATTCCTCCACAAGTCATCAAAGGAGAAGTCATCAAA
>NW_010729112.1:3229832-3293031 GCF_000365185.1 Nelumbo nucifera | reverse complement strand
GCAAACTAAAGGTGAGTTATTGGAATGCCTCTGCTCCCTATTCTCCATCCCTTTATTTGGCCCTCCTCATTTGCTTTAGAGATCATCCTACTAAAGACATCAGAAACAAGTGTAAAGAGGTAAGGGGAGAGTGGATCCCCTTGTCTTAAGCCTCTATTGGCTGGAAAAAAAGTCCTTAACCACCCCATTCACCAACACTGAATAACGACAAGAGTTTAAGCATCCTCTTATCCAATTACACCATTTATCCCCAAAATGATCCATTTTTTCTACAATCTCACTTCATGTAAGACAGCCACATTTTGACAAAGGGTGCAGAAAGGACTGCGCTTTCTCTTTCCTGTTCTACAAAATGTGCATTAACATGGGGTTAATGAGCATAAGATAACCATCCCTTTGGCCATCATGGTCCACGGAGAATCATTTGCCATTGAGATGGCATACATTATCTACCTCGCCCCCCATGTGGAAGAAAACTCCATTAAGAACAGAAAGCAGTTAGTCAGTTAGCATCAGCTAGCCACCACAGCAATATTACAAGTTCCCTTTAAGGGGTTAAACCCCAGTACAACTGATTTCTATTCTCTCCAGCTTTTGCCAATCCATCAACTAAATTGTTGGCTGAAAATGGTATCCATTTCTAAGTTGTGCCCAACTTTGATGCAAACTTGTTTATCTCCCTTACAGTGTGTTCTTCCAAGCTTCTATGGTACTGTTTCTTCTAATCCAGAGTATGATCACATAAGTCTTTTTTATATGCAAAATCCTCAGGATCTAGCTATACAATTATAAACATATAATGCATGGAGATAACCACTTAAAGAAATGGATATGCAGTTCCAGACACGGTAGAATCCTGATGAACCCAATAAATAGTCACATATTTACAATTGAATGGAATATGAAGTAAGACTGAGAATAGACATAGACTAAGGGCATTTTTTCCAACATGAGGGGGAGGGAGGGAGAGCAAGAGAGAGTTGCATTATTGACTTCATGTTATTATCTGAATAAAGTTCCACTTTTCATAGTTTAGGGCTACAGGAAAAAGATGAAAGATTTCATCATGCTAGGGTCTGAAGCCATCAGAAGATGAAAGACTGCAATCACCCTTATATAAGCCCTAAACATACAAGTAAAAACAAAGTTTGCAAAAATGATTTTGTTACTCATAGTAGAACCAGCATTTACTTTGAATTTTCCTCCTGTGTGGTGGATCCATTTGATTCAGGTGGATGCTGCCCAGGCTGCCATAAGGAAACCATTCAACTTTAGAAAATGTTAACAAAAATTTTTATCCAATGGCATCAAACAGTGTGGAACTACCTTGTAAAGGATAATAGCCTTCTCTGAATCAGCATCAGCTACAGGCTTGGGACCTGTCCAAAACCATAATACATGACCAGTAACAACAATGTAATGATCAATATTTACAGAGAACGTTATGTTTGGCTGTCAATAAAAAGAAAACCAAAACCAAAGAACATAATTTAATAGTGACCTTGTCATTGAAGTCCATAACACAATAGTGCAGAATTTCCTCCAATTGTAAAACCAAAACAATGGCAATATAGACATAACAATGTAAGAGGATGACAAACAAATTTCAACTGATCTCTCAGAGATTTCAAAAGTCGAAAGCTAGGGAAGGGATCAACCTAATGACAAAGCCAATGACCCACTAGTCAATTTGGTCATTTGGCATCCCTCTGTTTGAAGAGGTGCATGTTCAAACCCATGGAAGGGCAGGATCTAAGCACAGTGAATGCCATGCCAGTGAGCCCGCACATGCATCCCTAACACCACTAACACGTAGCACCCTGCCCATTAGGGGGCCAGAACACCACATGTACTCCCCCCCCCCCCCCCAAAAAAAAAAAAAAGCCGATGACAAAGAACTAAAATGTAAATCAGCAAATGGCCCATTATGAGTATTTTCGTTAATCCTTCTCCCCTTCTTAGTACCTTCAATGCTTTCCATGGATCTCATCTGATGGTCTTCTACCTGCCAGAGGAGTAAAAAGTTCAAAATGGCCAATATGAAACACAATTATCAAGCAATTATGATACCATGTTTTTATTCACTTACAGTGCTGAGTCCTAGATTGTCATTGCTTTGTATAGCAATAGCTTCTTCAATTTGTGAAATCTCAGATTCTATGGTGTGAACCCGTTCCAGGACCTCTGGAGTGCTCACAAAACGAACAAACCTAAGAGACAAAACACACCACCCAGAAACATCATGCACTTTGCTCAGAAGCTAACACTTTACCATTTAATAGTACAAAAGCAAGAATAAGTCATGCTTTTTAACTAAAAAATAAGCAGATTCTTTTTTATTATTGAACTTGGATGAAATGGTAGTTCAATGCTGGTTTCAGCACACAACATCATCAGATTATGTGGTGGGATCAACAGTGACCCACTGACAATAGCCTAAGCTCAACAAAGCCTATCCCATTTCCCTATTCCATTTTTTTATCAGTAACAATGACAAATTTTATTGATTAGAAAGACAGAGAGTGTACATAGGATGGTCAGCCTCTAACCAACCAAGCAGAACATATTATCAAGTACAACACCCCTCCTGTTCTATAATCCCCAAGTACATAGAGTTTCACATTACCCCTGTTTAGCCACCCATCTGCAAGACCATTAGCATTCCAGGTGTTCACTATATGACACCTCCTAATTCCCTTATTCTCTCTTTAGCTTCTCTTATTTCATATCTATGTCTCCATGGTCCCTCCTCGTTGTTTTTCAACCAAACTGTTTGACCTTAGAGTCTCCTTCAACTATTAGATTGTGTGTACCTCATCACTTTAGCCTTTTTCAGCCCCACCAAAGCAGCCTTCAGTTCTGCTCTGATTAAATCCCCAACACCGAAAGGACCCAAATAGGCGAATACATAATCATTTTTTGTAATAAATAAAAAGGAAAATTTTATTTAATAAAAAACAGATTACATCCAAAGTCGGTGATGGGGGATCACCCCATGACAAAAAAAAAAATACAAGACTTACATCTTCCAAGTACATAATCATAATATCCCCCAGATGGTTTCTGATTACCCCTCCTATACCTGATGGACCTGGGTTACCTAAATTGCAACCATCAAAGTCCGGCTTGTACTGTAGTGGTTGTGGTGGGCTCCACTGCACTTGTACTAATAATAACCTGTTTGGGGCAGATTCAGCAACTTCTTTCCAATTTCTTGTAATGTCATCATTCGAAAAGGAATCAAAGAGCTCCAGAGTTTTAACCAAATGCACCACTTCAATCATTTTCCTTATTGTTGAAGGTATGGGCATTCCTTCCCTCCCACACACACCATAATGTGGCAAATCTAAGGCACCTCCACAACACTCTGCCTCTCTTTTTTGAGGGGAAGAAAAATGAAGCATCAAGCAAATGTTTAAGATCATCGGGAGGCAACCACCTGCACCCAAAAATGAGAAAAATGCTCCCAAATAGCAGATACAAAGTTGCACGAGAATAGCAGGTGAAAGGATTCCTCACAACTAGCTTTCCACATCAGGAAAACATGAAGAGATAGACACCAAGAAGGCCTTTTCCATTGCAAGGTCCCAATAGTATTGATTTTGTTGTGGTAAACCTCCCAACAAAAAGCTCATATCCTAGGTGGTGTCAAACCTTGCCAAATGGCTTCAACGGGACAACTAGAGCTAAAGGAAGGGTCTAAGGACAGACCAGAGAGAGAGAGACCAGCAAAAAGGGAGACACAAGAGAAGGAACCAGAAGAGCTGAGGATTCAAACTCTAGAATCTTGATTACCCAGATCCAGACTCACTATTAAACCCCCTTTTATTTATCAATAGTATAAAGCCAATTTAATCAGTTTGATTACCCAGATCCAAACAAGGTTTGGGAATTAGGGATCTATGGTCAATTGGTTCTTGTCAATGTTACAAACTTACTGTACAACATCATAGATGCAAGTAAAAATTCTACAAACCCAGTGTTTCTACAAAAGAATTTCTGAGATATTGTGCTCAATACTTGATGGGGGAGGTGATAGGAATCGATCAGCACCCTTGAAGACTTATTCTAGAAAGAAGGCCTTACAACAGGTCCTGATATGGCATAGTGGTGGTACTTGGGATTTGGACTGAATTAAAAACCAAGGGTATTTTTGCCATTTTATAATTTTTCACTAGGGTCCAATAATAGGGTTTGATTGTCTAGTTATAGTTTGTTTATGTTTAAAGTTTCAGAGTCATTGCATAAGTAGGATTAGAGTTATTGAGTCTTCTTTGAATTGAAATAGGATATGACAACTTAGTTTGAGTCCTAATAGGATTATTGAGTCTAACAGTTTGACTCCTAAGACTATTATGAGTCTAACACATAGTTGTCAAGGTGACGCCTAGGCGTGTAGGCACTTTTTGGGTCTCACCTCACCCAAACGCCATATGATGTATCTATAACATGTTGTAATTTTTTCACATTTAATATTTTTTATATTTTAAGTCTATAATATAAATATAGACATGATGCACCGAATCATTATTTTTATTTCTTTCAATATTATAATAATCTTTTATTAATTTCTTATCTTTTTAAGGTTTATAATAGATAAAATATACGAATGTGAGTTCTAAGAGATATAGATATGATATTCGAAGACGAGCTCAAGAGATATCCTTGTCAAGTTCCAAACTGTATGTCTTTGAAGAAGAAAGGCAAATCGATCACAGGAGGTATGCTTTTTGAGTTTTCATTCTTCTTCTTTTGGAACAAAAAACAGGGGTTTTGCCCCTTCTTATTTTCTTGTTTTGGAACAAAAACAGGGGCTGTGCCCCTTCTTTTTTCCTCCTCCTCTCCTCTCCTTCTTCTTCTTCTTCTTCTGGAACAAAAAATAAGGGCTTTGCCCCTTCTTCTTTTTCTTGTTTTGGAACAAAAACAGAGGCTCCGCCCCTCCTCCTCCCCCTCTTCTTCTTCTTCTGCTGTTGTTGCTGCTGCTGAAACAAAAAACAAAGGTTCCGCCCCTTCTTTTTCTTTTTTTGGAACAAAAACAGGGGCTCCGCCCCTTCCTTCTTTCCTCCTCCTCCTCTCTGGAACAAAAAATAGGGGTCTATTTCTTTTTCTGGAAGAAAGATAGGGGCTCTGCCCTTCTGTATTTCTATTTCAAAGGCAAAAATTGGGTTTTATCCCATTTTTATTTTATTTTTCTTTTAGACATTAAGTGACACCTAGGCGTGGTGACTAAGCGCTCCCCTGTCGCATAGGTTCGCCTTGGCGCCTTGAAAACTATGGTTTAACAGTTTGACTCCTACGATTATTAGAGTCTATAAAAATGTATGAACGTTTTACACAAAGGCAATTAATCATATTGAGTTTTCTTCAGCTTATGCTAGCTACGGTGAGTGATTCCCATGCCCTAGAGTGATTCTAGGCACCCTGTGAGTGATTCCGGGTATTTTCTCTCTTCTTTCTCTCCCTATTTTCTCTCTTATTCCTTCAAGAAGCCATTACAGCCATTGACAGTCATAAAACTCTGATCAAGAAGACCATTCAACATTCTCTAAGGACTAGAACTGAGCTGGTCCTACATCAGGAGGGGGGAATTGAGGAGATGTATAAAAACCAAAAGCTAGGCTTCTCAAACTAACACCAACACAAGCTCTACTAGTAAGAATATTCTGCAGTATCATATTTACAGACAAGAATGATGGCAACATGGGTTTTTTTTCAGGTCTTATTGACAGCACTGGAATTCTCTAGATGGAATTGAACCTTTTCCAGATTAAAACCATTAAAAACATGAAATGAGATTTTAATAAGTTGAAGAATAAAGAACCTTTTTTTTGATAAGTTGAAGAATAAAGAGTTCAGGACTTGGAACTTGGAAATACACATTTATTGCTGGTGAATAGTAAATTCAAGCAATTTTGTGGACACATCTTTTAATATGACAACAACAGAAGTTAACAAAATCATCGATTCTTGGGTGGTGGATGTAACTTACGATTACCGTTGCCAAAGTATCTATTTATCTAAAGTGAGATTTATAAAATAGTTTCATTTTGTTAAAGGGAAGGCAGGAGTTACATGGACGCACATCATCTATACAGTCTTTGAGGCAGGGAAAGAAAAGATGGTGATAAAAAGAATGTGATCTTTTACCCAAAACATGAAGAGAAGATATTGTGTGAAAGTATGGAATACACATTGGAGCTAGAGGGGTGGCCCATATACATGGATTAGGTTACTAAGATCAAACTCCTAAAGTTTGATATCTAAACTTATAGTTTAGAAAACCAGATTAGTAAGTTTTTTTTTATGAATAACCAGATTAGTAAGTTATTCATAAAGGTATAGGTTTTGACTTTAACTTGGCCAAGTTTCCCAGAAAAGTGGCCTAGTACTTGGAATTTGGAAAGTAGTCCTCAGCTACACCAATTTGTAGAGCCAAAGCCTCAAGTGAAACTACAAGCCACCATGGGAAAAGTAGGAAGAAGAAAACATAACCAAAGGCAATAACTAAAGGAACATCATTAAATTACAACCTCTCCACCGTGCCCTTTGTAAACCACGTCAAATCACTGCCTGGATCTGGTTCAAGGATAATTGAATAACCCCCCTTGGCAATCTGCTCTTGGGCTGTTTTCAAGTGTGCAAGAAAAGGGTTCAACAAGCCTGAAGCAATTTTCTCTGTCTTTCCATTTGCAGTAATAACCAAATCGCACCTGGTAAAAAAGGGGGAAAAAAGGGAAAAACATTATATTTTAATTGCAAAGTTAATAAAACAGAATTTGACAGCGGTTCCTCAAATTAGATTGGCATCACAGAGAAACATCAATTGCAAAAGCAGAATCAAGTTAATCCTAAAACATATTGGTTAGAGGAAAAGCAAAAAAAGCACAAATATTTAACTACAAAATTAGTTCTAAAGAGGAGAATGAGAAAGCCAAAAAGATCAATGAATGTTTCTGCAAGAAATATCTGAATCTGAATATGTAACAACCAGATGGGACCTCAAACCTGAATGCATCAGTCAATAAACTAAAATAATAAGTATTTAAATTAGAACTGAAAATCTCCATAAGATTTAAACCCTTTAGTCATGATCTCTAAATGCACGAAAACCCACATTAGCTGATGCTAATGACAACTGGTTCTCTAGCTAATTGTGGCACAACAATACAATACACCCAATGAATTTTTTTCTATCTTTAAGTTAATAAGTAAATAATTAAATCCTGATCAGGACGTTTATGAACAAGAAGCATTGCGAACACACAAATCACATCAAAAATGAAAAGCATAGAAAATACTGACCACCTGAACCCAATCATCCAATGCAAAGACATTCAAGCTTACAAAAAATACATCGCTCACTAATTAAACTCAAAAATGACTGACGGATTAAAGAGAAAATTCATCCTTTACAATATCAATATACGTGCTGCAATTTGAAGGGGTGGAAATCAACAAAGCAAGGAAGAAGAATATTGAAAGGTAAGATCCAAGATCTTAAAATTTTAAATTCATAAAATAAATAAAAGCAGAACTATTCTTATAAGCTGGCGATTCTAATACACAGGAAACATCAAGTTTCTAAAGAAAACATCAAATCACCCGTCCAAACGATAAGATGAAAAAAGAAAGGCATTTTCCATGCAAGTGACAGAACAGAACCAAAACAACTCATGACTGTTAAGCCTTAAACATTCCATGATACGACAGGGAGCGATCAACGAACTAACAGATCAAACAAGTCCCGTAAATCTTTGATCGAAGGAATCACCTGGTTCGAGTAGGAGTGAGCTGAAAAACTGCAGAATCAAGCCGGGTTCCAGACTTCATTGTTCCAAAACCGACAGAAAGAACTCCCACTACTTTTCTTCAACACTAGGGTTTGATTTGCAGCGAGCCAAAAGACCTCAAAACTCAAAAAGAAGATCCGAGAACATCTAAAGCAGACCAAAAAATTGACAAATTTTTCAACGTATCCCCAATTTTTTCAACTCAACAGATCGAAACATTAAGTATTTTCTTTGTATTTTTCGGGAAAAAAAAAAAGAGCGTTAAGAGCTACTCCAGTGGCCTACAGAGTTCCCTGCAGAGAGAGAGAGAGAGCCAGCCAGGTTGAAGAAAATGCTTGGAAAAGCTGCTCTATAAATAAAATAATAGAAAATGGAAATTATCGTTTGTCTGACCTCTGACTGACGGTCTGCGTGTATGAGAGAGAGGAGAGAGGAGAGAGGGTGTAGGATATGTTGGATTCCGATTTCCGACCAGGCCGTGGAATGGCGCAAAAAATATCGTGTCGTTGAACTCATATGAAATGAAAGAAGGGTAGTTTGGTCAGTTAGGGGGATATGCTAAGAAAGCTTGGGCCTTGGACGATAATAACGTGGATAGTGTTTTCATCGAATTACCCAAAAACGCCCTGGAACAAGAATATTTTGCGTTGAGACCCCGAGGACAGCACAGTAGCACAGAAGAGAAGAGAGTAAAAAGTTGTGGCACTTATGACTATTTTCTGGGAAATAACGAACTGGCCAAATCTGTTTTCAGTGGTGGTACACGCTAACTTGCGCGTGAGGATTGTTGACGCAACAGTCTGAGCCAATGTAAGCCCAGCCTACCCTGTAGAGATGTGTTTGGCTGCTCCGGATATTCCAATAAATAAATAAATAAGATGCTGTGGATATGGCAACATCCATTTGAAGTATATATATAGTTAGGGCCTACTTAGGGGTGTTCAATGTTCATCAAAAACGGAAAAATCAAATTGAATCAAAAAATTGGTTAACCGAATTGATTGGTTTGATTTCAGTTCGACGTTTTTGGAAAAACTGAAGGTATTGTTCGGTTTCGATTAACAAATATGAAAAATTGACAGTTAGCCAGAACTGATCGTGTATTTTATATATATATATATATAATATTATTTATAATTTATAACATTCTATATATTTTCAGTATTTATATTATATAATTATATATCTATTGATAATATATATTATAAATTCAAAAAATAAAAAAACAAATAACCAAATTGGTCAAAAATCAAACCACTCAATCAGTTAATCAATTGGTTTTCGATTCTATTCTAGTTTTTATTTTCCAAAAACTAAAATATTGGTTTGATTCATAAAAAAAGACCCACAATTCAGTTAACATTCAACAATGGTTATTAAATATTAATACATATCACATTGTATCGTGTGTATCTTATCAATGTCAAAGGTGGTTGATGGTCGACATATTAAGAGTTTAAGGGTTTGAATGTTTCAGATGTCAAAAATCATCTTTATTAGCCACTTACCAAAACATAAGATATGTGATGTTACTTTTTTTTTTTTTTGGTATCGTGTGCTTGTCAGTATTTTTAGCCTTGGCATATTGTAATATGGTTCAAAGTATTGATACACCCTGATTTTGAACCACATGCTTCCCCTTTAGAGGCCTGGTCTTAACAAGGCCTATCCATGCAAATATTAAAAATATAAAATCTTTTTATATTTAACATATATGGGTGGGGCCAATTTAATACAATATGCCCCCATATGTGATTTTTTTTTTAATCTTATAGTGTAGTTTCCTTGGTTTAACGAGGCTTGTAGGTATATCATCAAACTCTTCTATGAAGATTTCTAAGGCTTGGTTTGGATAGAGTATAAATACAAATATGTATAATACAAGTATATACAAAATACAAGGTTTTGCACTTTACACATGCATATTTGTATTTGTACTCCTTCCAAACTGAGCCTAAAAAAAAAAGAAACAAAACTCTTCGATGAAGAAAGAGGAAGAAGGAAAGAATAGGAGGCTACATGTTGCTTAACAAAAGTCTGAAATTAAAGAGAAAAAAAGTGAAACAAATGCATGGTTCTTTGGACAAGTTTGTACGAGGCTTATCAGTTATAATCAACTTTTTTCATTTTAATCTTAAAAGAATTAATCTAGATCGGTATCTTAGACTCCAAAGTGCCAAAGTGCTTGATTGCAAACATTACTCAGTCAAGTTTTGGAAAGCTATCTAGTAGTATCTTGACATTTACTCAATATTCAAATATTAATTATTCATTGATTTGGGTTTTATTATACACCTTAGATTTAAGGAAAATCAGATGTGGTCCTCACAAGACCATTCCCAGTCTTTTGCATCCTTGCATTGGGAATATGTTCCCATGAAAAAAAAACATACAAATACGTAGATATTCCTAATGCACAGCTGTAAAATGTTATTATACAAACGGTGTGAGCATGATCTTGTAAGCACTGAAGTTGATCTCGGCTTAAAGAGGGATAGATGTATACAACCTTACCCATGCACATACAAAGAGGCTGGCTCAAAGATTTGAACTTACCCAGGTTGCAATGGGTTAACCCAGTTGTTCCACCAAGACAGTTCAACCAAATAAAATTCTTGCATCTATTTATTTGTACTTATAATTTGCACTCTTATTTGGTGTAAAATTTGTACCTTTTGCCTCATTTGCACTCATTTGAGGTGCAAAATTTGCACCACCTTCCTCTTATATCACTCATCTCTCATGTAAAATGAAGGCCGCATCATCTTTCTTCTACTCAATCCTAAACGAATCTTAAACAAATACTCTTCCTACCTTCATTCTTTTTCATATAAGGTAGACACCACATCATTTGGCTTCCTACTTATTTATCACAAACAAATCAGACAAAATCAATGTGAAACAAAACATATATCACAATTTAGGCACCCTACTTGCACTCTTATTAATTTACACCTGTGCAAATCTCATTTTCACCGCAACACGACTACAAAAGCTAAGCCCCCTACGTGCACGATTTGATTAAAAGTTCATTATTGATTAATCTCTTATGGGAAAAGTACTCTACAGCTCATTGCACAATTCTAAATTACAACCCACCTATAAACGGCATCCTGATTATAGAATTGGCATCAATCCACAGTTAGGATTTATCCCCATATAAAGTGGAGCTAAAGAATTCTGAACTGGGCTGATTAGTCATTCTCCTCTCTCTTAACTATTTTTTACAAATATATGCAATTTTAATGACATGGGTGAACAATATTAATACAAAAAAAGCTTTCAATCAAGAGAGAGATGTGACAAATGGATTGTTGGTAAAATCTCGAGACTTGGGATTGAATCCAACCATCAGGATTTATGGGGCTTGGGGATTTGGAGTGGACTAGCCTTTCTTGTGTAGCCCTTTTGCCCCACAAATCACAACATGTAACATCATTGTAGCCCCATTTATTAGAACAAACACAACCATCTATACTTTGTCCTTTTTGTGCCTTGAAGGGAGGTTCTATGGCCATGGAGCCCACATCACCGCCATTAGCTCTTACCAATGTACAATGTAAGACTTCCCTAGAAAAAATGCCATTTCCTGTCAACATTTTAATTTTGAATTTTTATTTGATTCCAAGTATTAAACCAATAACATTTTTATTAAAACAGGGAAATGGGCATTTGTGCTGCACATGGTATATATTAATGTGTGTTTTGTGAATTTTTTTTTTTATTTTGCGGTATAAATTTCTTATATTTCCTTTTTTATTGTATTTTTAGGTTATGTTTGATTTGACAGAAAAAATGAGAAAAACAGAAGATTTAAGAAATATTCTTCACAAATTTTGTAAAATTCTTTAATAATTTGTCCTCAATTTTGTGCTTCTTCTTAATTTCTATAAAACCAAAAATAGCAAAATGATGGAATCTTTTTTTAAAAAGAGAGCAAAAATGCATCCAAATGCAGAATTATTCCGAATCATAATTTCACTTTGTTTGAACTCTAGGGAAAAAGTCCCACGGGAACTGAAGTGGCTAATCATCAGCCAATATACACGCCAAAAAGGCCAAAGCATCAGCCATCATAATCGACGCACTTCAAGAAAAAAAGCATTGTAATCGAACCCTGTTGCACAAGTGTTGCATAAGTGCATATTGTCTTTTTACAGATTTAGTGACAAAAAAACCCCACTCAAACGCCCCTTCTCAATTTTTTTTTTTTTGGCATTTTCTGGTGCATCAAAATGGGTTGAGAATTTGTTAAATTAAAAAAAAAAAAAAAAACTAAACTCGAGTCCAATCTCAATGTACTTGAAATTAAGAAAAATCTATAATGCTGGAAAGAGATTGCTTCAAAAAGAGATTTGACCAATCAAACCCATTCATGAATTTTAATAAATACTGTTTGATTGATTAATACATTTATATCATTTGATGTTTTTCTGGTATCATAATCGAACCCTTTAAGGCTTTGTTTGTTTACAAAGAAGCATTTACCCGGGTAAGTGTTTCCCAAGAAACATTTACCTGGGTAAGTATATTTACCTATGTTCTTTTTTGTTAAATTTATCCAGGTAAATGAGGCCTTTTCAATTTCCCCGTGTTCTTTTGCCTCACCCACTTTCCCAGGTAAGTGGTTAATTTTTCTATGTTTTGTCATTTTTACCCTTGGATCTAGGTCCATGCTTTTTGAATTATATTTTTTTAATGGGCATTTTTGACATATTATATTTTGAGCATTTACTCTTGGTAAACTTTCCCAAGTGGGAGATGGGTAACACTTTCCCAAGTAAGTGATACTCAAGGGAAAGGCATTTACTATGGGTCCCACCTAAATCTTGGAAAAGAACATTGGAGAGTTGGTTAATGGGAATCAAAATCCCATTGACCAACTTTCCCCCTTTCCAAAATCCATGAAACAAATAAGGCCTAAATTATTTAATCTATTAATAGAATGAACAACAATTTATCAAAAAAAATTGGACATTAAAAATAATTTACCAATGATCCAAAAGTTGATATGGTTACTCAATGCCATTTCAAATGGGCGAGGGGATTGCCTTCTAAAACCAGTAAAACTTATGCTCAGTTTGGAAGGAGTACAAATACAAATATGCAGAGTGCAAAACCTTATATTTTATATTATTTTGTATTTATTTATATTGTACATATTTGTATTTTTACTCCTTCCAAGCTGAGACTTTTAAAAAAAACTACAACTTGGTAAGAATGAAGGGCTGTTGAGATGGTCACTAGGTATCCTCCTAAAATGGAGGCGTGGTCCCTTGCACCGAGCTCCGTCTCCACCCCTTAATCCCTTTGGCTGTGTTTGGAAACGATGCAAATGGAGTGTAAATCCCGGTTCAGGGTAAATTTGCACTATAATTCACTTTTGCTTGTGTTTGGCAACATTACATTTATGAATTGACAAATGACAGATTAATGCATATTTACATTGATAATAAGATGTAAAAGTACATCAATAAAAAAATAAGTAATTTTGCATTCAAATGGACTTTTGATAAAAAAAAAGCATATGCTTTATTGAAATTCAAATTTACATCCCTTACAGTTAAAAGTTTATTTGGTAAGAAGATAATTTGTCGTGTAAAACTAATCCAACTTTACAATTTATATGAACCATTTTACACTCTACGTATTTGTATTTACACTTATTTGCATCGTTTCCAAACACAACCTTTATGATGTGTAATATATAATACCAAAAGACAGTAACGATGAAGGATGTAATCTTGTAAATGTGCCTTCTTATTGATACTATCCTGTAAATGTCCCATTTTCACATAGTCCAAACACTTGTTAAGATGTCATGTTATTAGCTATATTACTTTTTAGGTATATACAGAAGCTTAATTGAATGGCGACAAGAACAACACAATCAACCTGCCAACTTTTCAACCTTTTTCATCCTTCCTAAGCTTTCGCGAATATGGGATGTCTTTGCAATCATACAATATTAATTTCATTCAAGAAATTATTGGACGCCCAGACATCTTTACATTAATGTGTTTTTATGGTGGTTGCTTTCCTAAGTAAATTTTAACCATAGAATTTATTTCCAAAGTTATGGCAGGATTTCTGACTTAAGAGACTTGCGGTGAAGTCCTCCCTCGGTTGCGTAGTCTCATGAAGCCAAATAAAGAAAGCGTAAACTGATGAAACCCTAAAGTTTTTGACAGCTAAATTTGGCCACGAGTCTAGCTTTTCATAAGTTATTCGAGTTCGATTCATGAAAAGTTCGATTTAGTTTGATTTAAACCGAGTTTCAAATTGAGCTTGAACTTAATATATAGGTTCGTTTTTTAATCGAACCGAATCAAGTCCAATAAAGCTTGGCTCGTAAGGCTTGTGAGCTTAATCGAATTTTTACATATATATGTATATGTGTATACATATACATATATATCAAAATATTATACATAATAAAAAGTATTATGTATTATATTTTATTATATAATAATAACCAATTTTTATGTGTTAAATAAAAAGTAATTTTTTATATGTATATTTTTATTTTTATAAAATGTTTGGCTCACAATTGAGCACAAGCCAAGCTGAGCTCAAACTTACAAGCTTCTGACTCAAGTCGAATTCAAGCTCAAGTTTTCTAGCTCGAGACTGAGCCTAATGGTTTATTGGCTAGTCGAGTTCAAATAGTTGGATATTCAGCTCGCCTTGGCTTGAATCCACCCCAACTGACTGTTACTGAAACCTCCCCTAAAGTTTAGTAATTGCAATCACTTGTCTTGAACTTTATGAAGACCCCCTTTGGTAGAATCTTCTAAAAATGCATAAAAATGTCCAAAATACCCATACGGTTAGCATTGAAACAGTTTTCTATGAAAAAAAAATATAAACTTTATGAACAACAAAAACAAAGAGAGTTTAAAGTTGCAACTTTACCTTTGAGTGATTGATATGAAGGGCAAATTTGGAAAATAAATCAATTTTCAAAAAAAAGAGATTATAAGGGTTTGGGGTAATGATTCATGTGAAGAGAAAAATTGGAAAAATAAACATTTGTATTAAAAATAATTATATGGGTATTTTGGACATATTCATGCCTTGTTTTAGAAGATTCTACTAGAGGGAATATAC
This sequence comes from Nelumbo nucifera, assembly GCF_000365185.1. Next base: position 3,278,131 of record NW_010729112.1, on the reverse strand, counting down.
TTGCAACTATGTCAGAAAATCCAGGGAAGGTGATTGCAGTTATCAAATTTCAGGGGAGGTTTCGGCAACAACTAGAAACTTTAGGGTAGATTTCAGCAATTTACCCTAAAAATAATCGAAAAGTCTTTTAATTTTACGGAAGTTAAAGTGTGTTAACACACTGATAGAGTGATAGTATGGTGTCTAGCTACACATCCTCTACTTGTATGTTACATTTATAGGGAGATGTGATGTTCCTATCTGTAGGGCTGACAATGGGTCGGGTCTATCCAACCAATTTGAACTAACTAATTTCATTGTATGGTTATGATTCAGAGATATTGTATAAATGGGTCAGGACTGATTTTTTATGTTCTTAGGGTCCGCTTGGTTCATAGTTGGAATCGGAATAGGAATGGTCTATTTCCATTGTCTGTTTGGTTTTGATAGGAATGAGAATGAAAATTGGAATCAACGGGAATGAGATTTCATTCCCATGGGAGGGGCAGGGAATGGTCATTCTCTCAAATGGGGGAATGCCATACCAGCAACAATGGGAATGGGATTCCGATTCCATCCAACCAAATGGTTGGAATCGGAATAGCCCATTTTGATTTTGATTCCGGACCCCTATTCATGCAAACCAAACGGGGCCTTAATCAATTAAGACCCAAACCAATCATAGAGTTAATAATATAGGGTAAAATATAAACCCCTTGAATTTGTTGACAATCATAAAACCTTCTTAGGTGTTTCATTTTCACAAAAACCTCCCCTCTAGTATTAAAAAACTTGCTGTTATCTCCCTTTTGTTATTGTCTTGGATGGAAAAGGTTGATTAAATGTATTAGTTTTTCAAAAATATCCATTTTGCCCTTCTATCTATCAATTCATATAGAAATTTATTAAAACACCTCAAAAGAATTTCCACTTTTAATTAAAAAATCACTAGGTAAATTTGAAAAGAATAAAATAATTTTATTCTATAAAAACATTAGATCTAATGAAGTCTAAACGGGAAAATTTGGCATTTTGAATTATATCGAAAAATGTCATAATAAATTGTAAAGGTAATTACATAGCTTTGAAGTCTCCATTACTAGATAAAAATGGAAGGGAGGTAAGTGCAGGTTTTTGTGAAAATACAAGAGAGGTATTTGTTAAAGTGAAAACTCAACAAAAGTTATTGTGATTGTCAGAAACTTCATACGAGGTTTTTTATATTTTACCCAATAATATATGAGTTTCCTGGTTTTTTGTAATTTTTATTATATTTTATATGTATAAAAGTGAATTTGGTAAATAATACATAAAATAATTTTGGTTAAAAAACATTTGATTTATTAGTATATAAACAATCATTTTAATTAAGGTTATATTGTCAAATACAAAGTTTTTAAATGTTATATGAATACGAGGTCCGTGAGGATCAATTATCCGGATACAGATTAATAATTGAGACGGTTCTGATCTATTATATAGAACCGATTAATAATTGGTTTGGACTGTCCTGAGTCAGACCCACCGGACCGACCCCTTGACAGCTATAGTGATATGCAACTAAATGCCGTGTTGTCAAAGTGTTAACATGCTTTTTCCTGCGGCATATCCAAGTTGCAATCAAACGAGTTGAAATCAGCCCCCCACAAGATACTTTCTCACAATGTTCCATAGTAGGGATGAGTAAAAAAGTCGAAAAACGAATCGATCGAAAAAATCGATTAAAACTGAATCAAAAAATCGGCTAACTAAATTAGTCAGTTCAGTTTCGATTAACCATTTAAAAAAACAGGCAATTAACTAAATCGATCGATATATACAATAATATATATTTATATAGTATTTTATATATATATATATATTATTTTTTGTTTTGTATTGTTTTGTTTTGTTTTTAAAAAATCTAATAAATGTGAATTGAGACTTTTTAGTTTGCATTTAATGCCATTTGTTAGATTTTCAGTTTGCCGGTATGGCAATGGCAGATTGGCAGCTAGACTAGCGAAGCCGAACAACCATTTTTGTCTTTTCCCTTTCTTTCCCTCTCTCTCTGAGTTCTCTCGACTCTCGCTCTCTGCCTCTCTTAGACTTCCACTCTTTGGTCTCTCCTAGTCCTAGTTCTTCCCCAACGGATTGATGGGCGACGGCCACCGGCGGTCCCTCCTACATCGACAACATTGGCAAATGGCGATCCTTCCTACTTCCACAACAGCTTGACACCTTTCCCTCTCTCTCTCTCTTTCGGATTCTCACTCTCTCAGACTCCCACTCTCCTAATTCTCTTTGTTCTTCCCCAACGGACCGATGTCGACAACCTTCGATCGGCCCTCCGACATCGGAGGCGATCCCTCCTACTTCGGTAACATTTTCTTAGACTCCACTCTCCATGTCTCGTAGTTCCATTTTTTTATTTTGAGGGCATAAAAAAATCGAAAAACCGAACCGTGGTTAACCAATCCACCAGTTAACCGGTCAACCGATTAATCGATTGCATTGGTTAGGTTTTGGTTCAGTTATATGTAAAAATCGAACAAATTGGTTCGGTTAACCGAACCGTGAGCACCCCTATTCCACAACACATCTCCACCATGTATTGAAAATATCTCTCGATGATGTTTCATCATTTTTGGTACTTATCATCGAGAAATGTTTCCAATACACGACGGGAATGAGGTGTGGGACGTTGTGGGAAACTATCTTGTGAGGGGCTGATTTAAATTCTAAACAAACATGAATTGTGACTTATTCCTCACAGAGCATACCTCACATCGACCTCACAGCCACATTATATCTCACCCTGTATTGGAGTTCAAATCAGTCTTCCACAACGTCTCACAGCACATCCCCGCTGTGTATTAGGAACATCTCCCAATGATAATACCAGAAATGATGATGTCATCATCGGGAGATGTTCCCACTATACGGTAGAGATGTGCTGTGGGACATTATGGGGGGCAATCTTGTAGGGGCTGATTTCATTGATATCTGACCAAGATATGCTGTGAGGTCGGTGTGAGGCGCGTTCTGTGAGAAGCAGATTCGGCCTTATCAAACATTAAGAATTTAATAAAAACAATATTTTATGACTTATTTTTCGTTACGAACATTTTGTTTGTCATATTTTTCCACGATCGATATCAAATGACAGCGTGAAATTGAGTGATCCGAAGGACATGTCTCTCTGATGAGAAGATAGATGAAACCCGTAAAAGGGTACTTCTGTCTTTCAAAGCATATATATTTCTTATTATTAACGACTAGGGTTTTCCACCTTCGTTAAAAAAAGAAAAAGAAATGTGCCTGAAACATTCACCTACCAAATGACTCAAATACCCTAAAAAATGACATTATGTTTTGGCTTCAATGCTGACAAGGATTTCCTTCGAAGAGACGTTAGCACTGTGGCTGGGGTCTAGTTCATGTTCGAATTGCTCGAAATAACCTCTGGATTTTTTATATTTTTGAAACAAGCCCTTCAATTCTATTAATATATCTTTTGTCGGTATGACATGGGCCCAATGACTAGTCATTTTCCATAATTTGCAGTTTATCACAAGGATATGGTACCATCTAATGGGGGTCCATCATCTTTTATCCAACTTTTGACGGATGGAATGTCTTAGCCATTTGATAATGACTATTTATATATCGTAGCACAAAACTGTTTTGACATTTAGTCAGTTTGGAAAGACTAAATACAAAACGTGTTTAGTGTTAAAAGGAAAATTCCAATTTAGTACCTGAACTTTGGGGGTAGTGTCAAGTTGGTATCTGAACTTTTAAATGTATTACTTAGTACTTAATTGGTTGTCAGTTATTTGTTGAAAATATCAAAACTACATTTTAAAAGAAGATACTATTTATTGTCTTCTACTTTAAGATTGAAATAGTTATCTTCAAAGAAAAAGAGAGAAAAAACATGAAATATGATATGATAGAGGGAAACAATAACTGAAAGCAAAGAAATAACTAGACAATAATGTGCTTCAGATCTAAAGGTAGAAGACATTGATTTCATTAGTCTAGAACCTTAAACACCTCAACCGGTTTAGTTTCAAGGTAGAAGACAATGAACAAGGTCTTCTTTTGTAGGGTAGTTTTGATATTTTTAATAAATAACTAATGGTCAATTAACGACATGGACCAACTTGACACTTTATGAAAGTTGAGGTACTGTAGTGACACATTTGAAAGTTCAGGTACTAACTTAACACTACCCCCAAAACTTTATATATGACCTATATTTGTATTTCTAAGCTCTATATATTTGCATTTAATATATTTATATCTATTCTTAACAAACTGATCTGTTTCGAACAAGAAAACAAAAAAATTTTCATGCCCATTATTAGGTATGAAAGAAGGGTCACCTTCCATTATATTATAATTTCTCTTATATTTGATCCAACTGTTTGGATGTTAACCACCCATTATTGCGAATCTTCTTGTCTTCCTTTTGCAAAGTTAAAAAAAACAAACAATATAAAGGAGCTGCTTTGCCAATCTAGTCACTCATCAATTAATCAATGACAAAGGAAGCTTCCATATGGAAAATTGTTCTGGAGTTTCAAAAATTCTCTTTACATTTGGTAAAAGTGCAAATGCTGAATCAAGGCGAATTTGCACATATGTTCAGTTTTGTGAGCATTTGGTAAAAATATGGTTTTGTACTGAAAGTAATTAAAAGCACTAACGAGGCCTGGCTCGTTGGTGAATTAGTTGGTTTGTTCCAGCGTTGGCGCAGAATTGAATCCCACAAGGGAAAAAAGAAATCAAGGGAGAAATTATTAATGATGTATGACATCAAATACCAAAGAAAAAAGAAAGTAATTAAAAGCAAATATGTTTTTCTTACATTATTGTATTTACAATTGGAGTAAAGTTTTCTTTCAAAAAATAGAATCAAGCTTTTGCACTCAAAGTTGGTCAATGTAAAAAAAGGTAGATTCCATTTTGAAATTCATGTTTGTATCATCACAATCAATAATTTTGGTAAGAATACAAAATGCATAACCAAACCAAATTTGCATTTTCATGAACTGAACATATTTGCATTTGTGCTATTACGAAATACAATAGGTTTTCTTTATTTGCAATATAAATTTGTAAATGCGTGAGAGTATATATTGGCTGAGTGTATACTCTGGTTTATTTTCATTCTAGGTTTGATTTTGTTTTGTTTGTACGAGGAGTAAAATGATATGATCCCCACTTTATAAGAAGGTAATGCAAATTTTGCATCAGTTTGTAGGATGTGAAATTTGAATTGTCAATAAGTGCAAATAAGATGAAAGTACAAAATTTGCACCGGGTTAGAGTGCAAATCATGGTTATAAACGGAACAGATGCAAATCTCAAACAGGTTCAAAATTTGTGCATCCAGTCAGATAACAGAGACTATTTTGTGGATATCCTCTAGTAGCGGAACAAATCATAGGTGCCTTACAATTTTGTGAAATGCTGTTTTTTTAGACAAATTTAATACTTGCATATTAGAACTTTCCACGCCCAGTTTACTTGCCCAAAACACTAAGCTCAGTTTGGAAGGAGTATAAATACAAATATATACAGTGTAAATACATATAAAATAATACAAAATATAAGGCTTTGCACTCTACATTTACATTTCTACTCCTTCCAAACTGAGCCTAATAAAAACAGAGCATAGGGTTAAAGTGAATGAGGAGATTGAACAAGTGGTAAATCCAAATAATCCCTCTATTAGGTAGATGGAAACACCCTTCATATGGCAAAAACAAGGTAATTTTTATAGGAAAGCTCCATATTTCATCCCACTCAAGGATACAACTTGGGTGGAGTGTCCAAATCTAGTATGAAATTCGATATGTTGGATTTGGAATGAATTCGGTTTAATCTGAGTCTGATACGCCCCTATAGAGGGTGTATTGGGATTTTGACTGGTTCAGGGGGTGGAGGAACCTTAAACCACTCCCCCTGAACCAGTTTTATAGAAAAAAAAAGTAATAATACTGTCCGATATGCCCCGGCCCCTACCAGGTGTATCGATATTTAGAACCTTGATTTCAACCCAAAAACTTATATCAAGTGACAAAGGGTCTATTTGAAAGGGCTTTCATGCAGTGGCTTTTGACTTTGTAAGGTAGGTCTTACCCAAACTGCTTATAATCAATGTTTTTTACAGCCAAAAACATTGGCTTACCACTGAGCTTTTCTTGGTGGCTTCAGCTAAATAGGCTGGGCCCTAAGACCTTTCTTATGGGGAATTATCTTGAATTAGTACTGAGGACCCTAAAACCTTTCTTATGGGAAATTATCTTGAGTTAGTCCTGAGGACCCTGAGACCTTTCATTTTATGGGGGAATTATCTTGAATTAGTATGTTCAGCTAACCCACTTAGGATGTCATTTATCTTTTATTCAAAAAATTATAAGCAATGAGCTGGAAAGTACTTTCTGAAATCTGTGGTAGTGGGAGAGAAGCTACTACACTCCCTTTGGTATGCAGCAATGGCGGTCAAACGATGGGCCATGTGAACTAACTGGAGTATGAAAGCATCATCAATAATACCCTCTCTGATGCATCATTTAGCTTCTAATTGACAAATTTGACTTCCCAAATTTCCATAAGCACTTTGTTTATGTTCTTCATCTTCTTTTGTTTTGTTGGTTTGATTGGAGGCAGATGGATTCTTCCTCCTAACTGGACATGTGAAGCAGATGTAGTTGAAACCAAGTGGAGGAGGGAGTCTCAGTATATACGTTTGCCTTTTCTTCTTCTTTCTCTCTCTTTTGATAATAATATAATCAGACCTGGTCTCTGTCCCCATGAAATCCGTGGAACAAATAATGTACAATTAAGCGTTGCACTGGTTTCTGGGCTTAAATATCTTTTAATTATGAGAGTTTGATTTGTGGAAATAATGAATTCCCGTTCTTCCTCCCTCCTCTTAAAGAATTTGAATTAGGTAGTGGGAGACAAAAGGGGTTGATTGAAATTTTTTATTCATATATATATATTAAAATACAGTGCAATTTATTTATTGATTTATATCATATGATTGTTTGGTATTATATATATGATTAAGCTTAAGTTATGGATCAAATAGTATGTATGTGGGTCCACTGGCACCTGAACCCACGACAAAGGGCACATTTGATACCCCTAAATTAACACAAAATCACCAACCCTGCAACTAAACACTCCCTTCTCAGAGTAGGACACTGGTCACTGGCTAGTGGCTATCATGAAGATCTTCAATATGAAAACTTGCTTTCAGCATTACTTTTACAACCCAAAATGAAGAAGATTAAGGATGTATTTGTCTCCTCAGAAAATAAGTGAAATAGATAATTTTTTGGAAAGTCTCTACAGATTTTTAGGGAATGTCTTGAGGATTTTCCTAAACATCTCTATTGATCACTTTTTATTTTCAGAGGAACTAGATGCCATCTAGTAAAATAAGTTGCCTTTTTTCTTATTTCTTATAGCTAGAATATACATATAACCTGTTTTTCGAATGTGGTTTATGGATTCATAAGGCTTTGTTGAGAAGAATGTAAATGTAAATATGTTCAGTACAAATACAAATGTTGTCATTTGTAGGAACTTTGCATATTTGTATTTGCACTCTTTCCAAGGGAGCCTAAGGCTGTATTTGATTGTAATGCAAATTTATTTGGAGTGATGCAAAGCTATGATAGTGCAAGTGATTTCAATGCAAATTATGATTTATTTTTATTTCAAAATTTATCTTATTTTGTTTGATTGCAGTACAAATGAAGTAAAATAAGACGTGAAACAGAATAAAGTAAAACCCAAAATAAAATTAAACAAGAATTTTCATTATTTTCATTTGCACTCCCAATCATTTTTACTAGTGCAAATAAAATTGCATTGCAACCAAACACAGCCTAATGAACAATTTTTAGGTTAAAATTAAAAGAGAAGTGGCCTAATTGGGTCATGGTATACTTCTTCATTGATTCATGCCTACAATAATTTGTACTTATTAATATATATATATATATATATATATATATATATATATATACTACTTATAAAAGTGTGAATGGGGAGGTATTGGCTTATGGGATTTTTCTTTACTGAAATACCCCTCTTCTTTAATTTAATTCATTTTCATTGAAAGGGTACAAAATGTAATTAAAAGAATACCACTAAGTACATTCAATTACCTCTCATTAAGTCTTACATTTAAATCATTAAATAAATCACATTCCCTCTCATTGAATCCAGCATTTATACTTTTGTTTATCATCATTAAATTTTACCAATAAATCCATACATAATAATTATTAATAGAATGAAATTTTATATTTTTAAAATAAACATAGAAATGAAATCATATTTTTCATCTAGGTGGTAGGTAAGTAGTTCAACAATTTGGGTCAAATGGATAATTTCATGATGACATAAATAAATAATAAAAATTTAGAAATATAAAAAATACTTTTGTTTATTATCATTAAATTCCACTAATCCATACACAATAATTATTAATAAAATAAAATTTTATATTTTAAAATAAACCTAGAAATGAAATCATATTTTTTCATAAATACTGATTTGAACCCAAATCCGATCAAGATGTTAGATATTTGAATATGATATGATCCTGTTTAATTTTTTTTTTAAAAAGTAATAAATTATTAAAAGAAAAAGGAAAAATATAACAGTTGAAATAAAAAACAAAAAAACAAAAGTATTTTTTCAACTATTTCTATCAGATAAAAAGTTTACAAAAATGCAATATAAATAACATATCTATAAATAAACAATAAATAACATATATATTATATATAAATAATATATACTATAATATAAATAATTGATTTGATCACAATATTAAAAACCAATGTTCAAATAATCTATTGGAATAGCATTTCCTCTTGGTAAATAAGTAATTTTTATTATCTCATAAATTAAATAATAAAAAAATAAAATATAGAATTTTTATAAAATATATTAATATTATATATTCTTCATATTAAACAAGAATATGTTGGAAAAAATGAGGATTATTGTTAGTAAAGATAGAAATGGCTAAAACACAAAGAAAAAAAATGAATTAATGTCTTAACCATAGTCCATTTTCCTGGTTAAATAGGTTAATGGTTCAACTAGTAAGGTCCTTTGGTTACTGATTATTATCATCATCATCATTTGATACTGTCACGTGCAAAAATAAATGCAGAAATAAGAATTACTTTTATTGATCGTGAAAATGTAAAACATGATTTAAAATCAACCAAGAAAAGAAAAAAAAATGGTTTTTCCATCCAAGTGGGGGTTAGTAGTTCAACTATCCATGTTAAATGGATTAACACATGATGTTATTATTAAACAATAAAATACATAAAGTTCTAGAAAATGTAGAAATCTGCAGATAATTTTGGGTACATTCTATAATATTATATATTTATCATATAAAAAAGTGTGATTAATGAGTATTATTTTCATTAATGATGGAAATGGAATAAAAATTAGGATAAAAAAAGAGCATTAATGTCTAACACATGACTCCACTAACCATGTCAAATGGTTGAATGATTTAATTAGCTAAGTCATTGTAGGCAAGTGGTTTGGTAGGGATGCAAATATATCGGATCGGATTTGAATCGGTATTCAATTCGAAGATCTGATTGGATCTCATAAATATTGATTCAAATATGAATCCAATCAATATGTTGGATATGCAAATCTGATACGACTTGATTTAATTTAAAAATAATAATTCATTAAAAGGAAAAGAAAATATAATAGTTGAAATAAAGAAAAACAAAAAATAGAAGTATTTTTTCAACTAATTTTGTCGTATAAAAAGTTTACAAAAATGCAATATAAATAACATATTTATAAATGAATAATAAATAACATATATATATATATATATATATATATATATATATATATATAATTGATTTGACCATAATATTAAAAACCAATATTTAAACAATATATTGGAATTGCATTTCCTCTTGGTAAATAAGTAATTTTTATTATCTCATAAATTAAATAATAAAAAAAACATAGATTTTTTTTATAAATTGAACTTGCATTAATATTATATATTCTTCATATTAAACAAAATATATTTGAAAAATAAGAATTATTGTTACTAAAGATAGAAATGGCTAAAATATGAGGAAAAAAATGAATTAATGTCTTAATCATGAAGGGATGAGAGATCCATCATATGGATGGCCGAACCCTACAGGAAGGTTGGGCGAAATTTCAAAAATTTCTCTCTCCCATATGGGAATTGCATTCCCTATTTTAGAAAATTGCATTTTCAAGGATCATTCTTGAAACAAAACCGGACCAGGTCTGAAACCATTAGGAAGTGAGGGATATACCTGATACGAAGTAGTAGTAACTCCCAATGAAGGTGTTCACGCCCAAGGAGGAAACCAAAACCCCCTTCCATTGAAGATGATACAGTGCGTGTTGAAGCAGGATCAGTAGGATGACTCTTCTGCAAGAACCAGGATTCATCAGCAAGAATCGAACAGAGGCTGGTGAGCACGAATTCATATTGTTTCTTTTACCAAGAAGCAATGTCAAGAACAATTCTTGATCATTTCCACAAGTGGAGATCGAACTGGGTAGGGGTGCCAAGAGCAGGGAAGAACTCTGCAGATTGCTGTGTTGTAAAACTGAGGAATTCACCCCTATTTATAGTCTTTTTTGGATCAACCTCCTAATCTAATTAGGAGAGAGTTTCTTGATCAAAATCTGATATTTGGATCTGGACTCTTAAATGGATAAGACTTATCTTATCCTTTCAACTAACCCTAATCAGATTATAAATCAGGTCTTGCCTCATTTTAATTAACTAAGTTAAGGCCAGTTCGAATTGGGCTTTAGGTCCATTAAGCTTATGTGCTCACTTACTCCTTAACTTGCTACCTAGTTGGCTCTCTTTGTATGGTGTGGAACCCAAACTTGATCTACACATCAGCCACATGGGTTTTGTCCAACCTTTGTTACAAGGCTTGGCCAAATTCATTGTAGGAGACAGTGAACCCATGAGTCTATCACCATGAGCTCTTAATGGGCCCAACATTTACACTAAATGGTTATTGGGTCCAGCCACCTTATGAAAACCCAAGGACTGTGGGCAGATGCAAGAGCCACCAGGTATTACCCTAAATGGTCTTAAACTTAACCTTTCAGCCCATAATGATCAAACACTACCCGACAAGAGAGGACCTCTCCCTCAGCTGTAAGGAACGGTGATGCACTCTCTACTCACATGGATCCCGGGAATTAAAACCTTTTGTAAACATTTTGAAACCATAATATATATATATATATATATATATATCCCTATATAAATATATTTTGCAACCAACTTGGCGGTACCACCCCAACCAACTTGGCAGTACATCAGTGTCAGCCTTGGCAGGATAAATCTCTTTAGATTGATCCAACGACTGTGAAGATTCTAAATTAATACGAGTCTCATAAGTGTCCAGTTTAAGGGTATTATACAGAAAAACATCACAATGACATGTATCAATTATGTACTTTATTCATTTACAATAAATGCCAAAAGATACATCAATCTGATTGGAGCTAAAGGCATAACTGTCTAACAAATCATAATCCACTTTCCTGGTTAAATAGGTTAATGGTTCAACCAATAAGGTCATTTGGTTGTTGACTATTATCATCATCATTATTTGATATTGCCACATACAATGCACATACACTTTTACTAGTCACTTTAACATCATAGAAGTTAGGTATAATGTCTTATTTTATCATTGCTTCGTTTTTTAGTTGTTGCGCGGAAGATTGTCCCCCAAAACAATTAGCATTGGAGAACACCCCCATAATTTTTCTAATAAAATTTGAATTATGGTGAACAAAAGGAGTACAATTGGAAAAACTTGTATACCTATGATCTTAATTTTCTGAATAGTGAATCCTTGTTTTACAAGGATAGGCCCCTAGATTGCACTTTTTCTTGATTGGCAAACAAACAAATTCAAGGCTAGTAGAGAGAAAATTGTCATGATACAAAACATTCAAAAGCAAAAAAGGGTGAGTTATCCACCTGGTATTGTATGTACAACTCAATTACCCTTCCTATTAAATGGACCCCCTAGATTGTACTTGTAGAAAGGTTTTCTACTTGGTAGTTGCTAATGAAGGATGGCCTTCTCACCTACCTTTTTATCTATTGCTTAAATGGGAGAATGTAAAGCAAAGCCACATATTTGTAGTGAGTGAATTGATAAGCCCAGCTTGGTACCATTTATGAAAGCTAAGTACTCAGAATGCATTTAAAGGGGTCTCATTCATTAGTCATCACTATTAGAGATGAGGCCAAAGTATGATAGAAATAGCTCATGATGGTGACACTACAACGAACTCATAATGGAAAAAGAACCGATCATATTGAAATGGGAAGATGGCTTCATGTGAGACGGATCCCAAAATATACATGTGTCTTGTTTGGTCCAATTGCCAGTTACAAACAAATTTTCAAAGTGAGACACTGAGACCGAGTAGACAGAGAGATATTTGAGATATTGCTTCAGGCCTTACAAATCAACCATTTTCGAAGCAGCTCATCTGATGATCTGAGTACATATTTGTTTGCCAGACGATTCAGGCAAGAGCCATGGTTTGCAAATCGTGGTAAGGTCTATAGAAAACAACTCCATAGTGACCGTTTGGAAGGGCCAAAATGCATCAGAAGTCAGAACTCAGAAGCGGCAAGCGAAGGTGGACCCTATATATACAGCCTATGGGCTATGTTAGGTGAAAAATCCAGAGAGCCCAAATTAATTGTCAGGCTATCTTTTGAGGGGCTGTCCGCCTCAGCAGCTTTGAATTGGGGCTGTTTGTCAAATCTTTTTGGGAAGATCTTCTCATAGCTCTGATAGAAGCTTTTATATGAAGATTTGAGCAGTCCGAAATTAGTTGGATTACTGTATGTCTTTTTGTACGAGAAAAAAATAAAAAAGACAAGAAAGACTTCATTAGGAACTTCTCGAAATCAATTCAAAATGAGCTTCTTATGTCTTTTTGGGATACTGACTTTTGGCAGTTAAATCTACTGTGACCAAATGAAAAAAAACCGCAACAGTCAGTTTGTCCGACTTATAAACAGTCAAAAGATTGCATGAAAAGATATGCCAAATGGAACTATAGTTTATCTGGAGCATTTCAAAGCAACTGAACCAACTTAATTGAATCTTCAGCTCGACCCTCTAAATGTTCCCTTATGAATGTAACTTTTGGGGTGACGGTGCCAACCTACATGGTCCCTGACTAAAGACTTATAATCAAATAGGGTTTGGGACACAGGCTACCCCCGTACCCCCAAGTTCTGTAGCGGGGGTTCCATCTCCATGATCATTGAAGTTGGCTAGCCAGATAGGCCTTAGCCCTTTAAACTGATTATTATGAATATGGAATACAACTTGAGTCGGGTTGGGTTAGGAATTTGTCACATTCTCTAAATGTGCCCAAGACCTAATCCAAGGTCGGTTTAGTTGAAATTCTTCATTGCAACCGGCATATTTATCATATGGGCAATCCAAAACCTACTTCACACTTTCACAGTTTAAATCATGATGGCTTTAAATATTATTTCATACTGGCCTGGATGCTCCTTTCTGCACGGACAACGGAGCTTTTAAAGGAGCAAAAATACATTACGGACGACGTCAACTACTTCCTAACTTGTTTATTGTATATATAAGTATCTGTTTGGAAGTGCTTATTTCTAAATAATTATTGAAAAAACCGCTTATTTTAGACCAGGACCACACGATTAAGTATTTGTATGCATTGGGAAATAAGGCTGAATAAGTGTTTTTTAATTTTTTTTCAGGAAATAAGCTCCTTTGAATATGCTCAAAATTTTTTGACAATTTTAAGTGTTTTTTCAAAAACTGACCCATCTTAGTAGGGGTGTCAATTGGACTGGATTTGGTCCATTCCAATCTAGTCCAATGTGAGTCTATTACAAATGGATGAGGTCTGATCTAATTCAATGAATATTTTAGACCATTTTGGACCAGTCCAACTCAATGTCTAATCTGTTCAAATTTGTTTTAATACCCAAACCTGGTACATTGACACCAATATTCTTATCTTCTATCAATAGACCAGAAATTGGTTCAATCCAATATAAATTTATTATGGATAGGCCAGGTCACTCCAATCCAATAAATGATTTGGCCCATTAAGTCTAGACTGGTCCAATTCAGTATCTCTTATTAGTCCGTCCAATCAGTTCAAATTGATTTTGATTTGGACGGGTTCCAACCAAAAACCGCTCCATTGATATCCCTACATCTTAACCCACCACCTAATTTTCAAAATATCTATACTACCACATTTGAAAAAAGCACTTTTCACCACACATAAGTGCTTATTAGGATAAAGAACTCATTTATCCAATAATCACTCCCAAATAGGAACTTAGTACACTACGGGCATGCGGCCTGGCCCAGCCAGGCCTTTGTATCTTTTTGGACCATCCTGGTTGTGACATGTTAGGCGCACCTGATCTTTGGCCAATTCAAGCCCTGGAATAATACCTTATGCCTTGTTTGTTTGCAGTACAATTTCATTTACACAGGTGCAGAAATATATGAGTTCAAATGATTTCAGTGGATCCTGAAGGAGCCGCCCATCTGGGCTCTCCTCCACCTTCCTCTTCCTCCTAGTTTTTCCCCCTCCCCTCCTCTCTCTCTCTCTCTCTCTCTCTCTCTCTCTCTCTCTTTTTGTTTTGAGAGTCTCCCTCTCTCTCTGTTTTTAGAGAGCCTCCCTCTCAAGTTTTCTTGAGATTTTTCTCTATTCGTTGTTTGATGTTGTTCGAGGTCTTCGCTCAAGCTCGTTGTTTGCAGTCGAAGACAGTTTTTGGTTTCCTCCTCTGCCAATTTGCGGTTCTCCAGCAGTTGCTGTTCGTGATAAGTCCCGTTCGCAGTTTTCCGGTTGATGCTGCCCATAGTGAGTTTCTGGTGATGGAAGTTTTTTGGATTCCTCCTCTGTCAGCTTCGTCCGCAGTCTGTGGTGGTTTGGTGGATTGGAGATGAGTTTATTTTCTTCTATTGGTGATTTGTCCTCACCGTTTCTCATTTGCAGAAGATCTTTTGATCCTCCTTCATCCATTGTCTTATTTTGTTTTCTTGAGAAATTGTTCCTAGGCTTTTTGATTGGCTCTATCGGTCCTTTTTTGTATCAATTTCTTGATCGAATGAAATGTGATGCTTATGAGTGATTTAAAAAAAAATGATTTCAGGGAAAATTATGATTTAAATTTGTTTTAACTTTTGCCTTATATTGAAGATGAAGTGAAATAAAACTTGAAGCTAATTAAAGTAAAACCCAAAGAAAAGGTGGACCAGAATTTGTAAAAAAAGAGCCTAGGTCCCAACCAACTATCACTATGGGCTTACCGGGCCTCCTCATGCTTTCCATACAGTTAAACAAATAACATTTTCCTAATGATCATAATAAAAACGAGATTCGCAATCAAACAAACGAGATTCACTAGCGAAAGAGAACAAGAAGAGGTATCTGATCATGCGCATTTTTTGGGATAAGTCTTTTCTCTTTCATTGGACCCATTCGATGATCGGCCATTAGTGATTAGTTAAATGGGCTCGGAGTATCAGCCTCAAGTACCCGAAACAATTTCGAGATCACATCTCCGCCCCACAACGCTCTACAGCATATCTCTGTTACCTATTGGGAATATTTCCTAATGATGACATCATCGGGATTCATACTATTATCGGGAGATGTTCATAATACACGGCGGGGATGTTCTGTGGGGCAGCTCCTGGTGGGGCGGAGATGTGAACTCAACAATTTCACACTATAACCAATTGACTCAGCATATGAAGTTTTCTGTACGTGGGCATAAAAATAGCACATGACTCCAGATCTCTTACCCACAAGAACTCTACCCATGTCTATCCACAACACACTACTTCCATACATTGGAAGCATCTCTGCATATAAGAGGATGAGATGTTCCTTAGGTGTGGCTGCACTGTTATGTGGGTAGACATGGACTGATGGACAGAATTCTTGTGGGTAGGAAGGATATCCAGACTCATAACACATCCCCTTCAACATTAGGGCCTGTTTGAGAGGGCTGAAGCTTTGATTGAATTAATTTCGCTGAATTCCTTCAAAGAAGCTATTAAAAGAAACTTCACCAAAGCTATGAATTTCTTTGGCAGAAGCATGGCATATTTGGGCTTTCCGGAAATTTCACCAAACATTACTTTAGCAGAGAATTGCTTTTGTTACCATTGTTTTAACAGGTTGTTTCTTGTTTGGGATGCTGGATTAGGTATATCCTGTTAATTCAACCAATCTATGACTCAGTCCTACTCAATTAACTCATTGCTTGTGCCCAATTGATTCTTAGTTTCTTACCTTACCCAGTTCCGCACCTTCCTTTTTGGTTTGAGTTTCTAGGAATGCTGTATATACAACTGCGCTGACTTGTCAAAATTTGTCCGTCAATTATCTGTTCCTCTAATCCTTTCTCATTTTATCAAAACCAAACACAGACATGAGTTGAGCATGCTTCTATAAATTGTGAAGATTGAAGAAAACTAGAAAATGAAATAAGTCCGAACTTAAGACGGTGGAGTTTATAGGTTGTTCTCCTAAGATAACAAAGAGAAAGATACAGGTTGATAAGCTTGGCTCCATATTAGGAATGCGAATTGGGTTAGACCATCCCAAACCCAACCCAATCCGAACAAAATAGGGTTGGGTTGAAGTTTTGGGGCAATGGAAGGTGTACACAGGGGATACCAACGGATGGTGGTTCAGTTGGTAGGTTCACTGACTGATCGGAGTAGAGACTTGGGATCAAATCCCACTGTCACCAGGGGATTGAGATTTATGTTGGATTTGAATAAAATTCAAATTGCAATTGGATAATGAATGCTATAAATAAATTAGACTAAAGCCGGGTCAAAATATGTTATATACTATATAGACTATATTAATAAAATGAACTAAAAATTACTGATATTATATTTTAGGGTAAATTGTTGAAACTTTTCTTGAAGTTTGGTACTTACAATCACCTCTTCTGAACTTTTTAATACAGTTGCAAGTAGACCCCTTTTGTTAGAATCCTCTAAAAAGAGGCATGAAAATGTCCAAAAGACCTATTCAGTTACTTTTGAACAAAATATTTATTTTCCAAATTTTCTCTTAATATGAATTTCCAACCCAAACCCTCCTAATCTCTTTTATGAAATTGATTTATTTTCCACCCCCATCATATCAATCACTCAAATGTAAAGTTGCAACTTTAAATTAATTATTTTTGTTATTTATAAAGTTTGTACTGTTTTTTTTTTTTTAAACCAGCCACAATAGTAATTGCATGGGCATTTTGGATATTTTTGTGCCACTTATTAGAGGTTTTTTACAAATGGTCCACTTGCAATTGTGTCAGAAAATTTAGGGGAAGCGATTGGAATTACCAATCTCCAGGGAAGGTTTTAGCAATGGTCAAAACTTCATATGAGGTTAGCAATTTGCCTTATGTTTTATGAATAAGATTATTTAAAAATTACATACATGAAATTTCAACCTATGAAAATTTAGTAAAAGCACAACATTCAAAATAAACTTTACAATCGATATATAACATACATTTTAAGTATATATGAACACATATTTAAACGGAATTAGATTATATTGGATCGGATATGAGTGGATACGATGAGAGGCGATTTGGCCCTCCAGTGATGTGATGACATGTGGCATCACATAAAAACCAAGTGACATCTCAGCACCATGTAAGTAGACCTTGGGAGCATTTTAGACACCTTGCATCCGCCTTGATGACCTCAGCCGGCCGAGCTATGAACGGCACAGCAAGATACCAGGTCGGCGTAAGAGGCGACTTGCTTCCGTCAACCTGATCGGAATTCGGTTAGCGACCTGCTTGACGTATTGGGCGACCTCCTCCTTAAGCAAATTATTGTCTCTAACTACCCTGGGATCACAATGCCACGATGATGAAGCAAATCCCTGCCCCACCCGCTTGGGACGCAACTAGATAAGCTTAACCAGCTTACGCTAAGTCCGCCTCTAAGCATGAAACACCTCTGAATTAGACGAGCCGGTGATCTTGCACACGCTTTGTGAGGCTCACGGTAGCTTGCCTATATAAAGGCGTCCCAGTAGCTAGAAAAGGTATGCACGATTTAGCTCTCACAACACTCTAGCTCTCTTGCTTTCTTGCAATTAAACACCCAATTCACAAACTAAAGCATCAGAGTGCCCACCCCGGGTAAAGCAATCCAGACACTCTGATTACATCTCTCTTGCAACTCGACCTGGTGACCTACTCAGTTCGGCGTCCGAGCTGTTCACCAACAGGGAGCACCAGGTCGCGCAACATCAATTGGTGTCGTTTGTGGAATCACGTTTCACAAAAGTCAGCTCTCACCCGTCAACAATGCCAACAACAACAACGTGCGTGTTGACGACACTGTCGCGGGGTCAGGACCCACCGGTACAGAACCAGGAGATTCCAACTATCACGATTGGGCAGTTTACGGTCCTCTTGACCCTACCAGGCATCCCTACCATGCAAAATCTAATCCTTCCTCTTCCCACCGTAAACATGCCTCTCCCATTGGTCAAGCTCTCCGCGGTTTCTGTTGGGATTGATGACCGCCAGTTTCACGAGCTAGTGCGGTTCGCCCGCGGGATAGACTTGTAGATGAGAACATGGAAGGGATGTTTTGCAACAATGGTTGGGATGTAACAATAGTAACAACATCAACAATAGCAGCAACAACAGTAGCATCAACAACAACACCAATAGCACCAGGTCACTGGTCAAAATGTGAACTAGCACCAACAGCCCGACGACGAGAACCATAATTAGGTACTGGATCCACGTCGTTGTCATGATGATCCGAGTCAGGTTCCCACTGTGGAATCGAGTCGAGATGTGACATCCGAGGCTACCAGCTCCACTGAGGAGTCTAGGAGAAGGCGTCGCAGACGTACACACTGCAACATAGGGAGGAGTCGCCCCACCCTGAATGACAATGAGGAGGCAAAGAAGGAAGAGGAAAAGAAGGAGGTGAGCTAGATCACCACCTCGTCAGCATGGCTGGTGACCCGCACCTCACCACTAGTCATTGAAATCCTCACGGCCCCACGACCTAAAAATTTCAAGGCCACCAGCCTAGAGTCCGATGATGAAACAACCAACCCAGTCGACCACCTCGACAACTTCTAGGCTTTGGTGTAGCTTCATGGGGCCAATGGTGAAAGCCTATGCATGGCCTTTTCAGTCACTTTTCGTGGTACAACTCGGATGTGGTATTCGGGACCGGAAGCTGACTCAATCAAAAGTTGGAGTCAATTCGCAGACCTCTTCACTACTCACTTTGCGACGAGCAAATGGTGTCCCAAGTCAGTAACCTGCCTCCTCAATGCCGTTCAACGACCTGACAAAAAGCTTTAGGACTACATCAAGTGATTCAACCTGGGGCAGCTACAAATCCCTAACCACGACCCAGCCATCCAGCTCACTGCAACAGTCAACAACGTCTAACACCCTGACTTGCACTGGGAGGTCGAGTTGAACCCTCCAGCCTCTATGGAGGAGTTCCTCAACCAGGCTGCCAAGTTTACAAAAGTCGAAGAAGCACTAGGGTTGCGGTTAGAGATGAGTGGAAAGCGAAAGAGATCGGAGGACAATTTGCGGAGAAACAAGCAAAGGAAAAAGAGCAGGTCACCATGGCATAGCAGGTCCCCCCATAATAGGCAAAGTAGGTTGCCTCATAGAAGAAGTAGGTCCTTGTACAAAAGTAGCAGATCTTCAGGCCAGCACTTTCGCAACCCTCCCGTTTAGAACCAGAACTACACCACACTGAACACGAAGGGAGGGGAGACCCTCATGCAGATCAAGTCGGCTGAGTACATGAGATGGCCACCTCGAAWGAGTAGAGACCCCGCCAACTAAAATCTGAACAAGTACTGCCACTTCCACCATGACATCAGCCACGACACTGAGGACTGTCGTAACCTCAAGGATGAGATCAAGCTGATCCACCAAGGTTACCTTAAAAAGTTCATCAAATAGGAAGATCGAGACCGGCCTACTAATCGGCCAAGATGTGCCACAATTGAGCAAGGACTAGAATAGAGACCAGCCTCCATGAGACCCACCATCAACAGGGAGGCCCCTCCGTGGTGTAACTAACATGATCACAGGCGGGTCCATTGTAGCAGGCTACAGCATGTCAGTCAAAAAGAATTTAGTCTGGGAGCTTGTGCATGAGGACAAGAACCTACCAAAGCCCCCTCGAGTGGATGAGGTGATCTACTTCATCGAGGATGACACTCACAAGGTCTAGTATCCACATGATGACGCCCTCATGGTCAAGTTAGTGATAAATGATTTCGAGGTAAAGTGGATTTTGATCGACTCTAGCAACTCAACGGACACCATTTTCCTGGAGGTGTTTGAGCAGATGGAGCTAGAAAGGGAGGACTTGCTCTTGGATGATGTCCCCCCTGGTTAGATTCAGTGGAGAAGTTGTATGGCCCCAAGGTCGAATCAATGTACTAGTGGCAGCGAGCTCAACACCGATCCAAGTGCACTATAACCACGACTTCCTAGTGGATGCAACTCCCTCACCCTACAATTTTATTTTAGGCCAACCAGTCCTAGACACCCTTAGAGCCGTGGTGTCGACCTACCATCTTTCATTAAAATTTCCAATAGATAATGGAGTTGGAGTAGTGTGAGGTCATCAGCTCGAGTCTCACAAGTGTTACGTGGCTGCACTGAAAGGGACAAGCAAGCAAGTTGCTGATGTCGACTTGGAGCTGCCCCCGAAAAACGGTGACAAAAGAGCTCTTTCCATGGAGGACACCGTCCTAGTGCCAGTCTCAGATACCGACCCCATGAAGATGGTGCAGATTGGAGCATACCTCAGTGAGTCATTGCGATCTAAACTGGTAAGCATTTTAATTCGAAATTTAGATGTTTTTACTCGGTTGGCAGTAGATATGACTAGCATAGATCCCTTTGTCATAAGTCATAAACTAAACGTTGACCCTTTAATGAGACTAGACCCATAGCGGAAGAAGAACCTCGCTTAGGAGCGGTGGAGGGTAGAAGATGAGGAGGTTCGGAAGCTCTTCCCAATAGACTTCATTAGAGAGGTCCAATACCCGAGTTGAATTACAAACCTAGTGCTCATGAAGAAGGCCAACGACAATGGCACATGTGCATCGTCTACACCGAGGCCCAAAGGACAACTTCCCACTCCCTAGGATAGATCACCTGATAGATGCGACCTCGGGGTTCGAGTTGTTAAGCTTCATGGATGCCTATTCCGGTTACAACCAAAGCTAGATGGATCTAGCCGACCAGGAGAAGACAAAATTTGCAACTAAAACATGCCTTTGCTGTTATAAAGTGATGCCGTTTGGCTTGAAAAGCATTGGGGCGAACTACCAACATCTTGTAAACAAATGGTTTTTTGAGTTAATTGGCAATAAAATTGATGTTTACGTTGATGATATGGTTGTAAAAACTCAGTTTTTGAACTCTCTAATTTCTAACATGAACAATATTTTTAACATTCTAAGAAGATATAACATGAAGCTCAACTCTAACAAGTGTGCCTTTAGAGTCATGCCGGGCAATTTCCTTGGGTACATAGTGAACCAATGTGGCATCAAAGCCAACACGAATAAAATTGCAGGCCATCCTAGATATGAGACCCCCTAGGTCAATTAAAGATGTTCAAAGACTAACAAGTCGGGTAGCTGCCTTGAACTGGTTTATGTCCAAGTCGGCTAGGCGGTGCCTACCATTTTTAAAGCCATGAAAACGAAGCAAGACTTCGAGTGGACCGAATAGTGTCAACTCACTTTTGATGAGTTCCCCGCCCTTGCTAACCGAGCCAAAACCTGGAGATGAGCTAAAACTCTAACTCTCTGCGAGTGATGAGGTAGTTAGCTCGGTTCTAATTTGCAAAGTGGACATAGTTTGCAATGACCTATCTATTACATGAGTAAGGTCCTACACGTTGATAGACTAGGTATCGCAATATCGAGAAGCTGGCCTTCTCCCTGGTGCTAACAGCTCGTAAATTGCGCCCTTACTTCTAGGCCCACCCCATTATAATCTTAACCAATAGACCTATGAGGCAAGTTCTTTAGTAGACCGAGGTTTTAGGAAGGTTAACAAAATGGGCAATCGAGTTCAGTGAGTATGACATCTGGTTTGAGCCATGCCCAGCGACCAAGGCAAAAGTCTTGGCCAAGTGCATGTTCAACACGCTGAGCCTTGGGGTTGTGAAGCCTGTGACCACTTTGGAGGCTACTTCCAGTGCAGCACCAGACCCAACTTAAGACGAGGAGCCCTGGATACTCCATGTGGAGGGCTCTTCCAACTAGTGTGAAAGTGGAGCTAGACTAATTCTCTATGGACCTAGCAAAGTGAAACTAGAGTATGCTCTCGGATTCTCATTCTAAGCCCCAAACAACAAAGCTAAGTACGAGGTGTTGATAGTTGGGCTATCATTGGCAAAGGAGGTTGGCGTGAAGCAGCTTGTTGTGTGCAGCAATTCACAACTAGTGGTGAATCAAGCAAGTCTTGAGTTCCACTCTTGGTACATCGAGCAAGTCTTGAGTTCTAAAAACACTGAGGCCGACACACTCTCAAAGTTAGCTGGTGTGACAGACATTATAAAGATAATGGTTTACATTGAAGACCTACCACGACATAAGATAAAAAGGGTGGCAGAGGAGGTCACTCTTGTCATGGTTGCAGAACTAAGCTAAATTGATCCACTTGTTGACTATCTTCACCACAGGACCCTACCAATAGAATGCAATGCAACTCAGAGGCTAGGGTGTAGTGACAGTCAACTTGGTTGTGATCATTGGCGAATAGCTATATTGCAGGTCGTTCACACTCCCCTGCCTGCACTGCTTGCGCCCAACAAAAGCGAACTAAGTGTAACCTGAAATCTACGAAGGTCTTTGCCGAGGAAACTTAGGGGGCAGGGTGCTGGCACAGAAAGCCCTACGACAAGGCAATTATTGGCCAACCATAAAAGCGGATGCAATAGAACTCGTTCGGAAGTGCGACAAATGTTAGCGACACACTAACATACCACACCAGCCTGCAGCCAACTAGAGGTAACTTATCATCCCATGGCCATTCGCATAGTGGGGGAAAGATATCCTCAGTCCATTCCCACCTACGAATTGGCACAGAAGGTTCATGGTGGTCGCGGTGGACTACTTTATGAAGTGGGTGGAAGCCGAGCCGATGGTATCAATTATAGCTGGGAACATGCAAAACATAATTTGGAGGAACATCGTATGTAGATTCAGACTCCCCAGGGTGTTGATATCAAACAATGGGAAGTAGTTTGAGGATATCAAGTTACATAATTGGTACGCCGAGATGGGAATCCAACATAATTTTGTCGTGGTGGCCCACCCTTAGTCGAACGGTCAGGCCGAAGTGACGAACAGGGCAATACTTCGCAAACTTAAAGCTAAACTCTCTCGAGCTAAAGGTTTGTGGGTGTACGTGCTACACAGTGTTCTATGGGCCTATCAAACTACCATCAAGATTGCGAGTGACCAGTGAGACTCCCTTCAATTTGATGTACAGGACAGAGGCCGTCATCCCAACTGAGATCGAAGTGATGACATTGCGGTTAAAGGTGCATGATGAAGAGGCTAATGAGGACGAGCTGCGGACAAACCTCGACCTAGTGGAGGAAGTTCTGACTTGGCCTACATCCGGATCGCGACGTAACAACAATGAGTAGCTCGGTACTATAACACTCGTGTTAAGAGACGCCGATTTCGAGTTGGCGACCTGGTATTCAAGAAAGTTATGGTACCTGATCCTGGCACGGGAAAGCTAGGTCCGAACTAGGAAGGCCCCTATAGAGTCTTAAGGGTGATCGGTGAAGGCACGTATGGGAGCCAAGGTGCCCCATGCATGCAGGAATGGTAATGGGGCGGGGCAGGGACGGGGAGCCTCTCCCCGTCCCCACTAACGGGGACAAGGTTATCCCCATCCCTATCCCCACGGGGATCCCCATTCCTCGTGAGTTTTTATAATGCTAAACATTTTGTTTTTATTTGTTATTTTATTTAAAAAATAAAAATAAAATAATTAAAATTTATAATCCTATTAGAAAAGATTCAAACATATTCAACCATATTTTTAAAAATACTAATATATAGATGTATGTGTACATATATACATATATAACGTAAGCACATATATAAATATATATTAGTGGGGATCCCACGGGGTGGGGATCGGGGTTTCCGTAGGCGGGGAGTGCTCTCCCCGCTCCCGCCTCATCCATGCTAACGGGGATGAAAATTTTCCCATCCCTATCCCAGCGAGGGGAAAATCATCCCCATCGCCGCCCCATTCGAGGTGGATCCCCATGGGGATCAGGGAAAAGGGGAAAATTGCCATCCCTACGTGCGTGGAACGTCGACAACTTAAATAAGTTCAATTGATGAAGAGTTTGGAGTTTCGAGCTGCATCCTTGAGAATTGTGAATTACACTAAGTGCAAAAGTATAGACCGCCCACTATGGCGACTTGGTCGAGCTGACCTATGTTTTAGGAACTTCGGCTAAATGAATAAGGGGAAGCCAAACCGTTTTAAGCTCTAAGGCCCCCTAGGCTGACATTGGAAGACGTCGATAGCTCGGTAGCATTTCGACTTAGCCGAGGAGATATACAGTTCAACGACATTTTGACTTAGCTGAAATTGCAAGTCTAGTCGCTTTGGCACCTAAGCAATTGGTGCACCTCGTCACCTCGACTTGCATTCTACACTTAACCTATTTTCTAAGATTGAAAATAAAAGGTGCAAAGGGTGACAATATGTGTAAAAGGTTGTTTTCATTAAAAAAGGAAAAGAGAGTACATCACTACTCAAAAAAAGTATCTCGTTCAATAAAAAACTAAGCATCCATGTGTAAAGGGGATTCCAAGAAAAGAGGCAGTTTAATGTTCATCATCAGCATCCCGCTCTCCAACGCCCTCTTCGACCTCATCCTCTCCATCCTCCATGTCATCCGAAGTGTCCAACTCAGCATCCATCTGGGTGCTCACTTTATTTGGAAACGAGCTGGCCGAGATGTGGCCGAAGTTGAAGTTCGAATGTAGCTGTCGAAGGTAGCGATGGAACAAGTGAAATCCTTTCCTAAAATGTGGCATGGCATCTTCCGCCTTCGTGTGCTCGAACTCAGACAACGTCTAGGACTCCTCGACACTAAGCTGCTTTGCCCGCTAGATGTCCTCAACTTACTTAGTCCACCTTTCTTCGAGCTGTCGAGCTTGCTTGGTGATGTTGTCACTCGCCTCCTCTAGTTGGTGAGTCAGGCTAGACGACGCATCGAGGAACCGCTAACAATCTTCTTGGGCCTACAACTGAGCACTCTCCAAATGCAACCGAAGGGACTCATTCTCAGTTGTCATATGTGCGGTGTTGCACTCCATAGTGATGGTGCGGTCATATAGAGCCCGGGTCATACAACTCACCTAGAAAGAAGAAAGAGTTAGCAAGGTGCACATATAGGAAGACCAACTGTTAAAATATGCAAGTACTTACCGACAACGTGTCTCAAATTATCATACTACAGCGGTCGGCGGAACTCCATTGGCTGAAGTCCTATCGGTGACACTCCGTTGGCTGAAGTATTCTTGGTGACACTCCTTTGGCTGAAGTCCCACCCATCTTCAGGAAGAAGTATGCCAGTGCTCACCTCGAAGTCAACACGAGGATCTTGAATCCTATCAGTGGTAGTGACATCCTAGTTCAGGAGGTAAACTAGGCCGCACAAGCCAAACCCCTCATAGGCAAGGTCGGGGAACGTGTAAGTCAGGGGCAGAGTGAACTGGTTAGGCATGGTCGCGTTGTCAACGGAGGTCGGACCGACGTTATCGTCGTTGATGTCCACCACATCAGGCTCCCTAGCCAGTAGCCTCCTCTCCACAACTTCTTGCTTTGTCTCCAAAGCATGTGTAGACCTTGCCACCCTCCTCTTTTTCTTGGGAGCCCTCCTCTTTGTAGCTAAAACAGACGCCAAGTCCGACATACCTGCCAAAAAAGAAAGTGATCTAGTGAGGTTGGAAAATCTAAAGAGATCAACATAATAATGTACCATGCGGATGACCTATCCACGTAACAGTCCATTCCCAATGAGCATTGATTCGGCCAAAAACTCATTAGCCAAGGACTATCGC
This sequence comes from Nelumbo nucifera, assembly GCF_000365185.1. Next base: position 3,251,872 of record NW_010729112.1, on the reverse strand, counting down.
TCTACGAGGAACAAAACTTGGTTCGCTAGCTTGTCGTCTAACTCAACATCTGGGACCCTTCTCAGCTCACTCCTCCAAGTGGTATCCATGCGCGAGCCATCTTCCCGTGATAGGAAGAAGTACCTTGACTTCCAGTTTGCCACTTTCGAAGGGAAGCCGCTTAAAAGCTTGTAACCATGTCGGTAGCTCAGATAAAAATTGTAAGGCTCCTAATGCATTTTATTTATTTGGTAGAGCCAGGGAAGATAATAAATTTGTGCTCTAAGCCGAGGTGAAAATAGATGGATATCATCCCTACCAGTGTCCTAATTGAGTTCGGGTAGAGCTACCCTAAGAAAATGCTGTAGTGTGAAAGCACCCCGCAAATAAAAGGGTGTAGTGCGATATAAAGCCCAGCGATAAGCGCCTCTTCAAAGACGCATTCCTTTGTCCACCCATGGTTCCAAGGACGTTGATCCTCTCTGGGTAGGATGAAGCCATCATAGGACTCGGGAATCTGGAAGGTCGCCGCCAAGGCAACTAACTCCTACCCACTCAGTTCGGTAGGTCCAAACTCTGACTTGGTCTTTGGTTGTGGAGAGGTCGAGGCCCCTCTATGGGACCCCCATCTCTCTTGAGTCAAGGTCCGCACCTCATCTCGAGTGGCCTGGGGATACTCCCGCTCCGACCCACTAGACATAACGTAAAAATAAGGACTCATCGGGAACTAAGAGAAGACCGACCTTGCGCAAAAAACCAAACTCGTTTGCGAGCTGCTTGAGATCTCGTTCAAGCAATGCTTTGGAGGACTCCAAAAACAAGGCAATGGGAACCCATCGGGGAGCCCCCTATTTAAAGTAGACGAATGCAGGAGTTGATGACAGAGATGTGTTTCATTTGACGACCCAGAAAGGGAGCACACCTATTCACCACTAGGCGACGAATTTAATTTTTTAATTTACGCGCTCAATTCAACCACTTTGGCACTTGGCGGTAAAATTCGAAATTTGAACTTACATGCCCAATTCAAAATTCAAACTTAATGCATGCGATGACTCGCTCTCTAGACTGGGCGGTTGAAGACCAAGCTTGCGATGAACTTACCAGACCCATCACTTTGGACCAAAGGCTTGCGATGAACTACTTCCTTTGCCGAACCGACTTTGACTCGAGAGTGGGGGGCAATTGATGAGGCCCCCCAATGACGTCGTGATGACATGTGGCATCACATAACAGCCAAGCAACATCTCAACACCACATAAGCAGACCTCGGGAGCGTTTCGAACACCTTGCACCCTCCTTGACCACCTCGGCTGGCCGAGCTATGAACGGCATGGCAAGACACCAGGTTAGCGTAAGAGGTAACCTGCTTTCTCTGACCTGACCCGAATTCGATTAGCGACCTACTCGACGTGCCGAGTGACCTCCTCGTTAAGCGGGTTATCGTCTTTGACTCCCCTAGGATCATGACGCCCCGACAACGGAGTAGATCCACGCCCCACCTGCTTTGGACACAACCGGTTAAGCGTTACTAGCTTACATGGAGTCCACCTCTGGGCATTAAACCACCTCCGAATCAGATGGGCGAGTAATCTCGCACACACTTCATGAAGCTCATGGCAGCTTGCCTATATAAAGGCACCCTAGTAACCAGAAAAGGTATGCATGATTTAGCTCTCACAACACTCTAACTCTTTTGCTTTCTTGCAATTAAACATCTAATTCGCTAACTTAAGCATCTAGTTCGCTAACTTAAGCTCGACTAGGCAACCTACTCAGTTCGACATCCGTGCTATCTGCCAACAAGGAGCACCATATCACGCAACATTAAGATACATACTCCATCCAATTATAAATGGATCGAATTCAAATGTAATTCAAATTTGGACAATCATAATCCGTTTGCAGCCCTAAGTGGTGAGACTGCAGTAACTTGTAATATAGTATCATGCACTTTTGAGGTATTTTCACTTGATTTTAGTCATAGCAAGATTACATCGATGAGGGCAGACATATAGACACTCATAATAACTTAGAGAGTTAGAGATTTGGTGACAAAAATGCAACACAAAATGCACCATCCAGGTCATTTTTACACTGGTATTTACGCTGATCTGATGGACAGCTGACGATCAATCTTCTTCTTCACCACCTTCCCGACGTCTGAGAAGCTTCTGAGCGTTACTTTCTTGGCATCCGAGTTTAATGGACTACTGGGACCAACGAATTTCGAACAAACTGCACCGGAAACACCGTCTGTTTCCGCTTCTTTCTCAGGGTTGAGAAGTGAATTCCCTGATTCTTCAACAGGAGAATTCCAGAGATGTGATCCTTCAGCGTCCTCATTAGCACCAGGAAAAGTAGTGGGCTTCTCTGATGGTAACCTGCTTCCTTCTGAAGAACTCTCGCCCAGATTTTTTGTTGGGCTTAGTGGTTCATGTGGACTAAGCTCTTCTAAATCATACCATCTAGGACTGTTGCTGGAATGCGAGCCAAACGATGAAGTTCTAGAGGATGAGGTTGATGAGGACTGATCAGGAGGAAACACTGAATTACCAAACCCTTTAATCTCCTTAGTTATTTTCAGTGCTTTGTGGCGTGCTTCTTTGAGTGCCTCTCCTCCTCCTAGAAGTTCCAGTATTCTCTCCGACTTCTTTTGCATGTTGATACCCCAATCGAACCTGAAACAAGCCCAAACTGATCAGAATATAAAGAATATGTTGAACTTATATTATAGATATATGTTAAAAGGTGCAACCCATTTCTAGGATTTTTATCCTTAACAACTTAACTGATCAATAAAGCCTTATCCCAACTATATCTATATGCATGGTTTTTCCTGCTTGGCCAGTTCAATTAAGGCTGCAAATATATATGGCTTACTCCTATCTGATCCGATAAATCTGATTCAATATCTATTAGTTCGATTCGTTATGTGTGTGTATGTTTGTAAGGATAGTTTGAATTAATGTTGTACTTTTACTAAATCGTCATACATTCAACTTTCATACAAGTAAATTTCAATTCATTTTCTTCATAAAATATAATATCAAAATCATTTAATTTTTGTTCATTTTATTAATAAAATATGATGAGGGGTAATTTGGTCCTCTCAATCGTATGATACGTGGCTTCCCTATGACACCTCAGTGCCGAGTCAACAAACTAGCTCAATAAAATTAGCTTGGAGCATCTCACCCAGGCCGACCTCTACTTCGGCGAGACCGAAGTAGGTGACCTTGTAAGATTACGGTGAGCTGTCCTACGAGTCAGTCAAGCTGTAGGGACTTAAAACGACCTACTAAGGAGAGCTCGCTAACAACCCCCTGTAGTTCCCAGTACAGCTCGGCAAGGCCAAGTTGGCAGACCTGTAAGATTACGATGAGCTGTCCTAAGAGCCGGTCGAGCTGAGAGAACCTAAGGCGACCTAGGAGGAAGAGCTCACTAACTGTCCCCAACAGCTCGCTACCAAAGGCGCTGATAGTGCGACCATTAGAATAGCTGATCGTGTCGCGCGCCAGGTTTTATGCGAACAAATCGTAACTCCCGAGAAGATCTTTCAACTAACACCTTAACGTGACTGAATATAGGGAAACAACTCTACAAAGAGCTCAAGATAGTTACCCTAAGCCCCTTGTGTCCAAGAGCCTATATAAGATGTCCAGATCCACCCAGAAAGGTATGCACATGGATACCCTCAAAGCTCCCTTATGTTCTCAGAGATTACTCCTACACACTCATTGACTTAAGCATCAGAGTGCCCTCCCCGGGTAAAAACTACCCGGGGACCCTCACCTCCTTTCTCTTTACAGCTCGCACTCAGCTCGATCACATAGAAACCAGCTCGGCCATACAGCTCATCACTACTAGGTTGGGCCCTTGTTTGAGCCAGATCACAAGACATGAGGGAGCATCCAGATTGTGCATCACCAATTGGCGCCGTCTGTGGGAAACCGCTACAAAAAGCTAAGTTCTCACCTTCTAGAAAGCTGAATTCTCTCCTTTTAATTTCCATTTCTATTAACTCAATGACATTTTTGAGCAGCATTAACATCAAGAATGAAGAATCAATCACTGGGGGGCAAGAACATCCATGATGAACCTTGAGAACCCCCCTGTAACAATTAGATGCAAGCATGGGAAAACAACCAGCAACAAAATGACCAACAGTAGTAGAACAATCAGCAGTGGAACGACCTAAACAACCAGCCTCCCATCGACAATGCGACCCTCGATAACAACTAGCTACTGGTGGAGAGTCAAGGTACGACTCCTGGGACTGGGTTCGCCAGCTCATCTGCGGGGACTAGGAAAAAGCTTGGAAGGTGTACTTACCATGCTAAAAAAAAAGAAGCCAGCCCGCTTCGACAAGGGAAGTGTCAGGAGGTAAAGTGAACAACAAAGAAGGGACAACAACAACGAGAAAAAGAAGAGAAGTAAATCACCTAAAAGAAGCAAGTCGGGTCGGAGTAGGCGCAACAACTCACCACGAAGAAAAAGCAGGTCGCCTCGTAGAAGGCGCAATAGCTCACCATGAAGAAAAAGCAAGTCGCCTCGAAGCAGGCACAACAGGTTGCCATGAAGAAAAAGCAAGTTGCCACCTCGGGGCTCGACTCAATGACAAGCCACTCCACCTCTGTACAACAGCTCACCTTTAACGAGCTGAAAAGAGAACTTAGCTTGCCTCCGCTGTTAACCAAACTTGAGACCGAGGACGAGCTTAAACTTTACCTCTCTGCAAGTGACGAGGTTGTTAGTTCGGCCCTAGTAAGAGAAGTAAATAAGACACAACGACATAGAGAAGCTCACCTTTGCGCTGGTGCTAACTACTCGAAAGCTATGACCTTATTCCCAGGCCCATACCATAAAGCTCAATGAATACAACATGACCAGCGATAAAAACACCGGTCCTGGCAGACTTCATTGCTGAGTGCACCTTTAGCTCGCCACCTTCTATAATGGCAGAATGGGAATCGAAAGCTTCATCCAGCGCGACACCACTCCCAGCTCGTGAGATAGCAGAGTAGGGATGAGGAGCCCTGGATACTTCATGTGGATGGCTCGTCTAACTAGGGGGGAGCGAAACTGGGTTAATACTCTATGGACCTAGCAAAGTAAAGCTGGAGTACGCGCTTCGGTTTCAATTTCAAGCTTCTAACAATGAGGCCGAATATGAAGCATTGCTGGCTCGATTGGCACTAGCAAAGGAAGTAGGAGCCAAACACCTTGTAGTGTGCATTGACTCACAGATTGTCGTAAATCAAGTGAATGGGGAATACAAAGTGCGAGAACCTTCAATGACTGCCTTTATTGGCCAAGGTGAGAGAACTCTCCAATTTTGACTCTTTCTGAGATCGAAAAATACATAGGCCGATGCCCTTTACAAACTTGCGAGCATGATTGACTCGACAAAAAAGAACAATTTACATAGAAGAGCTACCTCACCCATCTATAGAAATGGGGGGCAGAAGAGGTCGCTTACATAACAAATACAGAGTCGAGCTGGATAGGTCCAACCTTCGACAAGGCATGTTGCCAAAAGAACAAAATGCAGCTCGACTCATAGAACGACAAGCAGCTCGCTATGTGATAGTAGGTGAGCAAATCTATAGGAGGTTTTTCATGTACTACAGAGCTGAGCTGGATAAATCAAACCTTCGATGGGGCATATTACCAAAAGAATGAAATGCAGCTCGACTCATAGAACGACAAGCAACTCGCTATGTGATAGTAGGCGAGCAGCTCTACAAAAGGTATTTCATGTACTATAGAGCCAAGCTAGATAGATCCAACCTTCGATAAGGCATATTGCCAAAAGAACAAAATGCAGTTCGGATGATGGAATGACAATCAGCTTGCTACGTGATAGTAGGCGAGCGGCTCTACAAAAGATCCTTCACTTTACCATATTTATGAAGCTTGCACCGAACTGAGGCAGATCGGGTGTTACATGAGATCCACGAAGGGATTTGTGGAAGACACTTAGGAGGCCGGGCCCTAGCTTAGAAAGCCTTACGACAAAGGTATTGCTGGCCCACCATGAAAACAGATGTGGTTGAGCTAGTCCTGAGATGTGATAAATGCCAGCAACACGCCAACATCCTACACCAGCCAGCGTGTGCTCTCTTCTTTCCCCATATTTGATGTTTGAAGAAGAAACTGCGGCTCGCCCAGCCTCAATCCAAGCTAATAAAGCAGGCAACCTATGAAACCAACCGGACCAATTACCCTTTCTGAGAGTTACTCTCTTCGCCGAGCTAACGCTGGCTCAAGAGTGGGGGGCAATTGATGAGGGGTAATTTGGTCTTCTCAATCATACAACGACACGTGACTTTCAAATGACACCTCAGTGCCGAGTCAGCGATCTAGCTCAATAAAATTAGCTTGGAGCATCTCACCCAAGTTGACCTTTACCTCAGTGAGACCGGACTAGTTGTCCCCGTAGGATTATGGCGAGTTGTCCTAGGAGTCAGTCGAGCTGTAGGGACTTAAGGCGACCTGCTAAGGAGAGCTCGCTAACAACCCCCTGCAATTCCTAGTACAGCTCGGTAAGGCCGAGCTGGCAGACCTGTAAGATTTTGGTGAGCTGTCCTAGGAGCTGACCAAGCTGAGAGGACCTAAGGCAACCTACGAGGAAGAGCTTGCTAACCGTCCCCAGTAGCTCGCTTCCAAAGGCGCTGATAGTGCGACCTTTAGAATGAATCATCGTGTCACGCGCCAGATTCTATGCGAACGAATCGTAACTCCCGTGAAGATCTCTTAACTGACACCTTATTGCGCCCGAAAATTGGGAAACAACTCCACAAAGAGCTCATGACAGTTACCCTAAGCCCCCTGAGTCTAGGAGCCTATTTAAGACGTCTAGATCCCCCCAGAAAGGTATGCACATTGATACCCTCAAAGCTCCCTTATGTTCTCAGAGATTAGTCCTACACACTCATTGACTTAAGCATCAGAGTGCCCTCCCTGGGTAAAAACTACTCGGGCACCCTCACCTCCTTTCTCTTTATAGCTTGCACTCAGTTCGGTCACACAGATACCAGCTTGGCCATACAGCTCGTCACTGCCAGGTTGGGCCCCTGTTTGAGCCAAATCACAAGACACGAGGAAGCATCCAGATTGTGCATCACCAAAATATAATATTTTTATCATTGTTAGTTTAATTTACTTATACGTATATGTGATTTGATGTCATTCATTTGCAGCCCTAAGTACAATATGCTCAATATAAATGGATAAAATGGATAAGTTACCCTCGCTCATCTACATATTTAAATGTTCCAAGCTCTTCAATGACTTCAGTAGCACATTGGAATTCTTCAACAAAATCTTCAGGCCCATGAGTGAGTAAGAACTCAAGAAGAATCAATGACTTGTAGGATTGCCTCCATAGCTTTTGATCAATAGCATAGAACCTACAATAAGAATTTTCCAAATTAAAAAATATACATGGATCAGTCTAAATGCATGAACAAATGATAACAATTAACAGTGATGAAAGTTTCTTAATTTGTTTATTGCAAAGCTTGATAAATACATCAGGCCAACTTAGGATACTCAAAACTCAAAAGATGCCTCTCAAGTGTTCATGTAACATGTTTGGTTTAACCCTCATTCTTTCTCATTCTTACCTAAGGTGAAATTCTAAAATGGACAAGAATGGTAAAAATGGGTAGAAAGAGAAAATATTGCTATGAGCCAAATGGTTTTATCTTAAAAAGGAATTATTTCAAACTGGCGAGTGCCATATATGTGGCTCATTTTCATTCTTAAAACAAATTGTGTTAATGGTCATGAACCACTAACTTAGGTCTCCAAAATCATCACATAGATGTTTACTGGTGGATGGTTGGCGATCAATGCCCGTTAGCATAAGTTTTCATGACAATCTACCAATAAACGTTGATGGCGGTGGTTTTGTAGACCTAGGATGGTGATTAATGACCATTGGCATAGAGTTTCTTTAAAGAATGAAAATGAGCAAGATGGGGCATGATTATTTTTCATACTGTAGGATGCCTCGATTTTTGTGCTATGGCTTGATTTTTCATTATTGTCTAAAATGAGCAAGAATTAAAAAAAAAGAGGCCCAAAGCAGCAAACCAAACATGGCCTAAGGTGCTGTTTAGAAAGTCTTTTTAGAAAAATCTTCCAATAGCCCAGATAGCCAAAAGATGTATTGAGCTTTTGAGGTCTTGTCTTTAAAGATAAAGACCGTTTTGCAATTGGGTCAGTTTACTGGGATTTTAAAAATGTGTTTGAAGGATATTTATCAAGTCTTTTTGAGGTCTTTCTGCATACGTGTCTTCTGATCTTACTAATTTTTGGTTACCAAATATAGAAAGACCTATTCTAGTCTTCCAAACTTGCCAAAGCCTAAAAGACTGCATAGAAAAACTTGCCAAATACCACCTAAATTAGTTTTAGGTCAAATGATCAGATTTCCAAGAATTTACAATTAATTTACCTCCTGTGAAGAACATCAACAATTCTCCAATAGTCATCAATGTCATAGGATGCCTGAGCTATTCTTGTCATTGTTCTAGCATCAGGGCCCCATGGATCATTATTAGTTGCCTCCTCAGCCAACCTATATATATTATAAAATGATATGGTTAGAAAAAATAGGTAGTGGTGATCACTTTTAATGTTGATCCCTGCAAACTATGGCCGAAGGGGGTGCTCTACAACATGAATTATTTTTCTTATTGCTGGTTCAAAAAACAAATCAATATACCATCTTATGTGTCTTTTGTTTTTAAAACTGAAATTAAAAACAAGTTCTTGAATCTGATTTCAGAATCATGTTTTTATTTGATTATTCAACATCATGCATGTTCCATAAATTATATAATTTCTATACCAGAAATTTTGTTTTATTTTAAAAACCAATATTTTGTTTTTAGAAACAAAACCAACATGTTTTTTCCCTTTAAAAATAAACTCAGAGTTCAACTGATGTGGCAATTCCAAAAACAAGTGAAAACAAAACATTCATGTTGTAAAACGACCCCTAATTTATCAGTCGGTAAATCGATTTTGAGAGATGATCAGATTGGCCAAAAGCGATTGAGTTAGAGAAATTATCCCCCAGATCATGAGCTTCATTACAAGAAAAAGAAAAAGAGATCAGGCATAAGATGACTGGTTTAATGCTGATTCAATATCTAGATAACCAATTAGATGTTCCTCATTATTGAACATCAATTTCAGTATGAAACACTTACAGTTCTGGTTGAGTAACATCAGTCAAGGCGAGCCTGAGTATTTTGTACTTCTCTTGAATGAAGGAAGATGCTTGCTTTTTAATATCATCTAATGACAAATTCTCCATCACTGATAAAAAATAACCAAACGGCCCTAAAAAAATGATAAAAAAGAACCAAACTAGTTTATAGAATTCTAGTTTCACATTAATCAATCAACTGTCTTGGAAAGCAATGGAGACCCAATTTCAAAAGTCTGATTTTCCCATATAGGAGTCGGAGGTTGGCTCGAATAGAGAACCGCAAGAGTCTTATGATAAATTAAAGAATTGCGCTTATGGGTAGTAGTGCTTTTCGTCCAGAATGAAAAAAAAAAAAGAAAAAAGAAAAAAAAGAAAGGGATGATTATAATAGGTTTTTACGAACATTTGGGATCGATCTTGAACCAAACAAACCCGAGAAATTCGCAAAAAATAAAAAAAGGCCGATTTCAGGCATGTAGGTCCCTACTTTTATTGGTAGTTTCACGTCCAATTGTTCTCCATTGGCAATTTCTATGGTACCTGAAAATTTTTGTATTCAAATGTTCCTTTAACCACTAGTTCATTTGAGGATTTCAGGAAACCAAATGTCAAATTTTGCGACCAAAGAAATAATGCTATTTTAAGGGGTGTTCCCAAACATGTTTGCTTTTCTTTTTTTTTTTTAAAGCAAAAACAAATGTCACATAAAAAAATCAATTAATTTTTGTATTCTAAATTATATAAAAAATAATTTACTTTAAATTAGTAGTAGACACCAAATACCAATATCATATCTACCAAATACCAATATAATATCATATGGCAAGAATATGGATTATATACAGGGGCATTTGGTAGGGGTGGATTCGAGCTGAGGTGAGCCGAATAGCTAGTTATTTGAGCTTGGCTCGGCAAGGTAGTACAAGGCTCGAGCTCGATCTTGGTTCAAGCTATAACCTTAAGCTCGAACTCGGCTCGAGTCAAAAGCTCGTAAGCTCGATTTCGACTTGAGAAAAATGTTTTATAAAAATAAATAAATAAATATTTTTTAATTGATATTTAAAAAATTAAGAATTGTAATAATTAGTTATTATTATATATAGTATTTTTATTATATATATTATTTTCTATAATTTGATATTATTATTACTATTATTATTATTATTGTTATTATTATTATTATTATTATTATTATTATTATTATTATTATTATTATTATTATTATTATATGTATGTACGCATGCATGTATGTAGCTATTTGAGCTTGGCTCGTGAGCCTCACGAGTCGAGCTTTATTAGGCTCAAGCTCAGCTCAAAGCTCAGTTGAAACCGAGCCGAGCCAAGCTTTTCACAAGTCGAGTTCGAGAAGCTTGTGAAGAGCTTGGCTCGTGGCCTCCCCTAACTTTTGGGAAGAAAGGATGCACTATGAAATTATAAAATTTGTACTATCACTACTGACTCCTTTTTGTAGATTGATTGCAAAAATGGATACCTTAATATTATCTGAAGCTTAACTGACAGGTGCATCGACAATTACAGGTATCAATGGACCAGTTTTGGGTTGTATTTCGTCTTAATCAAAATCAATTTAGACAGGTCAGACAGTTCAATAAGACATATATATAGACACACACACACACACACAAGTACAATGGCCCGTGCAATGCACGAGATATTTGAATCGATGAATGATACCACAATTAGATATAAACCAAGTTGGGTGTAGCCACTTGTTTGATTCTACCCTACTTGTTTTAGTGTCAATCCGTTTGATTGTCCCAAAATGAAATCATACTTCAATTACTTCAACCTAATTGAGTGTGAGCGATAGTCTTAAGAAAACAAAATTGGCTTAAAACATGATCAGAGATTCCCTTTGACATATAATGTAATGTTTGTGTGTGTGCGTGTATAAGTACACAAAAAGCTTCATATTGCAACATTAGTGCAATGACTTAGAGGACTGTGGAACCAACCATAATGCTTTGTGCCAATAATAAATTTAAATCCAAGGAGTGATTCAAATTGGAACTGTGTGGGATAGATTCAATTCACTTAAAGAGCTTAGCAATAGGGGGTTTTCTGTCAACTTTCTAGTGCAAGATGTTGAAATCAAACCTAGAGGATGCCAAAAGCAAACCAGCACGAGGTTTTTGCTATTAGCTTGCAAGTGCAGGATGTTGAAAGCAAACAACTTAGATCTTCATGTAGAACAAGCAGGGATAGAGCCCGGGGGACCCAGGGGAGCCATGGCCCCCCCTATGGTTCAGAAACTCCCCACTGAAAAACAACTTTCCATGTAAATTTTCCCCTCTCCCCACTCTCCATCTCAATGGTTGCCCCCCCATGGGCCTATCCATACTTCATTTATGTTTTGGCTCCCCTTATAACAATTTCCTAACTCTGCCCCTAAACAAGTACTAAGTTTTGGTATTTTTAGGGTGTCTTTCACTGATGATTAAGAGAATTATCTTTCACTGATGGTTAAGAGAATTAAGGGTGTAAGAACTTACAAATTACAAAACACCAGAAAAAATGCTTAGAAATTACATATACAAACTTGATTTGGGCAATGTAAGCCTGCTAAAGACACATGATTTAACACAGAATTATACCCAAAGATGAAAAACACTTGAAACTTATAAGTCCAAACTTATTAAACCAAAACCCTAACTACTTAAAATTAATTAAACAGAAATAATTATCAAAGAAACTCAACTTTAAACTAAAGCATGATGTGAAACCAAAACTCCTATTGCATTTTCATAACTTAAAAGAGTGAAAGAGATAATAGAGCTTTGCAATTGTGATAAAGATGATATTGAGTACGATTTTGGCATATATTGTTGTTGAAACTTCTTGAGATGAAAGGTAAAAGACTGAATATGATCGATAATGAAGAGCAAAAACACTTGGAACTTCATTGGTTTCAAGTGTCTAAAAACCTACATTATTTCTGTATACATATTTTTCTAATCAACCACCTAGAGGTGTAAATTGGGCCATGTTGGGCTGGTGCGGCACGATCTGCATGTGGCCCATGCAAAGTGCAGGCCGTGCTTCCCTCCCCTATGATATTTTGGGGCTCAACTTGGTACAACCAACGGCCTGAGCCCATGCGGGCCCGTGTTATGGGCCGAGCCACAAACCGGGTCAAGTCATATTTTTTAAAATTTTTGAAAAAATAATGAAAATTTTAACATTTAAAAAATATATACAAAAAATAAAAAGACCTTAAAATTTTATGTTTTATGAATTTTGATGTATACAATTGTTTATATATGTAATGTAATAAAATTGAAAATAAAACTATATATTACTATATTATATAATTATTATATATAATACATAATACATAATATATATATATATAGTTATAGTTATAGTTATAGGAGTAAAGCATATAAATCGTATAATAAATAATGAGGGTAATTTTTAAAATAAAAATCAGAATTTCCAAGACAAAAACTAATGGACTTTTAAACAATGGAAAAATAAATAGAAATAATAGTGAGGGGTAATTTTGAAAATTAAAATCAAGGAGTTTTTAGAATGGAACGATTACCCTTTCCATTTTTATTAATGGTCAATATATATACACACACACTAGTGGGGACCCATGCGATGCACGGGAAATCCCATGCCCAATTTGATGAAAAAAGGATTAAGATCAAAGAACAACAATAAATTATAATAAAAACTAGATATTAAATAACAATAAATAACTCTATTTTTTGATAATTGTACACTAATTTCTGATAGTTTTCAATAATTAATAATTAAAAAACAGAAAATAAAAGTAAACTAATGATTAAAAATCAGAAAGTACACTAATTTTTTGGTAATTGTCAATAATTAGTGAAATAACAATAAATAATTTATCACAGGTTTCTAAATAATTAATTAATCAAAATTCCAAAAGTTGAATAATTTTTTATTAGTTCTAATTTTCTATTGAATTAATATATAACTTTCCAAAATTATCAAAGATGTTTTTGATAAATTTGAAGAACTATTAATTTTTACTACATTAATAATTTCCAAATACTACCAAAACTTATAAGAGTAACTATAAATTAACATATTTCCTGAGTTTTAAAAAAAAATTACGGATACTTTCTGACAATAACTATAAATGACATTTATGTACAGTAGTGGCGTAAAAAAAAATTAGATTGCATTTGGAAGCGATGCAAATAAGTGTGAATGCAAATATGTAGTGTGTAGAACGGTCCATATAAATTGAAAAGTTGGGTTAGTTTTGCACCGACAAATTTTACCTCTTACCAAACATACTTTTACCTGTAATGGATGCAAATAAGAATTCTAATAAAGTGTATGCCTTTTTTTACCAAAAGCCCAATTGAATGCAAATTTACTTCTTTTTTATTGATGTACTTTTACATTTTATTATCAGTATAAACATGTATTGAAAAATGTATTTTTTGTCATTTATCAATATATAAATGTAATGTTGCCAAACACAGACAAAAGTAAAGCAGAATGTAAATTTACCCTAAATCGGGATTTACACTCCATTTACATCATTTCCAAAAACAGCTTTATATCCGTAGGAATATCATATGATGGGTTTTTAAAAGCGGATCCGAGTTGCAAAATGCATGATTTGACTTATAAAACTTATCTTCAACAATGAATTACAATAAAATGAATAATTAATTTATCAAACCTATCTGTACCTATAACTTTTACAAATCAACCTTAGCAAATCATTTTCACCCAATGCAAATCCTTGGATAGAAAATGAATGGCTCTCTCATTCTCTGGGTTTTATTCTTCTCTGTAAAATGACATAACGACCCAACTCATACAGTCATCACACAGATAGAACCACAGAAGCATAAACGCCGCACCGCAATCGTTTTAAACTCCAAAAGACCAATCTTATTCTGTTTCTGTTCACGTTTGCCCATATAATATCGCAGTCATACATGAAGAATATCTCATCCTCCTATAATATCATGCAGGAGAAAATATTCCCAATTCATAGGGTAGTGTGTTGTGAGTAGACGTGGACAGAATTGTAAGAGATTCTGCATCAACAATCCTATTCATAGTAGGAAACATGGGCCGCTCGTTTTATAGAATTTTATGCTGGCCGGCAACAAAAACTGTGGTTTCTCTTGCTCAACGTAAGGATGCCAACCGTTACGAACAGACTTGAAATGGGAAATATATCATGCTATCCTAATCTTCGGCAGTTACATTTTTTAGGGCTTAATTTGAAAAAAGTAAAAATATAAATATGTACAGTATAAATACATACAAAATAATAGAAAGTATAAGATGTGATGTCTGGGGGATGCAATGGAAAATCCAATATGTAAATTTCATTAAATTCAGAATTTATCATTAATTATCATAAATTATGATCAATTTAATGAAATTATGGATTTTTTATTGTTAATTACATTTATGATTAATTAATAGAATCTTAATTCGTGGTTAATAAAAATGCCCTGTTAAATAATAATAAATTAAAAATGTGATAAATTTATGTTCAACTCCTCTTTTGTTAATTAAATTACCCAACCCATTGACAGAGTACCCAAACCGGGCACATATGGGACCCAGGCAATACATGGGCCCTGTCAAGCAAAATAAACATTTCCCAAGTTGGGAGCCGGTGAGACAATCCAATCCAACCCAACCATTATTTTGTTAATGGGTAACATTATTAACCATTAATTGACATTTTAAGTTACTGAAAATATAAAAAAGAATTACTTAAAATTTTCAATAAATATTTGACAATATCAAAAAATGTTTGTAAAAGTAATTTTTTTATTGCACCTAATTGTTTGTAAATTGATATTTTGAGAAAATATCAATAACTAATTTCTGAAAATATTAAAATAAATTGATATTACCAAAAATATCAGTAATTATTCAATAATTTTTAATTATTAATTTTCTGGTAATTGCTGATCCAAATAATTAATTTTCAACATTTTTAATGTAAATTTCTAGTAATTATATTGAAAAATATACAATAATTCAGTAATTTATCAGTAATTGTTCATTAATTATACAATAAAAATGTTATTTTTATTAAAAATATACAATATTATTGTTAGTCAATTACTGATATTCGAATATGATATTATTTAATTAATAAAAAATTATTCAAAACAATAAATAATGAAATTATTATGCAGGAGCTTTAAAAAACTGGGGCCCATTATCCATAAAATAGGGTATTTTGACTAATGGTTATTCTCAACGGGTTAATAAAGTAAAGAAAATTAAGGGTAGCTTATTAGTAGTGTATTCGGGTTGACCTTGGAAATAAAGTAAAGTGGGTCAAATAGGACCCGAATACACTTTCTTCCTCACCCATTTGATGTTATAATGCAATGCACGGACCAGCGAATATTGTAGCATGAAGCTTGCCCAGTTCACACCCAATCGGTTTTTCAAATGGCGATAACTTCCCAAATCCCAGCGTCCGGTCATGGATTGGTGAAAGGTTGGAAAGAGTAAAGGTTTGCATTTTTTTTAGTTGTCACACTTCTAGAATTCATGTAGCAAAACATGTACACTTAACACTTTCGAATCCATCTTTCTCTCTCTCTCTCTCCGGCAACATCACTAACAAGTTGTTAGTAACAACCCGCCATGATTGTCACATTTACGTAGGCTAAGTGGCCTTTCTCGTATGAAGGAAAGATGGGTGGCAGAGAAGAGAGTGAAGGCGGAGTAAGACCTCCGAGAGACAAAAACTTTCAGTTGCTTGCAGGCCAATTCTCCTTCCCCTTCCGAGTTCCGAGGTGTGAAGGCTAGTTTCGCCTTTTGAGGTTTCAGTCATCTCATACCAGTTTAACTGTCAATGAAGAATACAATCGGCATCATGGAAGAAGAGGCTACGAACCAGACGGAGGAAGTGAACACAGATGGCCGCTTTCCGTTAGTATGTAAAGTCTTAACTTAGAAACTGTTTAACCATGGTGGGCAAAGGAACATGCTTGTTCGAACAATAGGCACTATGAAGAAGGTGGAGGTAAGTCAATTAATAGGGGACCGGTCCCTGATTTTCTTTGAGAAGAGGAAAGAGCGCAAAGATTTTCTGGACAAAAGTCCCTGGAGTTTTATGAACAACTTAATTCTGTGCAATGTCTATGAAGAGTGGATGAGTTTAACCTTAGCACCTGCTGTTTCTGGATGCAAATCCACGGCTTACCCCTATATCAAATGACGGAGGACATGGCACATAAATTTTGAGGAATTGCTGGGAAAATCATTAAGATACAAAATTCCGAAGCCGGACAACATTGGAGGAACTACCTTCGTGTTAGAATTGAGGTAGACATTAAGCACCATGATGAAGGGGAATTTGGCCCCACCTCCTAACAAGAAGATACGTGGACGTGATTCGGCATAAGTGATAACTCAACATGATCAGATTGACACGTGTACGTGACTCGACACAAGTGACAGATCAGTTCGCTACAAAGCAACCTCGGGTACCCAGATACCCCGAACAGAAGTCACCCCGGTATCAGATCGCGACCAGGATGACGATATCAAGTTCGCTACAGATCGAACCCGGACAGATGGACCACCTCGGTCCAAACTATCCCGGCGCAAGGTCACACTAGGACCACCTCGGTCCCAAGGCGCTTCGTCATTCATATCAGGTTGGATCTAGAGAGCACGAGCTCAGGAAGCTCGCCACTAGTCGGCTTGTCACCAGGCAGCCCGACACCTTACAGGTAGCTCGCTACCTAGTCAGGCCAACTCCCGCGTTACAACCCCGAGGAGCTTACCACCGTACTCCGCATTTTACGAGATTATGACTCATAACGGTTATATTAGCTCACCCACTCCCCAGTTCAGACGGGAGCGGACAATCTTACCGGTTGGTAACATTTTACCCACCTAACACGCAAACGGATCCCATCACAGTGAGGATCCAAGAACTTCTCCACCAACCCACGAGGACTCCAATATATAAAGACTTCACCCCCCAGCGGCGAAGGTATGTTTTTTATGTGTGTATGTGTGTAATCTTTGCTCTCTAGCTCTCTAACTCTCTGATATCATCTTCAAGCTCTCTACTACTACTACTGAGTGCTAACTTAGCCATCGGAGTGTCCCCGCCGGGTAAGCCACCCCGGGATCTCTGACTCCTCTTTTGTAGGTTACCCTAGTTCTCGTCGTTGCTGGCAGCTAGATCGTCTCCAGTAGGGAGCAGCCAGATTATGCCACATCATTTGGCACCGTCTGTGGGAAATCGTTACTAAAAGCCTTTTATCTCCGTTTCAAAAACCTCAAGCTCAAGATCAAACCCATGGCTTCCTTCAGCAATGCCGGACAGCACAACGAAGCGATCGTCTCCGGGGGGCAACCTCAGTTCCCAATTGTCTGCATAGGCCAGTTCACCATACCGCTTCCCGCGGGTGGGATTCCAGCACCTACTGTGCCTCAACCAACTGTGCCTGTGAACACCCCACTTTCTCCTATAGTGGGTGCGGCTTCCGTTGAACCCTCTATGGTTCCCCCTGGAGTCGGACAGGACCAGCTAAGCAACCTGGTACATTGTGTGCAGGCTATTCAGGCCCAAATGTAGCAGGTCCAACAGTTCCAGTATTACCAACAACAAGTTTTGCACCACATGTACCAGCAGCAGTTCCCACCGCTGCAGTAGAACCAACAACCAACCCCGCCTCAGTGTCCGATCACCCCGAGCAAGCCTCGTCGCCAAAACAGCCGTCCTTGCCGGGAAGAGACCTCCCAGGTCTCGTCTTGCGGCAGGAGGGAAAGACAAGTTGTTCCTCCCATCTCCCAGCAAGTAAGCAAGTCGAGAGATACTCGACCCACCATAACCAGTCCACCTCGGCCCTCGCAACCTGAAGGCAGTCTTGTAGGAAACCGGTTCGAGGTCCTAGTCGAGGACTCCAAACAAGAAATTTCGGTCTGTAGTAGCTGGCAGTCTGAATCACTTTTGACCAAGGCACCATCTGATAGTGCAGAGGTCAGTAGCACTATTGCGGAGCCAGTCAAGCAGCAGCGAAGGAGACATGCTATGGCACCTTGAGCAGTAAATCTAGGCCAGCTGGCGGGACCTAGGCAACCTCAGCAGCCTAAAGGTAAGGTGGAGATAAGCTCGGGAATCACAAAAATCGCTCCCCTCCTCTCTGTACCCTCTCCACTATCCCCGGAGCTCCTAGCCTCCCTGATGCCGAAGGACTTCAGGGTCCCCCCCCTGAATAAGTATGACGGGTCTTTCGACCCCAATGATCACGTAGACTCTTTCCAGTCCTAGATGCACCTCACTGGGGTTGACGAAGCTTGCATGTGTGTTGCTTTCTCCACAACCTTCAAAGGGGTAGCTCGCACTTGGTACAGAAACCTCACGCCTGGGATAGTTAAAAGTTGGGCGTAACTCGTGCAATTGTTCACCTCGCACTTCATCACCAGCAAGAAGTATCCGAGGTCACAAGAAAGCCTCCTCAACATAGTCCAGAGGGAAGGAGGGTCGATTCAAAGCTACATCAAACGCTTCAATGACACATGTTTACTAATCCCAAACTTAGACCCCGCTGTAAGACTCGTGGCAGCAAAGAAGGGGATCACCCATAGGGAATTCAAATGGCATGTGGGGGCAAGCAAACCCAAAGACATCACAGAATTCCTTAAGCTCGCCGATCAGCTCATCGGGACCGAGGAGGAGATGAACCAAAGGACTGAAGCCCCGGAAGAGAAAAGAAAGAGAGAAAACCACAGCTCGAACAATGGTGGTGCCAAAAGGAAGAAAATCAAGTCCCCAACCAGGGGAGGGAACATGTCAGATTTTCATCCCCGAGCTCCTCCGGTTGAAAGAACGAGTTACACTCCTCTCAACGCGAAGCGAGGGGAAATCCTCATGGCGATCAATGACGCCTCTTTTGTGAAGTGGCTGTCTCGGTTGAGGGGAGATCCAACCACTAGAAATAAAAATGTATTTTGTTATTTTATACAGATCACGGTCATAAAGATTGTAAAAAACTCCGTGACAAGATTGAAGAGCTCATCCGTCCTAGGTACCCGAAAAATTTTGTACAAAAAAAGTAATAAAAACCAGGTAGGTCGGTAGGGGGAGCATAGGAGAGATGCTCCCGAGTCCAGTAACCAGCACAACGAGCAACTGCAAAGACAGTTGCCCGAGGAGAGACCAATCCACGGGATGATCAACACGATCAGTGGCGGATCCATAGTCGCGGGCTGCACCTCGGCTGCAGGGAAGTCCTTAGTTCGCGAACTGGAACACGAAGAGCAGAATCCGCCGAAGCGACCTAGGTCCAAAGACTCGATATTCTTCACGGAAGACGATGCACAAGGGGTCCAATACATCCATGATGATGCACTGGTCATAAAAATGAGGGTCAATGACTTCGAGGTGAAGCGTATCCTGGTCGACTCCAGCAGCTTAGCAAACATCCTGTTCAAAGACGCGTTCGATAAGCTCCAGCTCTAGGAAGGCGACCTCAAGCCAACGAGCACTCCACTAGTAGGCTTTAGCGGATAGGAAGTTAGGCCCTTAGGGTGAATCTCAATACTTGTGGAGATCGGCACCTGGCTTAGCATCGCGAGGTTCGAGGCTCCTTCTTGGTGGTTGCGACTCCCTCCCCGTACAACGCCATTATAGCTCGGCCTATTACCCACGTGCTTCGCGCAGTGGTGTCCACCTACTACTTGGCTATGAAGTTCCCTACGGACTTCAGAGTTGGGACAGTGCGGGGCGACCAGCTCGAATCCCACAAGTGCTATGTTGCCTCTTTCAAAGGGAAAGCCGAGCTGGCAGACGACTTCGAGCTAGAGCGACCTGTGGAGTATTTCGAGGAGAGAGCTACGCGAACCGAAGGGATGATCCACATCCCGACCTCAATGGAAGATCCATCCAGGACCCTCCAGATCAGAGCAGCGATCGAGGAGCCTGTCTGCTCTCGGCTGGTAAGCTTTTTACTTAAAAATTTAGGTGTGTTTGTATGGTCTGCGGCAGAGATGCCCGGTATAGATGCTAAGATAATAACTCACAAGTTGAACATTGATCCTTTAGTTAGGGCAGTTAGACAGAAAAAATGCAACCTCGCCCCGGAGCGCTGAAGGATAGTCGATGAGGAGGTTGGGAAACTCCTCGTAGCCAATTTCATCAGGGAGGTCCATTACCCGAGCTGGGTGGCTAACCCCGTTCTGGTAAAAAAGGCCAACGATAAATGGCGCATGTGCGTCGATTACACCGACCTGATTTGAGGTTGCCCGAAGGATTGTTTCCCACTCCCCTAAGATCGACTGTCTAGTGGACGCGACTTCAGGGCACGAGTTGCTAAGTTTTCTGGACGCATTCTTGGGCTATAACTAGATCAAGATGGACCCCGCCGACGAGGAAAAAACAACATTCGTAACCGAGCTAGGATTGTATTGTTACAAGGTCATGCCCTTCGGGCTAAAAAATGCTGGGGCAACCTTCCAAAGACTTGTCAACAAACTTTTTGAGCCGTTGATCGGCAATAAGGTTGAATGCTATGTAGACGACATGGTCGTCAAAACCCAGTTTTTGAACTATTTAATAGGTGACTTGCATTGTGTTTTTGAAATTTTACGCAAGTATAGTATGAAATTGAACCTTAACAAGTGTGTCTTTGGTGTCACCTCGGGTAAATTCCTGGGTTACATAGTTAACCGATGTGGCATCGAAGCAATCCCCGAAAAGATCAAGGCTATCATGGATATGAAGCCACCTCGCAAGTTGAAAGAGGTTCAGAGGCTGAATGGCCGCATGGCTGCTCTAAGCCGCATCATGTCCAAGTCAGCAGATCGTTGCCTGTCTTTTTTCAAGGCAATCAAGAAAATTAAAGACTTTGAGTGGACTGAAGAGTGTTAGATTGCCTTCGACGAGCTAAAGAAATACCTAGTTATTGTCCCGGTTCTGACCCGACTCGAGGGTGATGTTTTAAAGTTGTATCTCTCTGCGAGCGATGAAGTGGTCAGCTCGGTACTAATAAAAGAAGTAGATCGGGTGCAACGGCCTATCTACTATGTGAGTAAAGTTTTGCAAAACGCGGAAACCAGGTACCCAGAGATCGAGAAGTTGGCGTACGCACTGGTTACAGCAGCTCGGAAGCTTTGCCCGTATTTCCAAGCTCACACAGTCGTAGTCCTCACAAACAAACCTCTGAGGCAAGTCTTACTCAAGCCCGAGGTATCTAGCAGACTGACGAAGTGGACCATTGAACTCAGCGAGTATGACCTCCGGTACGAGCCTCGGACGGCGATTAAGGCCCAAGCCCTGGCCGACTTCCTGGCAGAATGCACCTTCAGCACCGCAGCCCCTGAACTGATTGAGCGCAACCACAAAGAGGAGGCTTTAACTAGTGTGGCACCGGCCCCGGTTAGAGCAAGGCCAATTTGGGACGAGGAGCCCTGGATCCTCCATGTAGACGGTTCTTCCAATCAACAAAGAAGCGGAGCCGATGCTATTCTGCATGGTTCAAGAGGGGTGAAACTGGAGTACGCACTTCGGTTCGAGTTCGCGGCATCTAATAATGAAGCAGAGTATGAAGCACTACTAGCCGGGCTCACACTGGTAAACGAGGTACAAGCGAAACACATCGTCATCTGCAACGATTCTCAGCTCGTGGTCAACCAGGTCACCGATGATTACGAAGCTCGCGACCCCACCATGGCTGCTTATCAACTTCCAATCATACTTCATCAGGCAGATTCCAAGGTCCGAGAATGCTGTGGCCGATGCCCTGTCCCGGTTAGCCAGCACGAGCAAAAACATCATGAGGACCATGTCCCTAGAGAACCTACCTCGGCCTAGCATTCT
>NW_010729112.1:3192033-3229670 GCF_000365185.1 Nelumbo nucifera | reverse complement strand
CAGAGCCGAGCTGGATTGACCAACTCGCGAGCTACCTGCTTCACGGAACCCAACCTGCAGATCGCAAAGCGGTCAAAAGGGTAGAGCGATAGGCAGCCAAGTATGTCATGATAGACGGACGGCTATATCGAATATCCTACACACTCCCCTACTTGCATTGCTTGTGAATTTCAGAGGCTGAGGTCGTTCTCCACGACACTCATGAAGGCCTATGCGGCGGACAACTGGGGGGTAGGTCTCTCGCCCAGAAAGCGCTACGGCAGGGATATTACTGGCCCACGATGAAGGCAGATGCACTCGAGCTCGTCAGGAAATGCAATAAATGCCAAAGGCACACCAACATCCATCACCAACCTGCTGCCGGTCTGAAGTACCTCACCAACCCGTGGCCCTTTGCACAGTGGGGAATCGACATTTTTGGACCATTCCCGCCAGCGATAGGACAGAGGAAATTCTTAGCGGTAGCAGTGGATTACTTTACGAAGTGGGTAGAGGCGGAACCCCTAGCAACAATCTCAGCTCGAATTGTACAGAACTTCCTTTGGAAGAGCATAGTATGCTGCTTCGGACTGCCTCGAGTGCTCATTTCTGACAACGGTATGCAGTTCGTAGATATTAAGTTCCAGAATTGGTGTGCTGCGATGGGGATATAGCAGAACTTCACTTCGGTAGCACACCCTTAGGCGAACGGGCAAACGGAAGTCACGAACAGAGCCATACTCCGCGGACTGAAAGCTCACTTAGCCCGAGATAAGGGGCTATGGGTAGACGAGCTGCCCTGCGTACTATGGGGAGGATGTGTTCTAACGGCGGCGTGCCTCATCAACCACTTGCCAACTCCAATACTTCAAGATCTTTCTCCTTATGAACGACTCTATGGTAAGCTACCGAGTTATTCTCATCTGAAAGTGTTTGGATGTCTAGCTTATGCCAAAGTTCCTAGCAAGGTCCATGACAAAATGGCCCCTCACTCAATTCGTTGTATGTTCATTGGATATCCCCATGGGCGAAAAGGGTATCGTCTTTACAATCTTGAGATAGAATCTATCTTTGTCTCTCGAGATGTGCTATTCTATGAAGACCATTTCCCCTTCAAGTCCCTGTCCCGTACAACTCCTGATCATTCACCTGTTATCCCTTTACCGGTTTTGGACAATGAACATGTTGCTACCACAAATCCAATCGAATCTCCTTCGCCCCAAAACTCTGTGGCAGAATCTGGCTTAAGTCCTACTGTGACTGAACCCATTACACACACAAATGATCTTACCAATCCATCAACTACTCGGTCTAGACGTGAAATTATACCTCCTTCCCATTTGAGTGATTATATAGGCCCCACCATTAAAATTTCCAGACCTACTTCAAACCCATGATCAGCCTTGTCTTCCACACTCTTGGATTATACTGAACCAAGGAATTATGCTACTGCACATCCACATTGGCAAAAGGCCATGGAAGAAGAGCTCTTTGCCCTTGAGCGCAACAATATTTGGGTGCTGACTCCCTTACCTACTGACAAAGAACCCATTGGCTGTAAATGGGTATTCAAGTTAAAGCTAAAACGGGATGGAACAATAGATAGATACAAAGACCAAGGGGACCAAAACACTAAGTTTTTCCAACAATCAACTGTTCTTCATCGCCAAGCAAACCAAATTCTTTGCCTCAAAGATGATCATCAAAATTGGGTGAGATCTGAAACTGAAATTGTACAAATGATAACATTTTATTTCCACCAGCTTTTTTCTTCTACTCCTGTTAATGTTTTGAATGAATCTATGGAAAATATTAGGGAGGTTTTAACTGAGGAGGATAACCAGTTTCTTTGCAAACCTCTTAACTATGATGAAATCCACACAGCGATCTCAAACATTGGAATCTCTAAGGCGCCTAGGCCTGACGAGTACCCAGCTCTTTTTTTCTAAAAATTCCGGGCTATATTTGGAGATTCGGTAGTTAGAACCGTTCAAAGCTGATTCGATAGTGCATCAGTTCCAGAGGCAGTAAACTTCACCAATATTGTCCTCACACCAAAATGCAAGCTCAATACAGACCAATTAGTTTGACAAATGAAGACTAGGAAAATGCTTAGTCAACAGGCTGCAGCAGTTGCTTCCCAAGATGGTGGACGACAATCAATGTGCTTTTGTTAAAGATAGAATGATTTCAGATAATGTGGTAATTGCACAGGAAGCCTATCACATTTTGAATTCCAAAAGGAATGGGAAAACCTTCTACATGGCTGTTAAAATTGATCTCAACAAAGCCTATGAAAGGCTTGAGTGGAATTTTGTGCTCGAAACTCTGCGATGAATGGGACTGAACCAACATTGGCAGAACTTAATTTATAGTTGCTTGTCAACAGTAAGTTCTAATTTCCGTATTAATGGGGTCCAGAGAGGAAGGGTGAAACCACAACCAGGAATCCGACAGGGTGATCCTCTTTCACCATACTTGTTCATAATTGCAGCTCAAGTCTTATCAAAAGCTCTCCATAAAGCCGTCGTATACGAAATGATTGAACCACTCCGTATCACGAGAGGTACTCCACCACTTTCTCATCTTTTTATGTTGAAGAACGCAAGTGCACTTAGAACCCTTCTCCAGAATATTTGCAATGCCTCCGGACAGTTAGTCAATTACAACAAATCAGAGATTTGCTTCAGCCGGAATACCCCTCAAAAGTTTCACAAAATGATCTGCCAATTGCTGAAAATGAAAGAACAAAAGTTACATGCAAAATATTTGGGTTTGCCCATCCTCATTGGACATAATAAGAAAAATGACTTAAGTGATGTAATAAACAAGCCCAAAGAAAGGATTCAGTGTTGGAAGCAAAAGTTACTTACACAGGCAGGAAGGGAAGTACTTATCAAAACAGTTGCTACAGCTTCCCCCATCTACTACATGAGCCATTTCAAGATGCCAACAGGCCTTTGCGAGGACCTGAATCGGTCCTTTGCAATTTTTTTCTGGGGGCATGGTAACGAGGGGAATGGGCTACATTGGATCAGTTGGAATAAGCTTTGCTTAGTGAAATCAAATGGAGGTCTCGGCTTCAGAAATATCAAAATGTTTAACTGGGCTTCACTTGGTAAATTGGCTTGGAGACTCATCAACAGTGCAAACTCTCTGGGGAAGGCTTTACGCTTTCTGTACCTAAGGTTCAAAATATCGATACACCGGGTGTATCAGGCATTTCGATATTTGTTTTTTTACTTTTTTTTTATTTTTTTTTTCAAAATTGGTTCAGAGGAGTTCGTCTAGGACCCCTCCATCTCTTGAACCGGTCAGACCCCCTATATGGATGTATCGGAAGGGTCCCAGAACAATATGTATCGGTCAATACGTAACGATACTTTGAACCTTGTCTGTACCTTGAAAGAACGCCCCTTCTAGAGGCAATAAGCCCTCAGAAAGCTTGTTGGATGTGGAAGAGCATGGTGTATGGCTCACAGCTCCAAAAAAAAGGATTATATTGCGAATCAGCTCAAGCTCTGAAGTTCTAGAGGTACAATCAGCTCAGGCTTTGAAGTCCTTGATTGAATCAATTGGAGCTAGAATCTCTAGAGGTTTACCAAGAGATGAAACTCTTGATTCAGGCTTAATAAGACGGCAATACAACATAGACCCCTTCTTCTGGCTTGCTTTTATTTGTGTTATATTTCTAGAATCTTCTCATTATTGTTTGAAGTAAATAATGCTAATGATAGTATCTTCAAATTCATGAGAAGGGAAAGTATGTATGTATTCATCATTTGGGGGCTTTTTGGTTTGCTGAACCTTCTTTTTGTCCTTAGTAGCTTTCTTTAATTAATTAGATGTTTTTTAAGAAAATTTTTTTCTTAAGAGGTTTTTGTTATCATGTGGGCCCCCACTTATCGGACCCGAGAGAGGGGTTCCTAACCCCTTCCCTCTCCCATTCAAGTCTTACCTGGACTGGTTAGCCAGTGCCTCAAGCTACTGGACTCACTATTAAAACAAAGTAGTTTTTGAAAATCATTCTCGGAGGTCCCATCATCTCAATTTCTGTAACTGATGAGTGGCGACTCCATTCCCAGCCCAAGTTGCAAGTGAGTCGTTTTTACGACGCTCACAGACTAGCGACTCCATTGGGGAGTTCTTGGACCATAGGTGGAGCCCACATGGGGCCTATTTGGCATTATTGCCATTTTTGTGTATATTACCTGCTTATCTGTTAGGATAATAATTGCTTATCTCTTGATGCTTATTTGATAGCTCTTTATTGCTTTATTTTTGCTTTTTCTTTATCTACTTATGCACACTCTGCACATCATTCTGCATTAGATTCTAGAATCCTATCGTCCTATTAGGAGAGGGTCGAAAACCTAAGCCACTGGGTCTAAGTACCTGTTGGCCGAGCTGATGGTTCTCAACCAACCACCAACCTAAGAAGCCCATTTGTCCGATGGGTGGAGGTTTGAAGGCTGGCAACCTTGTAGGAGCCTTTTGAGCCTAGGTGTCAACCCTCCCCTCATGCATCATTCCACGTGTCAGCCTAGTCATTTATGTTAACCACCCAATTTTGCTTGATTGCATATCCCTTGTGGGGCCCACATCAAAATAATAATATAAAATAAAAAATAAAAATAACACAAAAAATAGATAAAATGCCAAGAGTTCAATAAAAACTAAACTAGAAATACAACAATATGATAAAACATATATAGATAAAAAATAAGAAAAAAACAACAAAATTAAAAATTAAAAAAATCATAAAAAGAAAAAAATTAAAAAAAGGGGGTTGGATGGTTAGGCACAAATACACATACAAGAAAATAAAAAAAAAATAAATAGAAAAATAGAAAAATAGAAAAAAAATAAGAAAAAGTGAATATACAAAAGGGGGAAATTATGAAAAAAAAGAAATAAAAAAATAATAACAACAAAATCATTTAAGTAAGAAAAATCATTTGTTTTGGGATACTTAAGAAAGATTAATCATAGCATAAATATACAAGAAATAATAAAAAAATTCAGAAGAAAAAAAAAACTTTTGTGCAAATTCATAACAAATAAATATCCAAAAAGAAAGTTATTAAAAAAAGAAACCTGAGGAAAGAGAAATCAAACCATTTAAGTGGGAAAAAGTAACTATTTCTTTTAGAGAATTAATTATAGCAAAATCAAAAACAAATTGAATAAAAAAATTTTAAAATTTTAAAATTAAAAAATCATAAACCCAAAAGTCAAAAAAATGATAAAAAAACAGATCAAGTCAAACAAGAATTAAAAATAAAAAAAATATAATAAGTAATTAAAAATTAAATAGTAAAAAATCATCTAAAAGTGATAAAAATAATAAAAAATGACGAAAAATAAATGAAGGAAAAAGAAAGAGAAACAAAAAGATCAAGAAAATTTAAAAAGGAGGAAAGAAAGAACAATAAACAAAAAAAAAGTAAAGTAAACCAAAAGAAAAGAACAAGAAAAAAATATATAAAAATGAGGTAAAAAACAAAGGGAAGAAGAAAGAAGATAAAATATGTGTATAAAATAAAAAAATAATTAATTAATAAAATATTATACGCTTTTGTTATTTTTGCAAGTTCAAGGGTAAATGAAATCTTTATTGGTTCTTGAATGAAACATGCATGCTAGTTGTTGATTTCTTGTGTACTTTGTTGAAGTGAGAATTGAAAAAGAATAATGTGAGTTTTGTTCTTAACTTGTGGTAATCCAAATAAACTACTTAATGCAAGTGTTTTTATCAGAATTTGGTTTTTCTCAGTTTTTTTGTGTGTTTTGGAAATATTCCCCTAATTTTTATGTCTTTTACGATAGAGGTCCACTTTGTTTGCGTCGTATTGCATTTTGCAATTCCTTCAACTTAGTCAGCTATTGAGGCATAAGCGGCTTTTCCAGCCATAGAGCAATCAAAAGCCACCATCCTAAACTGCTTCTTTTTCCCATCCTTATTTTGCTCATTACGATTTTAATGCAACTAGAGCCTAATAAACCAACATCCATCACACTCAGCTCCTTAACATCCTTTTTTCCATTAATACCATTGGACTCTTTGGTTTGTTAGCTAACTCATTGCGGCCTATCTTCTGCATAGGTGGTCAGTACAGCTTCATGCATATTTCTTTATTTATCCTAGTATTCACTTCATCTGGTTTTCAACTAGGGGCAGACCGATTTTATCGTTGTTTTCTCGATATTTTGTTGACATTGAATGGTTTTCACATACATTTGGCAATCTGCAAATCCCGCCTTAGTGGCCTTAGGTAAAACCTTCCACTTCATTGCCCTTAGCAGTTTTCTCATTCCTTTTTTTTTTAGTTTTTTCAATCCCTTTAGTTGTCCAATTTTAATAAAAACCAAAAAGAGCAAAAACAAATAAAAAAAAAAGAAGAAAACTGCCAATCACATTTTTAAATCAGAGAGCTTCATCAAGACCATGGCATCTAGTTCCAAAAGAGTTTAGACATCGATTCAAAGAATCTCATGTCATTAGGATCAAATAACCCTGGAGAATTACAAATATGCTTTGCTCAAGCCCTTTTCAAATTCACTTCCTTGAGAATTCAAATCGAGTATATTCTGTGATTATCAATAGACGCCAAGACATCCTACAAATTAGTGCATACTGCTCCGACTTGCAATACAAAATCTTATCGATAGTGGAATCTTTCTGCCTTGGCAGCATCCCGTTCCGATTATCCGATTTTGTCCAATCCCTTACAAAGGGGTATAGGCAGCCTGGGCAATGGCATTTGGGTTCGACCAGGATAATAAAATAAAATTAAAGT
This sequence comes from Nelumbo nucifera, assembly GCF_000365185.1. The sequence goes on along the minus strand of NW_010729112.1, from coordinate 3,222,891 downwards.
CTCATAATCATGTGAATTTCATGACCAATCATCATTTCTTTCAAATAATCTTTTCCAATCTTAGGCTCCTCTTTACCCACTGAACAACCTTAGGTTGCCTCCCTTATAGGTTCCATCCCACCTTGGCTACACATTCATTACATCGTTTTCCCACATTTCATACATGCCACCAATGGCACGCACATGCACGTGCACTTTTCGATTTTCCCTTTATCCATTATTCGATGTCCAAAGCTCCGAGAAGATAAAATGTCAAAGAAATAAGAACAAGATAAAGCTAACCCAAAGGTTCTTGACATGCTGTCATTGCTCTATAATAATGAGAATGAATCAATTAATTTTTACTCAATAAAGGTCTTGATTCATTTTTTTTTTGCTTTGAGTGTAGCTTAAATGTTCGTTTTTGTCATTTTGATAATAAAGTAATAAGATTTAATAAAAAAATGAGATTATCCAAACTTGGAAGGAGACAGAGTTGCCAATTCCTTTGTGAGGATTGCAAGAGATCATTTTTCTTTGATTATGAAATTAAAATGAGCCTTAATGGCATAGCATTGTGAAATAATGATTGTTAATCAAGGGTCTGTCAATAGAAATGTCTACAAAATGAGGGGTAATTCTATCAGTTCAAAATAACAATATCCATTCCCAACCATAAGGTTGAAGTAATTATGATGGGGTATACACTCATTTTGATCTGTTTCTTGAGCTAGCATAGAATGCAAACATCGCATGTACTTATTGTTGTGCTGATGAATCTAGGAAGGGACTATAGGCCATTATCAACCATTAATTCCCTAGATGTTTCGATCATTCATAATATCGCTAGTTATCCCGTTAAGCTRATTTCATTGGACCGTCTTATTTGTTCAACCAAGCAAATTCCCAAGATGCTTCTTTCCAAAGGGCTAGAAAAAAAATAAAAGGAAGAGAGAGAGAGAGAGGAAAAGAAAATAGAAAAATTAAAAAAAGGGAATTAGTAAAAATTAAAAAAATAAAAAAATAAAAAAAGAATCACTCTCATTCGAGTAATCACAAAACATTCTAGTCTTAAGGATGTCAAATAACAAAAATATCCCCAAGTCAATGGAACTCAAATTGTGCTCGACAAGTAGTTATTTCCTATTAGTTATCCATTCGGTGGAGAAATGATGGGAAGCCCCCTTTTGGCCGATTGCTTTGTCACTTTTCGTCAACCCCTCTTTATTATTCATCTCGCTAGGTATCCCTTTGAGCCTTTGTAGGAACCATTCCTTCAAATAAACCCTCCTTGGGGGCGGATGTCATATGCTCAATTGTGTGTGTGAATTTCAACAATTTTGTGGGAAAGATAAAAAGAAAAAAAAATGAAGAAAAATGAGATGAAAAATTGAAGCAAGTGTGCAAATTGAAATAAAAAAGAAAAAGAAACGAAGAAAAGGTAAGAAGCAAAAAAGAAAGGATGATGCAAGGATAAGTTGGGGCACCTAATTGCTGCGAAGAAGAATAAGGAAGAAAAAAAGGAAAGAAGCAGAAAGTAAAGGATGTTGCAAGGATAAACTAGGTCAACCAATTGCTATAAAGAATGAAGAGAAAAGCAAGCAAGAAAAATTGGGGCAAATGTGATGATCAAATCGATAAGATATTGTTTCGTAATGACATATGTTCTCATTTTCTAACCTTACCCATTTACATTTCATCCTATAATAAAGTTCTCCTTGATCACCTAGGTGCATGAACCATAGTATTTAAATATTGATTCAAGCATCCAATACCCATCATAGTTTAAGTTTCTTGAGCCTTTTATTTCTTGATTCAGAACCCTTGTCCTAAGCCATGTTTCATCCTAATTAGAACTCCTCATCGATCCTTGAGAAATTGTTAATTAGTGCTAGACAGACCTATTGGGCTGCGAATGAAGGAATGAAAAAAAAAGAGAGAGAAAAAAAGAACAAAAAAGGAAAAGAAAAGTTGAGTCAAGTGATCATCTAAAACTGGAGGCAAATTGGTCTAAAAGAAGAATCTCCTCATTGAAGGCACCTAGCATCGAAAAGTTGAGTAATCCAAAGAAGAGGAAGTGACCAATCATTTGAAATGTAGTAAGAGTACCAATCAACCCAGTTTGAGCAAATTTAGCTTCATCCCTTTTTTGAAACCTGCGATTGGCACCCATTCTGATGAATCATAATCTTCTTTGTACAAAATGGAACAGTAATCTCCTTTGTGAATTATGCTTCTTAATCGATCCAAATTGGGGCAGCCCCCTTTCAATGTGTGTTTCTTAATGTGAATCTTTGATTTGCAATCATTGCATATTTAATGCTTATGTCTTTGAGATTCAAATATAAGACTCGTTAGTTTTTTATAAGGAAGTGGTTACTTTTGTCTCTTGTTCAAGTCTAGGAAATTCTCCAATTCAGCTATCTTTAAGTATCTATTGTTTCGAATCATCTGAATATGGCATTTTGCATATCATCTCTATTGTATAGGGCCTTCAATCATACCTTATTTTGTTTATGAGGAAAAGGCATTGCATTTTCTCAATTGATTGATTAGTTAAAAACTCTAGATGAAAGTAAATCATTACATGATGAATTGCGTTTTCTAGTTAGTCATACCATGCTTTTAAAAATCATCCAACTTCTGGATAGTCATATCATTTCCCACCTTATGGCATATAAATCAGTGTTTGATCATGATAATTCTATTTGTATCAAAGTCTGTTACAGCATTAAAGCCCTTCATGACACCAAATTCCCTCGTAGCATCAAAGTCCTATGCGACATTAAAATCCGTTACAGGTTCAAAGCCCTTCATAGCATCAAATCCCTTCATGGCATCAAAGCCCTTCATGGCACCAAAGCCTCTCATAGCATTAGAGTTCCTTGTAGCATTAAAATCCATTACGGCATCAAAGCCCTTCATGGCACCAAAGTCCCTCACGGTAGTGTATCAATGCATCACGGCTTAGTGTGTTAAAAATCTTAAATGTTGCATAATTGCATACCATAAATTTTGCTAATTTCCCAACTTACAATGGATTGTCTATTTTGCATCCTGGCTTGACATGTTAAAAATCCTGAATAGCATAAGTTTTGTGTTTTCCTAGCTTATAGTGGATTGTTTAATTTTTTTGTTTTCCTAACTTACAGTGGATTATCCAATTTGCGTCACGGCTTAACGTGTTAAAAATCTTGAATACCATAAGTATTGTGTTGTTTCGACTTACAGTGTATTGTTTGGTTTTTGTATTTTCCCGGTTTATAGTAGATTGTCCAATTTGTATTATGGCTTAGCATGTTAAGAATCTTGAAACCATAAGTTTTGTGTTTTTCCAATTTAAGCGAATTTTTTAAGTTTTGCATTTTCTCGTCTTATAGTGGATTGTCTAAGTTTTGTGTTTTCCGGCTTACAGTGGATTGTCTTATTTGCATCACGGCTTAATGTGCTAAAAATCTTGAATATAATAAGTTTTACAATTTTTCGGCTTACTGTGGATTGTCTAATTTGCATCACAAATTAATGTGTTAAGAATCTTAAATACCATAAGTTTTGTGTTTTCCCAGCTTATAGTGGATTGTCTAAGTTTTGTATTTTTATAGCTTACAGTGGATTGTCTAATTTTTGCGTTTTCCTAACTTACAGTGGATTGTCTAAGTTTTGTGTTTTTCTGGGTTACAATGGATTGTCTACTTTTTGTGTTTTCCCGAGTTACAGCAGATTGTCTATGTTTTGCATTTTCCCGGTTTGTAGTGGATTATCTAAGTGTTGTATTTTCCCGGCTTATAGTGGATTGTCTAATTTGCATCACGGCTTAACATGTTAAGAATCTTAAATACCATAAGTTTTATGTTTTCCTGGCTTATAGTGGATTGCTAAGTTTTGTGTTTTCCCGGGCTTACAATGGATTGTCTAATTTTTGCATTTTCCCAGCTTATAGTGGATTGTCTAAGTTTTGCATTTTTCTGGATTATTGTGGATTGTCTGATTTGCATCATGACTTAATGTGCTAAAAATCTTGAATATAATAAGTTTTATGATTTTTCGGCTTACAATGGATTGTTGAATTTGCATCACGACTTAACGTGCTAAAAATCTTGAATATCATAAGTTTTGTGATTTCCCAACTTATAGTGGATTGTTCAATTTGTTTCACTGCTTAACATGCTAAAAATCTTGAAAATTATGGTTCTTTGCTGATTTTCCGGCATACAGTGGATTTTTCGTCTTGCATCACGGCTTAACGTGCTTTTCCATTATTTTGATTATTTGAACGTTGCATCATGGCATATCAGGACTTTTTGCTAATTTTCTAACATATAATGGATTTTCCCGTCTTGCATCATGGCTTAACGTTGGCTGCATTTGGCAAGACTTTTCGCGCGGGCTTCTGGCTGTTTAGAAGCCTGAAAGCCTGAATTCAGGGCTTTTCCCATTTGACAATTGAAAGATCTATTCAGGAAAAGCTCCAGCCCACAAAAGATGCCAAAAGCCCGAATTTGGTATGATGCACACGCTTGGAAGAAAATGGGTTATCTTTCCACAAAAGTATTTGAATGTGTAAGTGGAACCTACCAATGGTATGTGGGGCCCATATTAGGTATTGTGGCACCCACCTTGTAAAATGTATGTGGGGCCCACATACATGTCCACACATGGACCCACATGCATATCCACCAATGGCATGTGGGGCCCACCTTGTAAAATGCATTTGGGCCCCACATACATTCCACAGATGGACCCACATGCATATCCACCAATGGCATGTGGGGCCCACCTTGTAAAATGTATATGGGCCCCACATACATGTCCACACATGGACCCTACATGCATGTCCACCAATGGTATGTGGGCCCCACCTTGAAAAATATATGTGGATCCCACATACATTCCACACATGGACTCACATGCATGTCCACCAATGGCATGTGGGGCCCACCTTCTAAATGTATGTGGGCCCCACATACATGTCTACACATGGACCCCACATGCATGGCCACCAATGGTATGTTGGGCCCACCTTGTAAAATGTACGTAGGCCCCACATACACGTTGACACATGGTTCCAACATGCATGTCTACCAATGGTATGTTAGGGCTACCTTGTAAAATGTACGTGGGCCCCAAATACATGTCCACCAATGGTATGTGGGTCCCAAATGTTAAATGAAAGGTTTGTTGGCCCATACAAAAGACATTCACATTACCAAACGGTCTTCTAGCTTTTATGGTCTTTTTGTGAGATCTATGTAAAATATTTCAACTAAACAGTCTTTGGTCTTCCAAGATTTTTTTGCAAAAGCTCACCCTGTCTTTTAACCATCAAATCTTGTAACAGATCTTCTAGAGAAGAATTGCCTAACAGGCACGTTCTTTTCCATATTATGATTATTTTAACACTGCATCGTGGTATATCATGACTTTTTGTTGATTTTTTGGCATATAGTGGATTTTTCATCTTGCGTCACGGCTTAGCGTGCTTTTCCATATTATCATTATCTGAAGATCAGATCACATTGTGGCATATATTGACTTTTTGCTGATTTCCCACCATACAGTGGATTTTTTCCGTCTTACATCATGATTTAACATGCTTTTTCATATTATGGTTGTTTAAACATTGCATCATGGCATATCACGACTTTTTGTTGATTTCCCGACATATAGTGGATTTTCCGTCTTGCATCATGGCTTAACGTGCATTTCCATATTATAGAAATTTCGAACCTCGCATCGTGGGCTTTGGCTGATTTACGTCGATTATCCATTTTGCATCAGGACAACTTATTTTTATGATGTCGTGAAACGATTTTAATTACATTTCAGACCGATGGAGCAGATTCTATTGGACTCGTTTCCGTAGGTCGGTTCCCCAACCAAACCTGACCTGGAGTTTAGTTTATCGTCTGCTATCATGTGTGGTTATATCTATATGCATCTCCGTATGTTAGATTGCTATTCATTTACTCTCTATTTTGTTTTATTTTTTTATTTTATTCTTTTAGATTTAAGGTTGATAGTTGTTTAGGTTTAATCCGTGTATATGTCTCGAATAGTATTATGAATGTGAGTTTGGAAAAAAGAGTCCCATATGAAATAGATTCCTAATTTTTTGGCTACTTTCCTAATAAAAAGGAGAGGGTGGCAAAGTTATTTGATAAGCACGATTTGGTGAAGAGTTATATTAAGATTCAAATTCTTGAGAAAAGAGATGATGTGGCCTAGTGGGAGAGGCTAAAAGCATTGGTGACTTGGCATAATAGAAGGCTAAGAATGGAGAAGGAGAGAGCAGCATGGGGGGTTTGGAGCAAGGAGAGGCATGGTGACATGGACCGCTTTGCTATATATATATATATATATACCTCAAGAATATTTTTGGAATTTTTTTAGGACAAAATTTACTTCTTTATAATTAAATTTGTTGATAAAAATGAGGGCAAATAGGATAATTTGTTATTGATATTAAATGAGTTGAAAAGAGGTAGTTTTAGGATATTTAATGTATTCAATTCTCTCACATTAAATCCAATGTTTTAGCATCATATATTTGACATATTAAACAATAATAAGTATGATAAACAATGTTTTAAAAACCAACCTGGAGGCCAACCCGTTTTTGCTTTCAGGTCATAGGTTAATGGTTCGACTATCAAGGTCAAATGAGTCAAACCGCTTTGTGTGTAAAAATATATATTTTATCAATAAATAGTATAATTATATTTTACACATATTAATTACATATAATATATGTATTATGTTACATTTATTTATGTTTTTAATTGAGTTTTAATTTTTTATTTATAAAAATATTAAAAATTGCAATTTGGGGCAAAAAAAAAGGGTTTTTTTGCAAAAATTGCAAGGCAAGGCGCCTAAGGCCCTTGGAGCGTATAGATCTTGAAAAATGAAAAGTTATGGCTTTCAAAAGTTTCCACATAATTAAAGTGCACAACCTACAACCTGCTTACTTGGTCGAATGGGTCAATGGTTGAACCACCTGAGTTAGACAACTTTTAACTCAAAGGGGGAATTTCAATAGAACTAAACACAGAATCAAGGCCGAATAACGGTTTGAACGGATCAATCAGCCAAGTCAACAACAGGTTAAAAACATTGATGATAAAAAAGAAAAGCTTTTATTAATGATAGAAATGGAATGTAAAATTTAAAACCAATTGGAATTTGGAAGTAAAACTATTTTCCTATTATCTCTCATTAAATCTCATATTTAAGGTATATTCTCTTATTAAATCCTATATTTAAGATATATTTTTCTCATCATGAAATTCTACTAATTAAATCCACAACATTAATTTTTATAATATAAAAATAAATATTTTAAAACGTAATTTGAAAACAAAACCATTTTCTTCACTCTCGGTGGTGGGTATGCAATTCAACCATTTAGGGTCAAATGTGTTAATAAATAATGTCATATTAAATAATAAAAAATTAAAATATATAAAATATATAATACAAAATAATAAAAAGAACTAGGCACGTCACTAATATTGTATATTCATTATACTAAACAAAAATAAGTATGAAATGTAAGAAGTATTTTTATAAATGATGAAAATGGAATGCCAAAATAAAAATCAACCTAGAAATGATGATAAAATTAAAAAAAAAAATAGAAAATACAAAGAATCACAAAAATAAATATTATACATAAGATATAATATAATCAAAAGAATATATAAAAAAATTATATATTAATTATGTCAAACAAAAAATAAGTGTGATAAGTAAAAATTATTTATATAATGTTGATTAAATATATAGTTTAAAACTGATCTGAAAGCAAAGCTATTTTGTTATCTAAGTGGCGGGTCATTGATCCAACTTTTCAAAGAAATTCATGATGTCATAATTGAATAATAAGTATTTAAAAAAATAGAACACAAAAATTAAAAAAAAAAGTACAAAGTTTTGTCAAAAACATTTCAAAACATTTCTAATGTTATACTCATCATATGAAATAAAAAAAATTATATATTTAATACAAGTATTTAAATTTATTTTTAATCATATTATTACTTTAATTATTTTTCAATTTGTATGCTAACTCTGATATTTCAGTTCTCTAGTAATTAATATCAAAAAAATCTCACGCACGTACCTAATTACTAATAATATTAGAAAATTCAAAACTATAACGAGTAAACTTCAATTCCAATAAATTTCCTTCATGTCTTAACTATATGCATTAATTCCATGACTTAATAGTTAATTACACATCTTTTTCATAGACACAGATGATGGGTCAGTTGTGCAGGAGGAAGACATGACATGCCAACACATTGCTAGCTGTGGTGTTAATGGTCGACAATAAGAGTTTGGCTGTTATCCAGTCATAATAACTTGTAATTGCAGAAAGCCACAAGTTAAAATCAGCAATTAAAACCTAGCTAGCGTTGTATTTGGTATTATTGCAGTCTCTACCTGAAACGTTATTGGGTTTGGGATTGATGAGTCATTTAATATGCATGAGAGCCACTTCTAGAATGACTGGACTTCCATCAGTTTTAATTTTTGATTTTTGTACAAACAGCCTCCGCCAGATGCAATTTTTAAGGTGGGATAAACAGCCTCAAATAACAGTGGTATATGTGCTAATATAGGTGGCATTCACTGATTGCAAGAAAGTTGAAACTGTTTGGCTATGTAAGTTGGTGAATAGTGACGGTGATTATGATTACTCATTAATCAGCAGTAGTGTTATTTAATTTTCATGGTGGATTTGTGGGGTGGGGTGGGAGGTTAGTTGAGAGTTGGGACAATGAAATAATGGGGTGTGCCCTGCCTAGTGCCTACAACTACAAGAGTCCCAGTCAAACCGAATAGACTTTTGCAGCTTCTGTCTTCTGGCCTTGCATATATATACACGATAATTAATTACTACTGTATCATGTGGATTAGAGAAAAGGAGAGTCTCAACTACATGCATTAATTCATTACTCTTCTCTAATCTCTATCTCTAGCTATTACACTATAAATAAACCTCTCCATCAATCCTCTAAACCATCGAGCGATCCTGCAGCATTGCTCTTTTTTGATTCACCACTTCTCGTTTGATAGAAAGATGGCGAAACTTTTCAAGAATGCTGCAGTGTTTGGTGCAACGTTGCTTATGGTGTTGATAATGGTTGGGATAGCAGAAGGACGCAGAGTCGAGAGAAAGGCTCTTGCTGGTGGCCTAGGTGGTGGTGCTGGCGGAGGAGGAGGGCTTGGAGGTGGATTAGGCGCTGGTGGAGGCTTTGGTGGTGGTGCTGGCGGGGGCCTTGGAGGTGGTGGAGGAGCTGGGGGAGGATTTGGTGGTGGCTCTGGTGCTGGTGGCGGCGTTGGTGGAGGGTTTGGTAAAGGTGGTGGATTCGGAGGCGGTGCTGGCGGCGGCGCTGGAGGAGGCCTTGGAGGTGGTGGAGGAGCTGGGGGAGGATTTGGTGGTGGCTCTGGTGCTGGTGGTGGCATCGGAGGTGGTTCAGGTGGAGGTGCAGGAGGAGGATTTGGTGGCGGAGCTGGTGGTGGTGGAGGAGCTGGGGGTGGATTTGGTGGTGGCTCTGGTGCTGGTGGCGGCGTTGGTGGAGGATTTGGGAAAGGTGGTGGATATGGCGGTGGTGGTGGCGCCGGTGGTGGTGCTGGTGGTGGCATCGGAGGTGGTTCAGGTGGAGGATTTGGTGGCGGAGCTGGTGGTGGTGCTGGCGGTGGCATTGGTGGAGGAGCTGGTGGTGGCTTTGGCGGTGGTGCTGGTGGGGGAGCAGGTGGTGGTGCTGGCGATGGCATTGGTGGAGGAGCTGGAGGTGGCTTTGGCGGTGGTTCCGGTGGAGGAATTGGTGGAGGATTTTAAGTTTAATAAGTTTGCAGTCAATATTACAAGTAAACTATGTAGTATGAGTTGAATTGAGTTCCATGAAGTTGCATGGACAAGGAACCAGTACGTATATGCGTCTGAAATTCTTAATTCTACGGTAATTAACCGAATAAAGAAATATCAACTAAGTGGCTATTCTTACTTTTTAAATATATTTCTAATGAATCCATTGTCATGTTCTAAAATTAGAGAATTTGTGTTCAGACTTTATAGAATTTTGCAATTCTAGATTTTATATATGGGCAAATCTATGATACGAGAAAGATATGATATGAAAAGAATTTTGACCAATCAAAATTCATCTATGAATTTTGATAAATAACATCTAATTTGTTATCACATCTATGATTCCAGTTTATTGGTTAATTGTTTTTCGAATATCATATCTTTTTCATATCATAGTAAAACCCTATATATATATATATATATATATATATATATATATATATATATATATTTATATTGAGTGATGATGGTTGGGTTAGGATAGGTGACTAAGGCTGCATTTGGTTTTTCACATTAATTATACATCCTTTTAACTGCAAAAAGGATGTATATGAAAGATTATGGTATCATCAAATATAATTAAATCTTAATTCTACCCTTTTTTTTCTCGATGTCAACTTCATTTATGTAGTTTTAAATCATCATTAATTAACCAGTATCAATAATGTAGCTATTACATAAATAACCATGAATATCATGATAAAATGTTTTCATTGTTAGGCAAAGATTATGGTAATTTAAATAAAACCAAGCTGAAGATTCAAAATTGGTCCTACTAACCCATAAAACCGGAATTCCTATACTTATTAGGTTAAAACAGTAGCACCCTAGCGAAAGAGAACAATTGGAAAGTCCAACGATTTGGCTGAACAGAAGCTAATGGAAGTTTAAGGAAACTAAACAACACCTTGAAGATTGGACTGGAGTTAATGGAAGCTAAACAACTCCTTAAAGATTTTTTCTATAATTCCTTAATTTCCTCAGTGGTATTATCATGGTAGAACACTCACGAGGGAGTCGAAGATGCTCTTAGCCCATGCTAACCTTGTTTTTACAAGTATCCCTATGCCTTCTTTTTCCCCCCTGTTTCCTTTTAATAACCCTTAACCTTCATCATCCTTCTACTTCCATCAAAACTATGTTTGATGCCATGCTTTTAAATATTTTAAAATCCCCAATTTTCTCATAAATGGCAATGTTGGAGTGTTTATTAACCAGAATACCCGAAAAAGACTTCTTACACATTTCAATAATAAATTTATATTTCAATAAAGATGAGCCTTTTGTTCATTAAAATAAAAATTTACTATTGAAATATGTAAAAGAGCCTTGTTGGGAGAATATTTTGGTCAATAGACACTCCAATATCATCATTTATGGATAAACTAAGAATTTTAAAGCAATTAAATGCATGACATCATCATTTTTAGTTAGTTTTCTAACAACAAATTAACGGATATATAATTTCTCCAAAATGTTAAGGGAGAAATTTGCAAATGTCAAAGTGGAGAGGAGGTTTAACTGTTTAACTAATTCTCTTGTATATACTTAAAGTTTAAACTTCACATCCTCAAAACCATTCAATTCCTAAGCTATTTCCTAGACGAGAACTGTTAAGCACATAATGAGTATGTTGATACCTATCTCTTAAATACTTTAAACACATTTGCAAGACACAATCTAAAAAAAAAAAAAATCATATATCACTTTTTACGCAAAAAAGCCAAGGGCAAATATTATTATATAATAGAACGGAAGATACAAGGTTCAGGTTCACCGCAGCTGCTTTCTTTACATACTTCTATATTATACTTACTAGCATTGTTTGCCGGATCATGAGCAGCTGTATTGTATTGTCTACTTATATACTTTATATTTAATTTATAGACACAAAAGACTGTAGTAGCCACTTTACTTGGTCCTTCAAAGCTTTGATTGACCATTCTACATCACTGTCTTCTAACATACTATTTATAGTGCCCTTAGCATCTAATAGATGAGATTTGCAGCTCCTTTGCTTTCTTCAGGCCATCTAATAATGCCCACCACTCTCCACTTCAGCGCTTCCATTTGCACAAAGTCTCCTCCTGCCAGAAAACATCAGATGATCGTTGTCGTTGTCGTTGTGAATAACATATCCAGTTCCTGCAACGCCTAAGTTAGGAATAAAAGATCCATCCATGAACATTGTGAAGGAGTTGTGTTTAGTGAGAGGAGATTACCTACTTAATCCTGGATCAACAATTCTCTTAGGACCCGGAGATACATCCATGAACTGCATTGCTAGTTCAAGTACTTGATTCGGATTCCAAACTTGTTGATTATGTAATCTGGTATTCCTCATATCCCAGATTAATCTGAATATTATAAAGAATTTACCAATGGAAATATTTTTCTCCTCTTTAGGTAAGTCAGCTAGTTGTGATGAAATCCATTGATTTACAAAGTTAGCCAGATTATTGTTTATTATATTAACAAGGTTAATCCCTACTTGGCCGAGAACCAAACTACTCTTGCATAATGGCATGAGAAAAATACATGTTGCCAGGATTCAATCTCTTCGTTTTACATCACACGTTTCCTATCTTCCTTTGGTAAGAAAATGAACCGGCCTCTGGTGCAAATACCATGCCACCAAGACTTCCACATGAAAACTTGAAACCTTAGAGGGATTTTAGCTTTCCAAATAACATTCCAATTCACTTGAGAGCTCCATGAAGAGGGGTTATTCTATGAGAAGACTCTATACCCTGATTTGAAATCAATATTTTGCCTTCTTAGATTTTTTCCATAACAAAGTGTCATGTTGGAGTTGGAGGGATAAGAAAATTTGGTTAATATGAGCAATACATCTATCTGTAAAGAGTTGGAGTTGTTTCCTTTGATCCCAGCTTTCATTCTTGCCAATCAGATCGTTTGTAGATACATTCAAGAGACTAGAAGAAACAAAATCCTTGAATTCTGGACAGCCTACATTGAATGTGGGGATTCACGGGTCTGAAATGTGCACTGACTGGCCATCTTTGACTTGCCAAATGAGGTTGCCTTTGATCTGATCCAAGATGTTCACTACCTTCTTCCACCATGGTGAGTCATTTTATTTCTTCTTTAAAGAGAACAAAGATTTATTTGTGAAATATTTATAGTTGTTAATAATTAATAATAAAAATTAAAAGTAATTAATTATTTAATAATAAGTAATAATAATTAATTAAGGAATTATTATTATTATTATTATTAATTAATGAAACTGTACGATGGTAATTAATATTGTAATTAATTAATTTCTATTAGAATATTACTAAAACATAGTATAATGAATATTATAATATTAATAATTAATTTATAATATAATATAATATTATAATGTTAGTAATATTACATGATGATATTATAATATTATATTAATATTAATAATTTATTATTATTATTATTACTGTTCATAATTTATAATACTATTTAATATAATTAATTAAGTGTTACTTTTTTAATTAATATATTGCTTAGTATAAATAATTATTAATAGCACTATAAGATGATAATTAATAATGTAGCTAATTAATTATTATTATATTAGTATTATATGAATATTATAATATTATAATAATAATATGGAGGAAATGAGAGATCGGTGGTGGGTCCGGTGGGTCTTCATATGAGCATTAGAGGGGCAATGTGGGAAAAATTCATTAAAATGGTGACCCGACTCATTTGTACTTCAGCCATCATTGGACTTGAGTGTAAGAGCCATCGGATGCCTCTTTAGCGCTAAAAGTGGTATGAAACCACTTCAGCATCAAGAGACTAGAGGCACCGAATAGGGCCTTAATCCAAGGGACTGAAACTCCTTGGGTGTTTGTAATTGATGTGGCCAACCGGGGTCTGACGAGGACCACCACGCGGATGAACTAAGAACAATCACATGGCTGAACCGAGCATTGATATTATGTGGCCAAAGCAAAGAGCCCAAGCCATCCGAGAACTCATGATGTGTCATCTCCAAAGCTTGCGTGTGTGTGACCAGCGAGTCAGGATTGAGGAAATACCATGTGTCTTTGGAGTGGTGGGAACACAGTGAAAGTTGGACTAACAACCAAATAGGGGTGGCATCCCCCCTCCCATATTTACTAGTTTTTGGCTACTCTATCCATGTTTATTACTTTTTGGCTCCCCTCAAAAGAAAATGCTAGCTTTGTTTCGGCAATCATAGCTGGTGTAACAGATCGGAAGGACGTGCCTCGGCCCACTATAGGGTGTACATGCCACATTGAGGAATAACTCAGTTAGGGGTCGGTTATCTGAGATGATGATATGCATCTCACGAATGGGAGGTTCAACGGCTCTTCGGATGCCAATTTAAAGGCACACAACTCAAGGTAATACACACACTCTTTAACTAGCTCAACCCATCTACCACAACTCGGCCTAGTTGATTATCACCTCATTTTTACTAACTTAGGGCTTTGTTTGTTTGTTTTAGCGTCTGATATCTGAAAGTGCAACAATTATATTAAAAGGTATATTGGTATTGGTGAACTTTTCTTTCCTCTAAACTCTGAGTATTGAGAATGTTGCTATGAAGTCTAAAAATTGTCAAATGTCCATTTTAACTCCATATGAGAACTTTTGCTTGTATTTTTAGGGTATTATTAAAAAACAAAAGATCGTAAGATTCTACTTTGAGATATGAAAGATTAGAGAAAATGAACACCCATTTTCCTTTTAAAGTTATAAGATTCATCTTAAGAGACAAGAATTATGAGGAAATGAATAGGCCCTTAATATTGGAGTGTTCCTCTCATGAATCTACACCATGGCCTTTTAACTACTTAGATCACGAGATTTAGCTATTTCTCAACTTGCCCAACTTAATAGCATTAATAATTTATCCAATTCTATAAAACAGTTATAAGGTCAACTATGCTATATGAAGCATTAGATAACCAAGAAACATGAGACACCATATCCGAAAAATGTGGCAAAAAATGTGTATTGTCATATAGATAAGTGGTAAAATTAGATATGATAGGTCAGCATAAATGAAGTCAAAGAAAGTGAGAAATAGCTCCAATAAATGATAGGGGTTTTTATAGTTCAATCCACCCCTAGGGTGGAGTTAGGATTTCTAGGTGGACTGAATCCTACCCATGGATTGATGCCAAATTCATGGGCACGATGCGGTTTATAGGGAGACTACTAGTAGATTAGGAGGGGGCTACCATTAGTACAGTGTACTTGTCCCTAAGGCTATGTTTGGTTTAAAGGAAAAAGTAGGAAAAGAAAGGGAAAGGTAGGGAAACCTTTAGGCTCCGTTTAGTTTGTGGAAAGATTTGGGTGGGATGGGATGGGATAGGAAAGTGTAAAAGTTTACCTTTCCATTGTTTGATTTTATATATGGGAAAATAATAGGAAAACACTGTTACGAGGGAGAAGAGAGAAAAATGTGAGGAAGAAGAGAGAAGAGGAAGATGGAGGGAGAGACAGAGAACTCCATGATTGAAGCTCTGAAGAGGTCCTCCAACACCGATAGTCCCCCCTCCTCTGTCGATGCTTAATCAACCATCGCGTAGTGGTCCCCCCTTCTTCGCACTTTCTTTGTAACAAAGGATGAACTTGGGATCTGAAATAAAGCAAGTAGGGTTGAGAAAGAAGTGACGATCAGAGAGAGAGAGAGAGAGAGAGGGGGGGAAAATGAGGGAATGAGAGAGAGATAGGAATGGGAAGACGAGAAGAATAGGAAGAAGCAGGTGAGGAAGACGAGAGATTGCTGAGAAAAGTGAGGGAGATGAGAGATCACTAAGAAAGGGAGAAAGGGAGGAAGACAGAGTCACACTATTTCTCACCTCCTATGTTCGTTGTCGCTGGTTCATTTTTCTCGGCCCATCCCTCCTCTGTTCATCGACAATGGTATGTAGTAATAACGGGTTCTCTAGTTTTTGCATCGGAATCACACTGTTTTGATGCGACCTCAATTCCATGATTTTGAGATTTGACATCCCACATTTTTCTCATCTCATCCCCATCCTATAAACCATCCTATAAACCAAATGGAGCCTTACAAACTTTGTATGGGTTTTTCCCTACTTTTTCCTTTAAACCAAACATAACCCAACAAGTGATTAGATTTATTAAAGTATGAACTTTATTTAGTTAGCGAAAAACAAAGTATGTTTTTATTTACTAATTAATAAAACAAAAATATAAAGTAATTCAGCGGAGACACAGCGGGACTCGTTTCCACTTTCAACTGTTAGTAGTTGGTTTTGATATAAAGCAGAAGAACACTACACAAAACGGGGAGTATAGCAGATAAGGAGGGACGGAGGAAAGTGGACTGAACTCCCTTCTCTCGCTGGGTCAATTGTCTTCTGATCTTCTATCCGTATCCATATCCAGGTTTTTTCAACGTTGAAATTCGGTTGAAACCCTAACCTACCAGATCGAGAGAGGTGCGCTTGTTGATGTCAGATCTCCCCTTCCGTGGTCGCGATCGATTTGATTTAGGCAAGATTCTGTTGCTCTAGCTGGAATCGTCGCAAAGTCGGGTTGTTCGGACGAGTTAGGGTTTCCCATTTGGTAGGGTACTTGTGTTTTGAATTGTTTCATTCAAGTCTGTGACGGATTTATAAATGTGCGGTTTATTCATTGTCATGACATTTTAGGATTTGCTTGTCGAGAGGAATTTCGATACACTGAAAGTTTTCATAACGTGAATGGGCTTGTGTTGGATGATAGAACTATATAATCGAGTCTGGGTTGTTTCACTGTGTCTGATCCTTTTTTTTTTTTGGGGGGGGGGGGGGAGGAGAATTCTGTTCTGAGCGACTGTGAATAGTGAGGTTGTAAGCTGGGACTGAAACCATTACCTCGTGGTGGTAGCTAAGTATATTAAATAAGTGAGCCCTACGTCTCTTATGGAGTCAGGGTAAAATTCATCGGTTTTTGCTTCATTAATATCAACTTGACATTATTGCTAGGCTTCACCACAACCACATAGATGGATGGATATAAAGAAGAATGTAGAAAATTGGAGTTAATAATCGGGTGATGATCCTAAAGAGTTCTGTCCGTTAGCGACTGAAAATAGAAGCTTTCAGTGAACAATAATACAATACAAGTGATATGCATATGGCCACTACGAGTCAAACAACCGGGGAGTAGTTCAGCCACCAAAGTTGGCTGCTATCATTGTTTGTTAAAGCAATTTTCTCCAGTATAAAATCCGTTAAGATTAGGAAGAAAAGGCTTTAACACTTTCTCCAGTGTAATTTGTTGATGCTCCTACTTTTTTTTTTTTTTCATACACGCACGTACATACATATACATATGCACTGTTTACATGTTTAAACCACTTGAAGGCAACTTTCTGAGCACATCAAGAAGAGTTGCAATTTTCCTTGTCAAAATAATAAAATTTCACTGTTACCTTGCAGATAACTTGAGAGGAACAATGAACTTTTTAATGCGAACTGCACAACCTGTGGTTTCGGACCAGCCAGCTGTTAATGAACCCCCCTTGCATCCAAATTCTGCCTTGAAATCGGCAATGACCTTAGAGGGCCTTATTGCTGAAGATCCATTTCCGCAATCATCCATAAGTGTAGATGGTGGTAAAGAGAGTGATGGGGTTGGAGCTGGAAGCAGCACTGTTGTGGGACAAAGTGCAAACCTTCAATTTCCTATCGTTGAGAACTACTCTGTTGTTACTGAAGATGAAGGATGGATTACCATTCCATATAGTATTTACTACATCACTTCATGCTGACCCAAATGCTTATTTTTTATGCCATCTTTTTATTGTTTTGTGTTTTCTGGTTCTCATAATGTCATTAAGTACCTTTTTGTTATCTTTCCTTACAATCTTGAGATTGGATGGAAACAATCTCGTTCATTTAACCGGGCTTTTCCTATTTTTGGCATTTTTTTTCTGGTAGATCTGAGTATTAATTTGTTAATCCGGTGAAAATATGTAAAAAACATCTGTAAGGTGATGCATTTATATTACTTTTATTTAAAACTAGTGCAGAAAGGAAAGAGTAATAGGATAACAAATTTAAAATTCATATGAGACCAAAATTCAATTTTTTTTTTTTAAATTTCGTTTTTATTCTCCCTTAATTTATTTTTCAGCCATATAATTTGAATTGACTACTAAATTATGTTTTAGAGTGAGACCACACATCTCAAGTTTTAGAGATTTGGCCGTTTCCAGTGTTCTTTTTTTCCTCAAGTCAACAAATTTCATCTCAATTCATTAGGATATTTTGCATAATGCATCTGGCGATATTTCCCATAATGCATCAGCTTTCATCTTTCAGATTTTTACTACAATCAAAATGTCTTTATATCAGCATGGGGTCTCCCCCCTCCCTTGCATGTTGTTGTTGTCGTGGTTTGCATGGAAATATTATTAACAGTATCTCTTATCCAGTGTTTTAGATGGAGTGTTTGGATTTCAATTCATAATTAAATGGTAGTGTCAACCAGTTAATTTTGTTGGAGAAGATCTTTTAAATGCCCAATATTTTGTTCTTGTATCTATTATTTTCTCATGATTTTGTTCACTTATCTGAATTCTTTATAGGTGATGGTTACTCTAAAAGTCTAAATTCCCCAACAGTTTGTTTGATAGTGTAAAAAGAAAAGGAATTTCATTAGAAGGGAAAGTGCACATAACATCAAGAGTGTTGAGATAACATTCCCAACCTAAGTACATGTATAAATTTATCAAAGAGAAGAAAAATGAAAAACTAATGAGGAAAATCCACTACACATCATCATTGAAAATATGAGAACAGACTGAAAATTTGACCCAATGTTGATTTATCTGCAGCTTCAAGTTCCAGATGAGCTAGCACATAATCACATTAACATTTCTAATATCAACAACCTCTTGCAAACCCAAATTTCCCCCTCAACATGTAAACTTAGTGTGCTAAATAATTTATAAAAATCAGTATTAAATTATTCACAAAATAAACATTCTGATGCTTTTTCTTGTGCTATTTCTAATTCTTGATGTGCACTTGCTTAGGATCTTCCTCATCACATCTGTTATAGTGAAAAAACAAAGGAATTCATACAGAAAATTGGGGAGTGGATTAGCTGAAGACAACATCATACACACCAGGCTGGGCTGCCTATCACGAGTGAATACGCCAGTGCTCACTGTGGGGCCCATCTGTACTGAACACTGGTGTGTTCAACTGTGATAGGGCTCAGCCTGGTGTGTATGATGTTGTCTCCAGCTCATCCGGATTCAGAAAATTGTAAGAGTTTATGGTAACACTCCCAACCCAAATACAAAGATACATCAAAAAGAAGAAAAAAGAACAAAGAGAAAGACAATCCACTATAAATGTTTTGAAAATTGTAATCATATCATAAATCGTAGAGAAAGTTGAATTGAATCGAATTGTGAATCGTATCGTAAATCATAAGGTTATTTCTATTTTTTATAAACTTGTCAAAAAATTAAATATAGATATATTAAAAGGCTAAATATATATAGGAAAGTGACTTTACCCTATTTTTAATCTATATATATCATATACGTACCTAAAATAATAGAATTTACCACTTATACAATAGAAGCCTGAGATGATATAATCAAGTTTGACTTGAAAGTCAAACAAATGCACATACAATGGCACTTTAACCTACATATGATGGAAAATAAACTCAATTTCTAGCCTTAAATAACATAAATAAATCATTTTCTAGTAAGGGCTTAAAAGAAAATCTCCTTTGACAAAACTAAATATAAACAAAAAATAACAAAGTAGAGAACTAATTCTGACTTGAATTTATTTGAATCGTATAAATCGTAAGATTTATAAATACGTAGGATTCAAACAAAAATCGTAAGATTTTTGCAGAAAAGGATTTGAACATAAGATTCGAATAGAAACCCTTAGGAATTCACGATTCAAATCGTGAATTGTATCATAAATCGTAAGATTTTGACAACATTTGATCACCACTGACAATATCAAGAGTAGACGAAAACTTTGACCCTATAGCAGATCTCTCTACATTTTTCAATTTCTGGGTTAGCTGACATCTATTTCACAATGAGGTTTCCATTATCAGCATTTGACCTTTTGCACCTCTGCTTCTTTCCTAAACACATAAACATAGTCTGATAAATAATTCATAAACATCAGTACCTTGATTGTTCATAAATATACAAACAGTTATTTCTCCTTCTTTATGGCATTTCTAATTCTTGATATGCACTTGCAGAGGAACTTCCTGATAACTGGAGTGATTCATCAGATATACTCACACTTCGCTCCTTGGACCGCTCCTTTGTTTTTCCTGGTAGTGTATCTTTCTTGAAGTTGGTTGCAACCAATCTGTTAAATTAGAAGTTAGAACTTTGGCCTGACTTCTATTTTCATGACCAGGTGAGCAGATTCATATATTGGCATGCTTATCAACATCTAACCAGGATACAGAGCTTATAACTCCATTCAGGATTGCTGCAGTAATGAGTAAAAAAGGAATTGGACAAAAGACTAAACCAAAATATGACAGTATGGGAACTGAATCCAGTTCCATCACTGAACAAGGAGAAGCAACTCCTGATAGTCGAAATATAGAACAAAATGGTGACACCCTGCTAACTACAGAGAAAGTTGATCTACATGGGGATATTTCTGCAAGTGAATCTCTTCTCAGAATGGAAGATCAGAAAAGACGAACGGAAGCACTTCTGGAAAGATTTAAAAACTCGCATTTTTTTGTTAGAATCACAGAATCAGATGAGCCATTTTGGTCAAAAAGAAGTTCATCAGGATCATCTTCTGAATCATCTGAGATGGTTGGGGAAAAGTTAACTGCAATTGATTCAGGGGCCAGACAATCAAGAAAGGATACTCAACTAAATGCAGTTATAGATAGAGGAAACTTTGATGCAAGTGTATCTGGTGGTGTAGCTAGAAATACTGTTAAGTGCTGCTCCCTTTCTAATGGGGACATAGTGGTATGTTTCAAAACACTTTTATGGTTGTACTTGAAGTTGGTGTCTTCTTTAGTATGTACCGGCAATGAATAGTAGTTATTTGTTCTCTTGGCTCTTGAGAAGATTAGGTCTGGGGCAAACCTAGAGAATAATGGAAAGCCTTTATAGGACATAGGTTCAATTGATGAGAAAATGTTTGAAGTTAAAGGCTTATGCTTTAACAGAGTTTATGGCCTTACAATCTTAGATGGAGTGAAACACACCTACTAGTAAATGTATTGGGTAATATGGATGGATGATTAAATTATAGATTAGGGGGACTCGAAAAAAAAATATAGATTAGGGGAAGATTTAGTATGTGTTTGGTTCCGTTTACGTTTTTTCATTCAACGTTTGTACTTTATTTGCTTGCAAAACCGAGAAAGGTAATAATTACAATCGTTTATGACAATTAGGTGCCACTAGGCACCACATCAGCGTAACAGTGAAAAAACACCTAACCGTTTGTGGAAGCTTTAAAAAACAACTTCCCCAAACGGTAGGCGTGCACAGAAACCGAAGTCCACTTTTACCATTCTCGATGCATACGGAAGAGCATGAGAGGGGAACTGCTGAAGTGGTGCCTATGCGGCAGCGTTTATTGAATAAACGCCCACTGAACCAAACACCCTCTTAGAATAAGCACCTAATCAACACAAGGAAGATGGTGATTGTCTAATTGACATGTACACAGGAAGATAGACTTGGTTAGGGTGAATGGGTGATTAGTAGGGAAGTTCAAGTTGGTAAGAGATTGGGATTGTTCTTCTTGGGTGTGGAAGAGTTTGCTAGAAAAGTGTTTTTGTAGCTAGAAAAAAGGGATGGAACTATGGATGAAGAAAGTTAATAAGCACTTGATGGCATTTCAGGGGATCAGGTACATTTGGAGATGGGGGTATTGATTGGTTGAGGTTGGAAGTTGGTGGTCTTGGTCTTGTGGGGGTTGGTTGATAGCCCAGGGTTTTGTGTTGTGTCATCAGAGCTGAGCTCTTAACTTTGGCTGGTTGGAGAAACAATTGATGGTGTACTTGTGTTGGGCGGAGGGTTATATGGTTGTCACGTTATTATTGGGGGTGATGTCTCATTGCCATGTTATTTGTAATTCCTTTTAGTCTAGTTTAATTTTATCTTCACTCTAAAGCGATTGAGTTATAAATTGGGGATGGAGGATTCACATCTCTGTGATAACTGATAATCCCTTGTTTTGATTGTTTTTCCTTTATTTTTTTATTCTTTTTCTTATATGTTATCTGCATATTTTTCTTGGATAAAACCATGGCAGATCCTAGATTAGACCAGTCTTAATCATGTGGAATTCATTCTTAAATTATTTTAGAAAATGGACTTTGTGCTAGTTGTAAAACAGTTGGCAATTAACACTTTGCATTCTGTTGTTATTGCTATATAATTGTGTCTTCTTCAGATTTATATTCCTAACTTGCTGTGCTGAAAAACCACTTCTCAGTATAATTGTTTATTCTCATCCTATCTCCTTGTTTGGAAGGACACAGGTGCTTTTAGGAGTGAATGTTGGAGTTGATTTTTTGAAAGATCCCATACTTGAGGTTCTTCAATTTGAGAAATATCGGGACAAAAAATTATCTTACAAGGACGGGGACAATTTCTTTTCAAATCAGGATGATCCATGTGGGGAACTTCTCAAATGGTTGCTTCCCCTGGATAGAACACTTCCCCCTCCAGCTCGTCCATTATCTCCTCCCTCATTGAGTTCCAGTTCAAGTATTAGCAGCACATCTTACAAGTCCTCATTTTCTGCTTCTTCTGGCTCCCAACTATTTTCATTTGGTCACTTTCGAAGTTATTCAATGTCTTCACTTCCTCCAAATACTTCACCACCCCATCCTCAAGTTACCACCTCCAATTCTAAACCCACTATTGACCTAGAAGACTGGAATCACTTTCCACCTCAGTGGTTTGTGAAGAGTCAAGAACCTGGAAGTGAGGGCCTTTTGTCATTTAGAGGTGTATCACTTGAACCAGAAAGATTTTCTGTTCATTGTGGATTGGAAGGCATCTATATACCAGGAAAGAGGTGGAGAAGAAAACTAGAAATTATTCAACCAGTAGAAATCCATTCTTTTACTGCTGACTGCAACACAGAGGACCTCCTCTGTGTTCAGATAAAGGTACCACTTATGGGTTATCACAGATTCAAGATAATCTTAATTGAAAGTGTTTTTCTGGTAGTGTTTTGTAGTTTCATTCTTTTTATGGCAACAACATTAAACATCTTGTTTGTGCAGAATGTTTCTCCAGCACATACACCAGATATTGTGATATTTTTGGATGCTATATCAATTATTTTTGAGGAATCTCCAAAAAGTGGAATGCCTCTGTCCTTACCAGTTGCATGTATTGAGGCTGGAAATGATCACAGTTTGCCAAATCTTGCCCTCAGGTCAGTGCCTGTTGCATGTGTTTTTTATATAGATTTCACATTTCAGTTGTTGCACTGATAATTGTCAATATCTGTCATGTGTTTTCCAAGCATTTTTTATCTTTCTTTAATTGTGGTTCATTGGGAATGGTGGACTAGCCGTTGCTTAGTGTGATGGCAAAATCTTGGGCTGACAAGTGTTAGAATGGAGGTTTGCATCTGAGGGAAGTCACTTTGTTCAAAAAATGCCAAAAGGTAGGTCTCCCAAGACCCTGGACGGCTGGGATCAACATTGGTTAATGGCCCTTAATCATGGTGCGCTAAAATAACTTCTCAACCATGTCAAGGAGATTTCAGACCATGAAATTTTTGTTTGCCCTTGTAATTTTTCTTTGGCTTTGTACAATTTTTAATTCAGCATGGATGTACACCAAGGCTCTGTTCAACGGGGCTTTGTATTAACCTTTAACAAAAAGGAGAATTTGACTTCCAAATAGTGTTGCATGGATTATCCTAAATGGATGTCATGTCCACATTGGACATGCATCGTAGTCTGGCACTCCATGGGTTCTTGAGGACACTTCTATGTAACATTTCCTTTTTATGTCCTAGCTTATTTGATATGAATGCATTTTTTTTTGTATGAAACGTTACTTGGGTAACCAAGGCAACATTTTGGACCTGTTTTTGCAGGTATATAATGTTAGGATTCAAGAAAATGTGAACTACTTGAATAGTATATACTTTTTCATATATGTGTCTGCAAGTCCATGTTTTCTTGTCTCGCTGAGTCAGACAGATTGACACATGCCAGATTCAGGCTCCCATGTCCATTTCCATGCAATACTGCTTCCAAATATTCTCATTCCTACTTAATTCTTTAACCTCAAGGGGAGTGTTTAACTTTTTTGTTTTGACTTCCAACATTCTTAACCCTACAAATCCTTCAAATTTTATTTTCCCTTCTCTCATCTATTGCATGTTCAGTTGTGCATCAAACATGCCACAAAGATAGTTGCATGAAAAGTGCCAAAAAAGAAAAGGTGCGCATCAGTTTCTATTGATAATCAAGGTATATAATAAAAAAATGAAGTGTGGGGAACTTCCTTGAAGTTCTTTTGTTTGCATGACCAGCCATGATTTTAGTGTATCTGTGGGCTGTGGCTTTCCTAAAAGTTATCTTTATTGACCTGTGGTTTTCAAATAAGCAGAAGGAATTGTGCACCAAATAGCTTTGCCTCTCTTGCTTAATCCCTAGAGCTGCTTGCAATTGAAAAAAGCTACTATGGTTCCCGGAAAGCACCATTGTAGCCTAAAGATGCGAAGGGAACTCAATAACAGTTGAGAGGTGAAATGGTAAAGTAGAAAAATGTGATTTGTTGACTCTGGAGTGTTAGAACATAGGATGCTATTGACGTTATTTACACCTCTTTCTCTTCTTTGTGGCGGTTAATGGTTAGGCATTTTTCTAAGCACTGATTAATCCATGAAAGTCCCTCTTGGTGGCACATAAGCTCATTAGATCCTGGATGACAATAGTTGTGGTCTAGTTTTCGATCCTCGTCACTCCCATTATAGTTAAATTTCAGCACAAGGTATGGGTAGGGGTGGCAATTTCTCACCCAACCCGCTGAACCCACCCAACCCACCCATTTACTTGGTGGGTTGGAAATGGGTTGATCATCCATTGGGCCAATTTAAATGGGTCGGGCCGGTTGGGTTGTCGATAACCATTGGGTTAACCACTAAAGATACAAGTATGAATTCCTTAGCTATTTTTTTAATTTTCTTCATTTGAGTAAAATTATTTACAATTAATGCATTAGTTTTCTATGAATTATTGAATTAGTTTTGCCTCGAATCAACACACTTCTCCCAAATCGACATAAATCTAAATCAACCTGACTCGAGTTTGGATCAGTTCAGGCCGATTCGATCCATTTGGGTTGGTCAGTCTAGTTTGAACCGGGCCAATCTTGTCCAACCCGAATGTAGAGCAGTCATTGACGGATGGGCCGACCTAGATCCGGACTAGCACGACCAAATCGACCCAAATAGGCTTGGGCTTCTTGTTCTAACCCGGTTTGGATAAGTTGGTTTGGTTTGAGCTCATGCAAAACGACTTGACCCGAATTTGGATAGGCCTGGTTTGCTTGCCTTGACCTGGTCCCAAACCGTGCACAACCCGATATGGACTGGCTCAAGCCAATCCGCCATTTCATTGATAAAGTACGTAAGATAAGAAGGGAACATGAAATTTTTTTATTTTCCTAATTTCACGAAAGAAGGGATTCACTCTTTTATTCTGTTGATAGAGGGTTCATGATTASTAATCATGAAAATAGGTAAAAAAAATGGATCAGGAGGAAAAAAGTAATTCTCCRAAACTTCTGATTCTTCCTACAATTGGAATTGGTCTAGTCCAACTGGATCAATCCAATTTCAAACAGTTCAACCACTCTTGATGTGATTAGCTCGAAGACAAACCCAGTTAGATAGTTCAAGTTGGTTTGACCGATTTGAACCTAAGTGGTTAGGTCAAACCTGAAACCCAAACATAGTTAAATGGCTTCAAGTGATTAATTGCCTTTTATTCTCCTTGTAAAAATAATATGCATGTAATGTGATTTTAACCTTCACCACTTGAACTACTATTACCACCAAGCTATGACCAACTTATTTGTCAAAAGGGARTTAGTTTTAGTTTTAAGTACATAATATAAGATTAATGGGTTAGGCGGGTTGGATTGGGTCAAGGTGGGTTTGGGTTGAACCAACCCATTTAATTTTATATAACTGGGTCATTAATGGGTTGGCGGGTTAGATGGGTTGGGTTCAACCCGCCCAATTGCCACCGCTAGGTATGGGTGGATCTGCACTTGTCTATGCTTCAAGCTTGATGGGCTTTCATGTGGAGGGGTGTGCTAGAGAATAAAAACCTATTCGAGGACCTCACCTAATAGATTAAGTTTTCTAGCTGAAATTCTCTGGCAATACTCCTCAACCCACCACCTCTAGCTGGTGCACAGCTGTAACACATGCATTTTCTCTACCATGATATGAAGATGAACATGGAAAGTATTAATGTGTGAAACACAACCACCAGTCATAAACCTAGAAGGGGTGAGAGATGGGTTTTGGTGATTGCCAGGTAATATAAATGTGGCAAGAAGAGGCCGGTTGGAGGAACAGGGGATAGTCTCGTTGATGATCTGGCTACATTTGTGGAGAGTGGTGATGGCTGCTTCTCACAGGTTGTTAATGAACCTGTGGTGATTTGCTTTTCTTCTGAGTCTAGAAGGGTGGATGTGGCTTCTCAAGAATCTGGATATGAAATTGGAATCCCAGCTTTGTTGGGTACTGAGGAGGTTGTCCCCAAGGGGTCTGAGATGTTGGGGAGGAATTGGAAGAAGATGGGAAAGGTCATTCCAATTCCGGTGCTAAATCTGAGACTGAAAATGTGACCGGAGAAAAGGAGACTACAGATGGTGGCGGAAATGTTGGTGGTAAGGAGGAGTCATATCGACGACCATTTTTGCTTTAAGGAGGTGAAGGTTGGAAGGCTGGGTGTTGACTTGGGTCAAAGAAGCAAAACCAAGGAGAGGGAGAAGGAGACACCTATTGAGGTGACTGTTAAACATGCAGTTCAAGAAATCATAATGTCATGCATGTGACAAAAACTTTTTCTAGACTGAAGCTTGGTCTGGTCAGAACAGGCCCTACAAAGAATTATAAATGGGTCTATAGGAGAAAAGGTGCGAAAGGTATTGGGTCAGTTGGAATTGATCATAGGGGTCAATGATGCAGGCTCAATCATTGGGTTCCCACTTGGGGGGAGAAACAACAAGAAGACAAGGTGAGTGTTGACGATCCTGATGTTGATGAGAATTTGTCGTCAAACTGGCGATGATAAGGATGATGCTTCTGGTTGCGTGCCTCTCCAGAAATAGTAGAAAGATAGGACACAATTGGTAAAAGTCTGGGTTTATTATTATTATTTTTTTGGGTGGTGAGGAGCTTTCTAGAAGGACCTTAGAAGAGTTTGAGAGGAGGAAAAGGGATGAGAAGTTGAAAAGAAAAGCTTGTTTAGGAGGCAAAGAATGGGACGAGGATGATTCAGGGCAGGAAAATGCATTCGTGGATGACTTTGTCTGTTTCACAAGCCTAGGATTTGTTGGATCAATGTCTAGCTGGTGGTTGCCTTGGTTCAAGGGGTTTCTTTTTATTTTCTGGGTTCTTTTGTTGTCTCTGGCTGAGTTCGGTATTTTGAGTCTTTAGGTCTTTTGTCTGTGTGTTTTTGGGTTTTGTTATGGGATGTTGTTGTCTCTGTTAGGGTCCTCTGGCTGTGTGTTGCTTTCAGGTGATACCTTATCACCTTTATATTGTATTTCTTTTTCTTTTTAATGAAATTTCTCTTTATTCTTCAAAAAAAAAAACATAGTTCTAGCCTTCTAATACCATATTTCTGAAAAGATTATGGTCTTTGGTCTTCTTGTTCTAGTTGAACTCTGATTTTCTTTTTTTTTTTATTATTTTTATATGGCAGGAGAGGTGAAGAGCACTCTTTTATTCTCAAACCAGCAACTTCAATGTGGAAGAACCTTAAAGGTCACAGGGGAAGAAATTCTCAGCCATCACATTTACAGGCTGGAAGTGCAGCAACAAGTAATCACCTACCCTTTAAGCTTGGTGAAGGAAGGAAAGTTTCTTCAAGTGCTGATCGCTATGCAGTTTTGGTGTCATGTAGATGCAACTACACTGGTATCTTGTAATCTTTTTTGACTAAATCCTTAAAAGTGTGGATAGTAGTATCTCTATTGATATGTTTTTTCTTGGTTTTGTTTATTTTTATTTCAGAATCAAGGCTGTTTTTCAAGAAACCCACAAGTTGGCGACCACGTGCCCCAAGGGATCTCATGATCTCCGTTGCATCTGAAATGTCGGAACAAACTTCTAGGCCTGATGGAAGAGTTTCTCAGCTTCCGGTTCAGGTTTCATCCCTGACTTGTTCAGCATTTTTTACTTCTGCTTTTGTCAAACATTGAACTTGCAATCTAACTGCTGGAATATTTCTAATACTTACAGGTTTTAACTCTTCAGACTTCAAATTTAACATCAGAAGATCTAACCTTAACAGTTCTTGCTCCAGCTTCATTTACCTCACCCCCTACAGTTGTCTCCCTGAATTCTGCACCATCAACACCAATGAGTCCGTTTGTTGGTTTTTCTGAGTTTGCAGGAAGAGTGGGTGGTGAGAGGCGTGGTAATGGTGTGCAGAGGTTGAGCTCAACTCCTCTTGTACCTGATAATCGAAAGGAGAGTGCTAATGATGGAGGAAGATTTGCTTCCTCTAATGATCAGGCTGTTTCTGTCTCTGATGTCATTCCAAGTTCTGGTTTAGGCTGTACACATTTATGGTTTCAGAGTACAGTTCCTTTGGGGTAATATAATCTACTACTTGTTGCGGTGCCACTGTTATTTTGGTTAAAAAGCATTGAAAATTCACATTTTGTTGTTTCAGATGCGTTCCTTCTCGGTCCACTGCTACTGTTAAGCTTGAGTTGCTCCCCTTGACAGATGGAATTATTACACTTGATACTCTGCAGATTGATGTTAAAGAGAAAGGTATGCGTATGCTATGTTATACACTTATGGTGTAATAAGGCTTGTTAGTTTTCATATGAAAACTCCATGTATGAGCTGTTTAGACCTTTGTAATTAGGAAGCTACAGTGTTATATTTTTGCTATTACCAATGAACATGATCTGCTTGAAAAAGTTTGGGTACATGATAGTCTCTTATTTTGAGAGTGAGTTGTCTTTAGGTCTTGTTATAATTCGGCCTGCCTTTGAGTTCTGTTTGTCTGTTAACAGTCAAGAAGAAAGAGGAAGAAAGAAGGAAGGAGAGAGAGAGGAGGAGAAAAGAAGAGAAGAAAAGTCTGGTTCGAATTAGGGAAAAATCACTCTCCCATTTGGCCAGACATGTTTTTATATTATTAATATAATGGAAAAGACACAAGTGCCCTTTATTAAGTAAGGGACACTAGTTCTAACATAATATTACAGATCAGCAACCTCAACATAAGTATAAAGACAAAAATACCCCTACGCTAACACTCCCCCTCAAGCTGGTGAATATATATCATATAATCCCAGCTTGTTACATATGTAGTCCACTCTTCCCCGACTCAACCCTTTTGTAAATAAGTCTGCCCATTGGTTTTCTGTATTAACGTATGCAGTGTCTATCACTCCATTCAGTACCTTCTCTCTCACAAAGTGATAGTCAACCTCAATGTGCTTGGTTCTTTCATGAAACACCGGATTAGAAGAAATATGAACTGCAGCCTGATTGTCACAATAGAGCTTCATTAGAGTACTGATGTCATATCCTATCTCCTGTAGAAGGTTCCTTAGCCACACTAATTCACAAGCAGTATGTGCCATAGCTCTATATTCTACCTCTGCACTGCTTCTTGCCACGACTGTTTGCTTCTTTTCCATGTCACCAGATTACCCCTCAGAAAAGTGCAATAACCTATGGTACTCCTATCAGATATAGAACCGGCCCAGTCAGCATCAGTATACCCTTTTATTTCAAGTTTTCCACCACTTTTGTATATCAAGCCACGACCAGGGGCTCCTTTTAAATACCTCACAATTCTTAGAACTGCATTCCAATGAGGAACCAGAGGTTTCTGCATGAACTGACTTACCACACTAACTGCAAATGAAATGTTTGGCCGAGTAATGGTTAGGTAGTTCAGTTTACCTACAAGCTGCCGGTATCTGCCAGGGTCTTCAAACACTTCACCTATATCACTGCTCAGCCTAGTATTTGTTTCCATAGGTGTCTCAGTTGGTTTAGCACCTAACAAACCTGTTTCTTCTAACAAATCAAGCACATATTTCCTCTGACACAAATTAATACCATGCTTAGATCTTGCTACCTCTATGCCCAAAAAGTATTTCAACTTGCCAAGGTCCTTTGTCTGAAAATGTTCATCTACATACACCACCAATAGTATTTTTCCTGCCGGAGAGTCATGATTGAAGACGGAATGATCAACTTGGCACTGTTTCATACCAAACTTCTTTACCACCTCATTGAACCTACCAAACCATGCTCGAGGAGACTATTTAAGCCCATATATAGCTTTCTTTAGTCTGCATACCTTACCATCCTCCCCCTGAGCAACAAACCCAGGTGGTTGCTCCATGTAGACCTCCTCGAGCAAATCCCCATGCAAAAAGGCATTTTTGATATCAAGCTGATATAGGGGCCAACCATACATAGCTGCAAGAGAGATCACAACACAAACCGATCCTATCTTTGCAATCGTGCTTTCAGGCGCTCAACACTACCATCAGGCAAATACTTAACGGTATAAACCCACTTACAACTGACAGTCTGCTTCCCAGGAGGAAGAGCGGTGAGGTCCTAATGAAGAGATGAGAGATCCATCCCATGGACGCCCAAAGATTGCGGAATAAGGGGCGAGTTTCAAAAATTTTTCTCTCCCTTCAACTGGGAATCACATTCCCTATTTAGAAAATCATATTTTCAAGGGTCATTCTTGAACCTTAAACTGAATCAGAT
>NW_010729112.1:3169290-3179688 GCF_000365185.1 Nelumbo nucifera | reverse complement strand
TATCTTGAAATAAAAAATTAATTGAAAAAACAATAATATTAGGGTAAATTTTAAAGTGAAAATTCCTAACCAATATCATATACTTTAGGGATTGTCTCAAGTTAGTCTCTAAACTTCAAAACGTGCTATTGCAGTATCTTAAACTTTCAAACTGTTAGTTATCTCTACTACTTGATGACATGTGCCACTTAACTTTTTAAAATGTCAAAAGGACCCTTCAAAAGAAGACATTGTTCATTGTATTTTGAACTAGTTGTTTCTACAATTTTCTAATCCAACATCCCTGTCTATTTGGAAAGCCAGTGGCAATGAGTTGTTGACTCCAATGCAGCCTTTGAATTTCGCACAACGAGAGCTGATGGAGGGTGGTTTGACCCGACCTCCTAACCAGGTGACACGTGGACATGACTCAGTGTAAGTGACAGCTCAGCATGACAGCTTGGCCAAAACTCGGTGTAATGAGCTCGCTGAAACCCCAGTACAATAACTCTGCAAGACAGCTCGCTACAGCTCAAGGCAGCTCGCTACAGCTCAAGGCAGCTCGCTATTGGAGCTCACTATAAAGGAGTTCGCTACAAGGGAGATCGCTACAAAGGAGCTCGCTATTGAATAACTCGGAGCCTTCGGGAAACTCCCAACCCAACAAGACCGCGCTTGTCAGACTGCTCCCACGTCTCTTGTCTGACGGCGCAACACCTGCCAGTCCAGAGGATTGCACCCACGTCTCACGACTAGCGGCGTGGTACACGCCGGCTCTGCATAACGTCTCTCAACTGACAGGACCATACACTGCGACGGATACCTGCCCCAATCGAATCAGCTTGGCGAATAAAGGCTGTAGCAGAGGATCAAAGGCGGTTACACCCAATTTGACAGAACATCAATATATAAAGGTCCCGATCCCCAAGGGACAAGGTAACTTGAACAAGGTGATTTCGCTCTATCTGCACTCTTAGCTCTCTTACTATTCTCTGTAGTTCTATTTCAGAGTTCTAACTTAAGCATCGGAGTGTTCCTACCGGGCAAACTCCCCGAGAATCCTTCATTGTCTTCTCCATCTCAGGTACTGTCCGCTGCCAGCTAGGAGCCAGGCCACCGCCAGGTAGGAGTGACCAGATCGTGCTACATCATTTGGTGCGTTCTGTGGGAATGCTTCAAAAAGCCTTCCACCAAAACTTTGCAAACTTTGGTTCTCATGGCTTCCTCCAGCAACGCAGCACGTAGTGCAGAAATGAACACCGTCGGGGGGCAACTCCAGGTCTCAGCGGTGTGTATTGGATAGTTCACCATCCCCCTCTCTGCGGATGGAGTTCCCATCCTGAACGTGCCTTAGACAATGGCACCCGTGAACGCTCCACTCCCTTCCATGGTTGGAACGACCTTCACTGAACCCTCTCTTGTTCCTCCCGTGGTCTCTCAAAATCAGTTTGAAGACCTAGTGCAATGCATGCGAGCCATGCAAGCTCAGATGCAACAGGTCCAGTAGTTCCAACTATATCAGCAGCAAGTGCTACACCAAGTTTCTCAGCATCACTATCAGCAGCAGTTTCCTCTGCTACCTCAGACCTAGCAGCTGCTTTCTCCTAGACATCTGGCCGCTCAACAAGTTTGGCCTCACTGCCAGAACGAGCGTCCTCGCCGGGGAGAGACCTCTCAGACCCAGAATCCTCTCAAGAGTCAAGTCTCATCCCACGGGAGGAAGGAAAGACCTATTACCCCTGCCTTGCTGCGCGCAGTCAGGTCAGGAGGGTCCCAGCCTACCAGGCCCGCATCACCTCAGCTTTCTAAGTTCATGGCCCCGCTTGTGGAGAATTAGTTTGAATTCTTGGCCGCAGACTCCAGGCAAGATCCCTCTATCCGCAGCCATTACCAGCAGTCCATCCCCCTCCCTGCGAAAATTGTGCCTGACAAAACCGAGGTCAGAAGCACCAATGCGGAGCCCGCAAAGAAGCAGTGGAGACGTCATCGTGCTCGACGAATTGCAACACACAACCTGCCCGAGCTCAAGGGTAAGGAAGAGGTAAGCTCGGGCGAGGTGAAAGCTACTCCACTCCTCTCTGTACCATCCCCTCTGTCTCCAGAACTCTTGGCCGTCCCGATGCCTAAGGACTTCAAACTGCCTCCCCTGGGCAAATATGATGGATCGTTCGACCCGAATGATCACGTAGACGCCTTTCAGTCACAGATGCACTTGGCAAGGGCTATTGAGTCCTGCATGTGCGTGGCTTTTTCCACCACTATCAAAGGAGTAGCCCGTACATGGTACAGGAACCTCGCGCCCAGATCAATAAGAAGTTGGACGCAATTTGTGCAAGTTTTCACTTCTCACTTCGTCATCAGCAAGCGGTGCTCGAGGACCTAGGAGAGCCTTCTTGGCATAGTCCAGAGGGAAGGAGAATCTATCTGAAGTTACATCAAGCAGTTCAACGATGCTTGTTTACAGATACCTGACTTGGACTCCACAGTTCGGCTCACTGCGACCAAGAGAGGCATCACGCACAAAGAATTTAAGTGGCACGTGGTGGTTAATCGGCCCAAGATGGTAACCGAGTTCCTCATGCTCATGGACCAGTTTATAGGGACGGAGGAGGAAATCAACCAGAAGGGTGAGCAGGTTCCTGACGAAAGAAAAAGGGAAGTCGAGTCCTCTACCCAAGGGGACAGCAAGAAGAAGAAAGACCTAGCTCGAGGGGCAAGGCCAGGTCATCCTTTCCGAGCTCCACCAGCAGAGAGGACATACTACACATCCCTGAATGTGAAGCGGGCCGAGATCCTTATGGCGATCAAGGACACCCCGTACGTGAAGTGGCCACCCCGATTGAAAGGGGACCCTAATGTAAGGAATAAAAATTTGTTTTGTAGCTTTCATAAAGATCACAGTCATAGTATCGAGAGTTGTTAAAACCACTGCGATGAGATAGAGGAGCTCATCCGTTGTGGATATTTACGAAATTTTGTATAGAGTAATAATAATAATAAAGCAAGTCGGTAGGGGGAGCAAAGTAGAGATGCTCCAGAATCCAGCAGGCAAGCAGAACAGCCACAAAGGCAGCCCCCCGGAAGAAAGACCAGTTTGGGGGACTATCCATGTGATCGTCGGAGGATCGATCGTCACTGGCTGCACCTCGGCTACAGCTCGGACGTCAACCTGCGAGGTCGAAAGGGAAGACCAGAACCCACCGAAGCGGCCAAGGACGGAAGACCCGATCTTCTTCACAGAAGACGACGCGCGCGGAGTCCACTACCCCCATGATGATGCGCTCGTTGTGAAGATGAGGATCAACGACTTCGAAGTCAAGCGTGTCCTCATCGACTCCGGCAGCTCGGCGGACATTCTTTTCAAACGGCGTTTGACAAGCTCCAGCTCCAAGAAAGCGACCTCAGGCCCACAAATATTCCCTTGGTGAGCTTCAGCGGAGCGGAAGTTAGGCCTCTGGGGAGAATTACTGTACCTGTTGAGGTCTGCAGTTGGCCTAGCATAGTGAGACTCAACCATGACTTCTTGGTGGTCGCGACTCCCTCCCCATACAATGCCATAATAGGTCGGCCCATCACCCACGCCCTACGTGCGGTGGTCTCCACCTACTATCTGGCGATGAAGTTCCCTACGGACTTCGGAGTTAGGGAGGCGCAAGGCGATCAGCTTGAGTCTCGCAAGTGATACGTCGCCACCCTCAAAGGGAAAGCCAAGGTGGCAGACGACCTCGAGCTGGAGCGACCTGCGGAGCAGTGCAAGGAGTGAGCTGCACCCACAGAAGAGACTGTCCCCGTCCCAACTTCGACAGAGGACCCAGTTGGACACTCCAGATCGGCGCTTCAATCGAGGAGCCTCTACGATCCCAACTAGTAAGTTTTTTACTTGAAAATTTAGATGTTTTTGCAT
Source organism: Nelumbo nucifera (assembly GCF_000365185.1). Next base: position 3,175,805 of record NW_010729112.1, on the reverse strand, counting down.
GGTCCACGGCAGAGATGCCTGGCATAGACCCTACCATCATCACTCACAAACTGAATACTGATCCTATAGTTAGGCCCGTTAGACAGAAGAAACGCAACTTAGCCCCAGAGCGCTGTAGAGCAGTTGACGAGGAGGTCGGGAAGCTCCTCGTAGCTGACTTTATCAAGGAAGTCCATTACCTGATCTGGGTGGCCAACCTCGTTCTGGTAAAAAAGATTAACAGTAAATGGCGCATGTGTGTCGATTATACCGACCTAAACCGAGCTTGCCCAAAGGACTACTTTCCATTCCCCAGGATCAACCGTCCGGTGGACGCGACCTCAGGGCATGAGTTGCTGGGCTTCTTAGATGCCTATTCGGGCTACAACTAGATCAGGATGGACCCTGCTGACGAAGAAAAGACAACATTCATAACTGAGCTCGGCCTGTACTGCTACAAGGTCATGCCCTTCGGATTGAAGAATGTCGGGGCAACATTCCAGAGACTTGTAAATAAATTGCTTGAGCCGTTGATCGGCAGGAAAATAGAATGCTATGTAGATGACATGGTCGTCAAAACTCAGTTATCAAATGACTTAATACAAGACTTGCCTTCTGTTTTTGAGATTTTGCGTAAATTTAATATGAAGTTAAACCTGGACAAGTGTGTTTTCGGTGTCACCTCGGGTAAATTCCTAGGGTACATCGTTAACCAGCGCGGCATTGAGGCCAACACAGATAAAATTAAGGCCATGTTTGATATGAGACTACCCCGGAAATTGAAGGAGGTTCAGAGGTTGAATGGCCGCATAGCCGCTCTGAGCCACTTCATGTCCAAATCGGCAGATCGCTGCCGTCCTTTCTTTAAGGCGATTAAAAGCAAAGGCTTTGAATGGACCGAAGAATGCCAACTCACGTTTGACGAGCTCAAAAAGTACCTCGTCAGTATCCCAGTCTTAACCCGACCTGAGGAGGGTGATGTTTTGGAGCTGTACCTCTCTACAAGTAACGAAGTGGTGAGCTCAGTACTAATAAGAGAGGTAGATAGAGTCCAATGACCTATCTACTATGTTAGCAAAGTGTTGTAGAGAGCAGAGACGAGATATCCAGAGATCTAAAAGTTGGTGTATGCTCTAGTTATTGCAACTCGGACGCTTCGCCCGTATTTTCAAGCTCATACTGTTGTCGTCCTCACTAACAAGCCTCTAAGGAAAGTCTTACTCAAGCCCGAGGTCTCTGGTAGGTTGACAAAGTGGGCCATCGAACTCAGCGTGTACGACCTCCAGTACAAGCACAAACTGCTATCAAGGCCCAAGCCTTAGCCGACTTTGTCACGAAATGTACTTTCAGCACCGAAGTCCCCAGGCCGGTTGAGCTCGAGCACCGTGAAGTAGCAACCAGTGCGGCTTCTCTCCTAGTTAGATTGAACTCGAGTTGGGATGAGGAGCCATGGATCCTTCACGTAGATGGCTCGTCCAACCAACAGGGCAACGGAGCTGGAATCGTTCTGTATGGGCCAAGCGAGGTGAAACTAGAGTATGTGCTATGCTTTGAGTTTGCGGCGTCCAACAATGAAGTGGAGTATGAAGCATTACTAGCCGGGCTGGCTCTAGCAAACAAAGTGAAAGCCAAACACATCGTCATCTGCAGTGATTCTCAGCTTGTGGTTAACCAAGTTATAGGTGAATACGAAGCCCGCGAGCCAACTATGATCGCCTACCTAGCCAAAGTAAGAGAGGCTCTGCTCAACTTCCAATCACACTTCATCAAGCAAATCTCGAGATCAGAGAACGCTGAGGCCGATGCCTTGTCCTGGTTAGTCAGAACCAGCGATAACACCATGAGAACCGTGTACATAGAGAACTTGCCTCGGCCTAGCATTCTCGGGGGGGCAGAGGAGGTCACTCCTGTCGTTCAAGCAAAGCCGAGCTGGATTGATCTGCTCGCGAGCTTCCTGCTACACGGGACCCTGCCTGCAGATCGCAATGCCGCCAGAAGGGTAGAGTGTCAGGTGGCAAAATACGTCATGATAGACAAACGGTTGTACCGAAGATCTTACACGCTCCCTTACCTGCGCTGCTTTCGACCTTCCGAAGCCGAGCTCGTGCTCCGCGACACTCATGAGGGCCTATGCGGTGGGCACTTGGGGGGTAGGGCTCTCGCCCAAAAGGCACTATGATAGGGATACTACTGGCCAACGATGAAGGTAGATGTGATCGAGCTCGTCAAAAAATGCGACAAGTGCCAGAAGCACGCCAACATCCACCATCAGCCCGCCGCCGACATGAAGTATCTCACCAGCCCGTGTCCTTTCGCACAGTGGGGGATCAACATACTCGGACCATTCCCGTTAGTGACAGGGCAGAGGAGGTTCTTAGTGGTGGCATTTGATTATTTTATTAAGTGGGTAGAAGTTGAACCTCTCAAAACGATCACAGCCCGGAATGTGTAGAACTTCTTCTAGAAGAACATAGTGTGCCATTTCGGGCTACCCCGAGTACTGATCTCTGACAATGGTAAGCAGTTTGAGGATATCAAATTCCAGAATTGATGCAGAGATATGAGAATTCAACAAAATTTCACCTCAGTGGCACATTCTCAAGCAAACGGCCAAGCGGAGGTCACGCCTCGACCAAGCAAAGGAACTATGGGTAGACGAGCTACCTAGTGTACTTTGAGATTATCAGACCACATTAAAGACCGCAACAGGCGAGACTCCCTTCAATCATACTTATGGCACTGAAGCAGTCATCCCAGCCGAGATCGAAGTCCCCATGCTACGTCTGGAAGTGTATGATGACAAGGCAAATGAAGACGAGCTGAGCACCAACCTCGACCTACTTGATGAGGTACGGGACCTCGCATACGTTAGGTCTACGGCCTACCGACAGAGAGTAGCTCGGTACTATAATGCCAGGGTCAAGAAGCGAAACCTCTGCATTGGAGACATGGTCCTTCGTAAAGTTATGGTGCTTGAGCCTGGTGTTGGTAAGCTCGGGCCAAATTGGGAAGGGCYCTACTGAGTAAAGCGAGTGCTCGGGGAAGGAACGTATGAGCTTGAAACCCTAGAAGGGAAACAAGTACCTCGGGCATGGAATATTGTCAAGTTAAGGCAGTATTACCTGTAATCACCGAGCTGAGTGGACTGTAGTCGCTCCTAGAGCCTACAGGCCAAAATGCTGAGCTAACGAAGACCTCGACACTATAAGACCCAGTCACCTCTTCGGCATGAGTGAACTCCATAAGAGGGGTAGACTGCAGTCGCTCCCAGAGCCTAAGGGCCAAAACGCCGAGCTAACGAAGACCTCAACACTATAAGACCTAGTTGCCTCTATGACATGGGTGAACTCTTGGAGAGTAGACCATAAGTCACTCCCCCAGCCTAAGGGCTAAAACGCCGAGCTAACGAAGACCTCGATACCGTATAAGGCCTAATTGCTTCATCGGCATAGGCTAAGTATTAATACCAAAGGCAGCTCGGGTGTGAATTCTATGATGCATATCCCGCCTCAATATACAAGTTGGACCCGCTAGGGACAACCGACTTTAACCTAAGTAAGTCAGGCGCATACAGGTCGGGCATATACTCACTGTGCTGATGACCTCGGTGTACATTATAAAATCACCCCTACTAACTATGAGGAGACAGCTAGGGGTAACAATAGTTGAGAAACCCCACTTCAGGTGCTTAGCTCTAGCAGTTCGGGTGAATTAATCACTTTGGCAAAAGAGTAAATGGCACAATACTTAGCAGAAAAAAAAAGAACATTTCATTACTAGTTCTAAAAAAAGAAGAAACCGGGCCTAATAGCCCGAGGGAGTACATCAGCAAAGCAAAAAGAAAAAAAGAGAATCGGGCTCAGCCGCCCGGGAGCAACCACTTCAAGAGAATCATTTTTCAGAAGAAAAAAAGAGAGCAACCAGCCTCAAGGCCCTTCCTCCTCCACGTCCTCGTCACTCTCCTCCAAGGAGTCGGGCTCTTCCTCCTCCGCCGTGTCCGCCGTCTCTAGGGTCAGGTCTCTCATTGTTACGCCCTCAAGGTTAAGGCCGGAGAACTTCTTACGGACCAGCCATTGGCAAGCTTGAACCCCGAGCGGTAGGACTTAGAGTTGTATTCGACCTGGAGGTCGTGGAACTGCTGGGACTCTTTGATGTCCTCCACCGCCTTAGCCCGCTCTTCCTCCACTGCGGCATCGAAGTTGCGGGTCCTCTCATGGAGCGTGGACTCCAAGCTCTGAACTTGTTGGCGAAGAAGCTCCCTCTCCACCGCCACCCTTGAAGACTCCTCTCTGTAACGGACACTTTCCTTAGACTGTCGGGAGATCCGTGCTTCCTGGTCCCTAACGAGCAGCTCCTGGGCCTCGCTCCCCTTCTGAGCCTGGAGAAACTCATCCCGGGCCTGGTCGAGCTCATGTTGGAGGCTCTGCACGTTCAACCTCTGGTTGATGGCGTCCTGGAAGTGAATGGCAGTCTGATAGGCCATGGCGGGGATAGCGGAGTTCAGCAACCAATAAAAAGCCAAGGTAAGTGGGAGAGAAAGAGAGCACTTACCACCATGTAGTGGGACGAGGTCAGCTTGGCGAGCTGCCTATGATGCATCCCAGTGCAGCTCGCGACCTCCTCATTGCTGGCCGCCTGCCGGCTCCTCTGCGCAGCCACGAGTAAATTGGTGACGCTTTCATGTTGTCCATCGGTAGGAAACCGCGGGAAGACAGTGGGACCGGACCGTGCAGCGGGAGGGTACTGCCCCTTGGGTGGGACCTCTTCTTCTTCGCCGTCTCCCGCGGCTACCCCCTCCAAGGGCACAGGTGGGACCTCTGGCGGCGGAACAAAGGCTGGATTAGCAGCCTCGAACTCAGCAGTCCCAGAGGTGGACGCTTGGTTAGGGCGCGACCTCTTCGCCCTACGCTTCTGGTTGCTCGATAGTAGGCGACGTGCATCTACACCAGACATGTTGGCTGCAAGAATCACAAGGCATTAGTCTGGCTCAAAAAAAAAGGAAAAAAAAAAAGAAAAGATGACCTAAGGTTGACCTACCGGGGCTCAAGCCGGCCTGCACGAGCTTGTCCTCAGCCAAGTAATCCCAACAGAGGAAGCCTACCCCGCCCAAGATTGCAGCGTTTCCCGAACTTTCGGGTTCAGCTCAACGCTCGAATCCTGAATGGCAGCTCTCCAATGGGTCGGAAAGGGCCACCCCTCGGGGTTGCGAACTATGAAGTTACCCCGGCTTCCAGGCTGGGATCCTGTTTGGCAAATCGTGGAGGAGCTTGAAGCCAGGACGAGGGGAAAAGTAATACGAGCGCCTCTCTGGAGGGGCTCTGGGGGAGGCATTCTTAATTGAAAGGATAGTGGCAAAGATGTCAAGGGAAAGAGGAAGACAATACTTGAAAAACAGAGAAATTGTCCCAACCACATTTCGGATTGAGTTCGGATGGAGTTGGTCTATGGTGACATTGAAATGGGTAAGAACCTCCACTATCAAAGGATGTAGAGGCAGTTGGAGACCAGCCATAAGCTGATCCTCAAAGACCACAATCTCATCGTTGTCGTGCTCCCAGGGATAGTTACCGGATTGGAGGCTGTAGATGAGATCCCTGGGGAGGTTATAGTAAGAGACTAGGGCCTAAAGCCCCTCCTCAGACATGGAGGAAGGGCCGAAGCTATCAGGCTCCCGACCCCGGGAAGTGGAAGCCGAGTTACAGGAGGCCTCACGGACTTCCGGAGCTTGCCCTTCAGGGAACCCCCAAGCTCCCCCCGAGCTCGAAGGGACCTCGCCCTGATTATCGTCTCGGGGAAAGCCACCCTAGTACGGATACCTAGACATTATTTGGACAAAGCAGAGGACTCACCGGAAAAGTGGACTAAGAAAGCAACGAAGAACAAGGAGAGCTTGAGCAAACAAGGTGAAGGCGCGACCTCAAAAATGAATGCAAGGCAAGTTGGCGTAAGGAAAATGAGGCTTGGGGCCCTCCTATTTATAACCATTGTGCCAGAAAAACCAACGGTATCGATCAAAGCAGATCCAACGGCTTACAATAAAGCCGGCCGCATGTCCTCCAAAACTGCAGAGACGGCTGCACGTCTTCCCAAATTGAATGCAGTTTGGCATGTTTTTTGGTGCCCGAAAAGTCCATAAATTGTTTGACACCCGCGCGTATACATCATGCGAATAGTCAACCTAGTTTGAATTACGGGTCAAATCCACCCGTCACTTCATTAACTCCCTGCGCTAGGGTAGGACCCTTAGCCCGAGGAGTGGGGGGAAATTGATGGAGGGTGATTTGACCCGACCTCCTAACCAGGTGACACGTGAACATAACTCTGTAAGACAACTCGCTACAACTCAAGGCAGCTCTGAAGGGATGAGAGATCCATCCTATGGACGCCCAAAGATTGCGGAATAAGGGGGGAATTTCAAAAATTTTTCTCTTCCTTCAACTGGGAATCGTATTCCCTATTTAGAAAATCATATTTTCAAGGATCAATCTTGAACCATAAACTGAACCAGATCTGAACCAAAAGGAGTGGGAGAGGAT
>NW_010729112.1:3157363-3167410 GCF_000365185.1 Nelumbo nucifera | reverse complement strand
TAGCCAGAGTCCCATGCTTTCCACGTGTTTCTCAAACACTTTCTGTGATAGTGGCTTTGTCAATGGGTCTGCTACATTTTCCGCTGATGCTACCTTCTGAATCAGGACGTCCCCTCTACCAACAATCTCCCGCAGTACGTGGTACTTCCTCTCGAYGTGCCTCGACTTCGAGTGGGCTCGTGGCTCCTTAGCCTGAGCAATGGCTCCATTGTTTGATGGCGCACGTCTCTTGTTTGGTCGGGTTTGGTCAGACTGCTCCCACGTCTCTTGTTTGATGGTGCAACACCTGCCAGTCCAGAAGACTGCCCCAATCGAATCAGCTTGGCGAATAATGGCTGTAGCAGAGGATCAAAGGCGGTTACACCCGATTTGACAGAACATCAGTATATAAAGGTCTTGATCCCCAAGGGACAAGGTAAGTTGAACAAGGTGATTTTGCACTATCTGCACTCTTAGCTCTCTTACTATTCTCTGCAGTTCTCTCTCAGAGTTCTAACTTAAGCATCGGAGTGTTCCCGTCGGGCGAACTCCCCGGGAATCCTTCACTGTCTTCTCCATCTCAGGTACTGTCCACTGCTAGTTAAGAGTCAGGCCACCGCCAACTAGAAGTGACCAGATTGTGCTACATCAAGAGCATTGTTGACTCCTGTGTTCTATGGATAAGAGATTGCGATCTTGTCTGTTGGGTAATTTTGTTTTTCACCAGAAAATTTGTTATGGAGATGTTAAGAACTACAAGAGGCAACCCTGCAATCTTCCATGGGAGTTCTCCAGAAAATATATTCATTCCGAGATGGAGGAGACTGAAATTCTTCATTTAGCAATTTTTGGAGGAACTCCGCCTGAAAATTGATTTCCACTCAACTGGAGATAGCCTGAGATCTATAATGTCCGAACTACTGAATTAACCGGACAGATTGTGGCTTTCAAGCTCTCTTCTGGCAGCATGCCGAAGCAGCAACATGTCTATCCTGCCTTTATCCCCTGTTTTTGTGCAAGCACCATCAGAGAAAGGATCTGGTGGATTTGTTATTGATTTTCTCATGGGAGGAGTTTCTACTGTTGTTTCCAAAACAGCAGCTGCTCCAATTGAGCGTGTGAAGCTCTTAATACAGAACCAGGATGAGATGATCAAGGCTGGCCAACTGTCTGAACCCTACAAGGGTATCACTGATTGTTTTGGAAGAACAATCAGGGATGAAGGCTTCGTTTCCTTGTGGAGAGGCAATACTGCTAATGTCCTTAGATACTTTCCCACACAGGCCTTGAACTTTGCTTTTAAGGATTACTTCAAGCGGATGCTCAACTTATGGCTACTGGAAATGGTTTGCTGGGAACCTGGCATCAGGAGGTGCAGCTGGTGCTTCATCTCTTCTATTTGTCTATTCCCTTGATTATGTTCGAACACATCTGACCAATGATGCCAAAGCTGCCAAGAAGGGTGGTGAAAGGCAGTTCAATGGATTATTGAAGGGGAGAGAGAATTCCAGGCATAAATGGAGGTATTGAGCGGCAATGGATCTGGGTGGCCGCACCCAAGTCTTGTAATGCTTTCTGTCATTTTACTTGTTCGTTAATGGATAATAGGAACCTATTTGGATGGTTTTTAAAAGTTCAAGATACTGTAGTGGTACATTTTGAAGTTCGGGGACTGACTTGAAAGTTGAAACAACCCCTAAAATACAGAGTATTTGATCATGAATTTTCCCAATTATAAATACCTGTCCTGAGGAGCGTTGTAACACTTAACCCCTGAACATTGTTTTGCTAAAGACCTCCCTGAACTTTTATATTCTAGCACTTTGCACTCTGTTTTGCTTATGGGTTTGGTGGTCAAGGTAGCAAAGGCCAAAATCATGAAAATAACGCACAAATTATTTCTCAGAGCATTGATGAGCCAACCATTTTTAAGGTGTTCTCAAGGTGAACTTTATACTCAGTTTGGAAGGAATACAAATACAAATATATGCAAAATGTAAGAGTAATTTGTGGTTTTAGAAATATTTAATGAAGCATTCCACGGAATTATTGCACGGATGAGAGAAATACTCTATGAAGTTGATGAAATGCCAACAACGGAAACAACCTACAAAGTGTTGGATTCCAAAAAGTTTGTAATGTTAGGGTCCGAATCTGCTCTTCAATGAGTGTTCCTCACACCGATCTCACAGGAATCGGGATCTGCTCATCACAAAGCACACCTCACATGAATCTCACAGTCCCATCCCACCGTGTATTGGGAACATCTCCCCATGGAATAATAATACAAAGGGCAAGAAATGTTCCTAATACATGGTAGGATGGGTCTGTGTGAGGTGCACTTTGTGAGGAATGGATCCGAATTCATCTTACAACATATTCCAGCCACACATTGAGAACATCTCCAATTCTTATTTAGAAATTTGCATGGGAGATGTTCTCGATACACCCGTAGGATGTGACTGTGAGATCAGTGCGAGGAGCGCTCACCGAAGAGCAGATCCCAAATCATGTCACTACACCTTAAATAAAGGGTGAGTGTTTGTAATTCACCCCAAAAGCGTGTGTTGGGTAGGGGTGTTCACGGGTTGGGTTGGGTTGGGTCAGTTTCTTGGGATTTTCCCAACCGACCCGACCTGATTGGATTAGCTAAGGTGGGAACCGAAACCGACCCACTGACAGGCCAAACTGACCTGGTCGGTTTGAGTCGGGTTGGGTCGGTCTCGGTCGGTTTCGGTTTTGCTCCTATACAAAGCCAAATAAAATTTGAATTAGTTGATAATTTGATATTCAAGAGTCCAAGATAAATCTAAATTTAATTCAGGTAAAGAATAAAATCAATAAATTCTTCATGTAAAAACAAGTGTCAATAATGGGCCTTATAGAGTAAAAAACTAGGTAAATCTAGGTAGGTAAATCAATAAAATAAAAATTTAGAAACCTTCTAAGTTCTAATCTAGGTAAAAAACTAAAAAAGAACACCTAATTGAATTCTAATTGTAATTGCCTAATAGGCCTTCTAGAGTTCTAGTTTTAGTAGAAGTCTAAAAGTAGAAGACTATTAGGAATTAGGAAACTACTCAAACTAGGTAGTAGGAACTACCAAACTAGTAGAATACTAGTTCGGTTCGGGTCGGGTTGGTTTCAGTTTTCACGCAAGAAAACTGAAACCGACCCGAGATTTTGGTTTATGTATGTGCCCAACCCAAAACCGACCGGTACGGATGAAAACCCGGCCAACTCGGGTTGGGTCGGTCCGGATTGGTCGGTTTGGTTGGGTTGGGCATTCTTATGAACAGCCCTAGTGTTGGGAATTTAGACCAAGTAAAAAATGACAACCAAAAACCGTTTTTTCTGCCGGTTCCGACCCAAACGGTATGAGCTCCGGTCACCGAGTTTGACGACACTGATTTGAGATTCAAAGTTCAAAGTTCAAACCCGTCCAGCTGCTGACTCTGCATTAGGCATTAGCCTTCATCTGTTAGACACCGCTAAGCCCTTACGAGTTCTGGCTTTCTGGTTTGAAAAACGACACACATGACACACCGCAAAAAGCTGTGGCCTTTTGGTCTATTCCTTTTTCCAGGTGAGGGCATTGTCGGAACAAAAGAAAACTCCGACGGATACACGAAGACGAAAGAAACACGATTTTGTTGTTCCAACGCCCAACTGTGATTGTCTTTCAATCAGTCTCTAGACTCCTCCCTATAAAACATCAGGGGTCCTTTTATCAAAAAAGAAAATAACAGGGGTCTCTCTCTCTCTCTCTCTCTCTCTGCCCTGGCTGTAATGAGAGAGCTTGGTTTCCTCATCGTTTCATTTCTCCTTCTCGGAGCTCTGCAAATAAACTCCGTTGATGGCGGAGGCTTCGCTGGAGACTACTCGAAGCTTTCGGGGATTATTATCCCCGGTTTCGCTTCGACTCAGCTCCGAGCGTGGTCAATCCTTGACTGTCCTTACTCTCCTCTCGATTTCAATCCCCTCGATTCGGTCTGGCTCGACACTACCAAAGTATATTTCTGATTCCGTCTTGTTATTTGTATTCATTGCATTATAGATGTTTCTCTTTTCTTTCATTTATCTGTATGTGATATTTGATGGATTTTTATTTGGTAATTTGGTTTTGGTTCTGAATTTGTTTATACTAGTTTCCTTTAACCAATGTAAGTTTTTTTTTTGGTTGCATTCTGGATGTTAACTTTGCATGTTAGAACGATTGAGCTATGGGCGGTGCTGTTTTTTTCCTATCTTTTGCGTATACATAATTTTGATGTATATGTTTAATTCATTATTTTCCGGTAATTCTCTATTTATTCTTCCGTCAAAGCTTTAGACATATCCAGGAACAAGGTTCAAAATTTCGATAACCGGTGGCTTAACGCTACACCCCTACAGGGGTCGTATCGGGGTCTGACCTGGTTCAGGGGGTAGACCAGCCTTAAACCGACTCCTTTGAACCAGTTTCAAAGAAAAAAAGGGGGGGGGGAGCGAGCTTGATAAGGAAACACAAAATTAGAGTAGCTGTAACAAAAAATTTGGATTGCCTCACAATGGTATATTGTAGTTTTGAAGGCATTGAAGTAAAAAAAACATGGCCAAACCCAAAGCTGGATGGTTATGCTTTACAAGCAAATGATGTAGGATACTGTATTCATGGTAGCTTAATTATAGTTCAATTCTGTCATTTTGGGGATACAACTTAGGGTTGCAGCTTGGGTTGGCCCAAGTTCACATTTTACACTATTTTGGGCTTGGGTCCATTGAAAACTTGACAAAATCCCAACCCTAACCTGCCCAAGCTGCACCATGATACAACTATAAATTCCAGATGAAGCATGTGGAGATTCATGTAGCCGACCCCAGATAGTTGGGATAAGGTTTGGATGGTGATGATGAAATATGGTGATTAGTATTTACAAAATTATTGTTAACGTTTGGTCCCTAAGGTTAAAAATTGTACTCCTTTCCTTAATCCTTAGTCAATTCCAAGGGGCTTCATTCATGGGAGACAAATCACAGATCAAATTTTGGTAGCAAATAAGTGCATGGAGGAATTGAAAAGACCAAGAAATAAAGAGGTGGTGATTAGGGAGGAGATAAAGAGGTCGTTGTTAGTGAGATGACTAATGAGAGGACATGAAGAGGTTTAAATGGTTAACTAGTGAGATGACTAAAAAAGTGCAATGGGAAAGGAGTTTGGCTAATGGAATGGCAGATGCTCTAGCTAAACAAGAGGTGCTAAGGGATTGTGTTGGGCTTAGTTGTAATCATTGTGATTTGTTCCCTTAATAAAATTGATCTTTTTACTTATCAAAAACAAAAAAAAAACCCTCTTCACAGATATTCTCGGTCAGAACTATGCCTCCTTCACCAGCCTCTCTATTCCTTGGTTTGGTTTTGTAACCTGGAAAAGAAACCATTCAAATAGGCAATTAGGCAAGCTTCACAGCTTTCATATGGAAAGTACTAGAGCCCATCTCTCAGAAGTATAAACATATCCATTCTCTTACAACAGTAGTACAAAACCAGAGATGTGAATCCAAAGATTTTAGTGAAACTCTCATGAGATTGATGAAATTGATTAAACTCTCATGAGATGTTAAGCCAGAGACAAAAGTACAGAAACAGATTCAATCTCAGAAACCCTCATGAGGTTGATGAAATTGATGAAATTGATGAATGAAACTCTCATGTGACATGAATCCAGAGACAAAAGTACAGAAACAAATCCAATCTCGGAAGCCCTCATGAGATTGATGAAATTCTGAGATTAAACACTACTCATAAGACAAAAATCAGAAGCAAAGATTGAAACACCGGATGTAGCAGAATCTTCACCGCTCATGGTTACAGATTAAAAAAGGCTCTTAAAGTGGGCACAATGCCTTTAAAAAAAAGTCTAACACCAAGGGAGAAAAGAGCCCCTTTTTTTTGCTAAACACAGGTGCTGTTACAGCACTAGCAGGCCATCCCCTGACCTACAGAATCAAAACTGGTTGCTGTCGCAGTGCATACAGGTCACCTCGTGACCTATGCATCAACAGAGATGCTGTTAAAGCATGTACAGGTCACTCTCTGACCTTCAGGTTCACCATAAAAGCTGCTATCGTAGCACACAAAAAGGTCTTCACAGACCTACAGTTTTTTTTTTTTTTTTTTTTACAGGGATCAGTTGACCCCACAAAAAAGGAAAGAAAGAGGTGCTGATCACCTCACATCCAACCAGCAGACCTAGTACAGGTTCTGCTCTGGTGCACAACCAGAAAAAAAAGAGGAGAAGGAGAGAGATTACTTCAGTGCGTGAGAAAACTGGATCTTCAGTCACCCGAACAGTAGATGAGGATGGCAGATCTGGAAACCTGGCGCGAAGGAAATAGTTCACTCGATCTCTCCTTTCAGATCTGATAGTCCCACTCTGATACCATGTTACACAGGAGAGAAGAAGAGAGGAAGAGAGAAAAGAGAGAGAAGAAGAAAGAAGAGGGATATGAGAGCAAAAAGCATTGCTGGCGGCGCCAGCTATTGGTATTTATACTAGGGCGACAGAATATAAAAAAATAAAAGGAGAAAGTACAATAGTACCCCTGCGGTACTATACTTAAAGAATTAACAATTTTTAACAGGGTGTATTTGCTTTTTCAGATTATCTTCTATACTTGATACAAGTTACTTTTACCTTTCCAATAAAAAAAGCATTTCCTGATTACACTACCAAATATGAGTTCAATTGCCTCTTTGGATCAGGTTTTCCTCCTTCAAAAAGGGAAAAATTATGCCGAGAGATTCCATGGTGGCTATCATATGGACTATTTGGGAACGTATGGACAATAGAGTTTCTTCACAACAGTTGCCTGCCTAAAGTGTTGATCATATTGTCACAATTAGAGTGGCCCACTGGGTCTACATGAGTAAGAACTTAGATATATGACCTTTCATGATAAAGTTTTAACGAATGGGCACACACAGAGAGCTCTCCTATTTTTCAGGCAAATCCCCCTTTTAGAGCTGGTTGCCTAAGAGAATCTTAACTTTGATGTCTGCTCCTTGGGCTCCAGGCTATCTGGATTCTAGAGAGAGGGAATCTTTCATGCGTGAGGATAGAGAAATTCTTTTGGCTTATTTGGAGCCAATTGGATCAAGGAATCATTATATTCTTGTGTTTTGGTATTAGGAATCATTTTATACTCTGGGCAAATAGGCTTTGGTAATTCACTAAAGGCAGTGCTGATGGCATTGCTACAAGGACTAAGGGTGGTAAAAAACTTAAACTTCAAAAAGATTGAGGTAGAGGGAGATTCAATGGTGGTGGTACAATGGATGAAGAACAGCAGCCAGTCATCGAGGGAAATAAAATGGTTAGCAAGGGAGGTAGAGGCTGAGTTCAGATGGGAACCAGGAATTGTTAATTGTCTAGTGAACACTTTAACAAAACAGGATGCCAATGGGATACAGCCATTCATTGTAATATAAAGAGTATAAGGGTTTAGGTGGAGTTGTTGCTGATAAGAAAGGGTTGAGCTTCAAGCCTAATCCATGGGTTGCTAGCCATGTTGTACATGTCATTCTTTTCATACAAAATAATAAAGATTTTCAGTTACCCATCAAAAAAAAAAAGAAAAATCAAGGGCTTAGGTTGATTATATCGGCTGGACAGGAGCAAATAATAGTGAAGGGTGATTCAAGGTTACCATCAACTGGTTTAGAAGAGATTCTGTGGGACCCTGCTTCTATGGATGTTATATCATAAAGGTTAGAACTCTAGCTTTAATGGTGAACATCTTGTTCAGGTGGATCTGGAGGTCAGTCGACTCATTGGCTGATTGTTTAGATAGAGGAGGTGTGGAGAAATCTGATTTCTATGCTGAGCATTCCTCCCATGATAGTTATTTTCTTTCACATTACTGTTTGTAGGCTAGATGTTTATACTTTTATTTTTGCTATTCAATTTAATTATCTGTCACAAACAAATAAGCCTAGTCTAATTTCCCAAAGTTGCTAAGATCAGATTTGGAAAAAAAGATTAATTGGTTGTGGTGCAGGGTCTTATTGCCTTCCGTTGGATCTATTATTGTTGGACATCTATTCTATTTCGAGTTGTATGGTTGTATTACAAAATCCACATGTTTCCTTTCCTGTGAACAAGTATCCAAACTAGTGTAATGCTTTATCATTGAATTTGGCATTTCTCCAACAATTCGGATGTGTGAACAATGGTATTGGGCTTATGCTACTTTCTAGTAATTGTTTCTGTGAATAGGGAGGTTTATGTGCATCTGGATCGGTTTTATGGTTCATGCTACATGTCTAGGCTTCATTAAAGGATGTTTATTATGTTGTATAGTTATGTTCAGTCTCCTCCTGTATCAAGTTTATGTTATTTGATGATAAACACAGGTGCCGATGATATGGATGATCTTAGGTATTTCATGTTACCTGCAGCTTTTATCTGCAGTGAATTGTTGGCTTAAGTGCATGTTGCTAGACCCTTACAACCAAACAGATCACCCTGAATGCAAATCACGTCCTGATAGTGGTCTTTCTGCAATAACAGAACTTGATCCTGGTTATATAACAGGTGAGCTACTCTTTATTCTTTCCCTTTTTTCGGTAATAAATAAAAGAGAAAAATTTATTAATAAGGAAACAAAGTGCAACCATGGGGTGATGAGAGATCACCAAGATAAGGCACCAAGCAAATGCAAAACAAAAATTACAAAGCAAAGATTCCATGATCAAATTCTATAACATCCCAGAAATTATTTTCTAAGTCTTCCTTTGAAACATTTTCTAACTCTGGTAGAATCAAAGCCCAATCTCAAATCTTTTCTCGTCTCTGCACTTTGGTTGGCCGTCAAAGATTCTTCTATTTCTTTCCTTCCAAATTTCCCGGAAAATAGCAAAAGGAATGCAACTCCAAACTATCTTTATCTTCCTATTTCCCCTCAAAATAGGCCAGCTACCAAGTATCTCGTTTGGTGATTTTGGATTCCACATGTCAAGATTGAAAAGGCTGAAGTAGTAACCCCATACATACTTCGAATATTGGCAACCAAAGAATAAGTGCATCACACTAAACAAAGGTAGCATCTCCCTATTGAATGAATTCCTCTATTTTTGATATGATCTTGACTCTTGAGTATACCTGTTCGTTAGCTGGGCTTCAGGCTCGGCTCATGAATATTATACACTATTTCAGTCTCGGTCTTTGGGCCAGGCCCATTCAAATTATGGCAAAATCTAAGCCTGAGCCCAGCCCATGAACAGGTCTAATCTTGACTCTTGAGTAAGAATGCTGTTCAATGCCACCAACCAAGCAAATGCCTCCACCCTAGGGGAAATTGGATTTCCCCAGATCCCTTTCACATCTGATTACTCCACCTGGTTTCTTACCAAAGCATTATAAAAAGATTTAACTGAAAAAAGACCATTTCTTCCTTTCTTTCCACCATCTGAAATCAGTTCTCTCTACCTGGATTTCCACTGACTGTAATTTTGCCAAAAGCTCCATGCATTCCCCAACCTCCCAATCAAAAAGTGGTCTTCTAAATCTTCTCTC
Organism: Nelumbo nucifera; assembly: GCF_000365185.1. The sequence goes on along the minus strand of NW_010729112.1, from coordinate 3,157,875 downwards.
CCTTGTTTGCAGTTCTCCGAATTGCATGTTGTATATAAATTAGTGGAGAGGGCACATGTGATGCACATGGATGATTTAACTTGTCTGGGTCAATTTAAAACCAACCTGTGTACCCTACATACATAGTGTTCCTTTTGGGAGGATGGATATATAATGGACAAACAGGTTTGCTAGACTAGTTGTCTAGCAATGAGATCTAGGTGACCCAGAATTTTCTTTTGGAAGCATTGGTGACAACTCAAAAGGCTTCTTTATGTTCACCAAACCACCCTATTCATTGGGCAAGTATTGGTCCACAATCCCCTTACAAACTGACATCCTATCACTAAAATGACCATAATGAAAGAATGGTAGGATCCATCTAATGGACGCCATAAAGGTTGCGGAATGGGTGGGGCGAATTTCAAAAATTTCCTACCTTCTCCCAACTGGGAATCATATTCCCTGAATTTAGAATACAATATTCAAGGATCTACTTGAACCCTAATCAAACCAGATCTGTACCAAAAGAT
>NW_010729112.1:3139045-3155628 GCF_000365185.1 Nelumbo nucifera | reverse complement strand
CACTAAATAACAAAAGTACATCAAAATGATTGAAGCTAAGGGCATACAAAACTGTCTAACACATAAGACCCTCAAATTTACAAGATCTTGGTCTTTACAGGTAGATAACTCAATTGTTTATCTAATGCCACCTAAATCATGTAAATCTAACAAGTTTTGACCCCTGAAAAATAGAATGAAAGAAATGATGTAATGACTACACTAATTGACCTTTTAAAATGACTCAAATATATCAAAGTTTAAGAATATGAAGAATATTGATTATTTCTTACCAATCAAAAGTCTTGATTTATTCTTCCATTGATTTTCCCTGCTTCTGTCCCTGCATAAGCTACTTATTTAATTAGTCTTTTTGGATTAAATCTTGTTAGGGAATGTAAGTTCAATGGAGGGGCCTTGCTTGTAGATGCATGTTCCTTTTTCCATTTTTAGCACATTTAATGGAATAATTGAGACCAAACCCATGTTTTGGCACAGTTGATATTGTCTTGGACAATGAGGAGGAAGTTGCTTTTTGATTTTTTCCTATTGAAGAGTTAAAGCAGAGAGGGAAGCCAGTGCCATTGGATACTTTTTACAAGTATGGGTAATGGTATTCTGTACTGAAAACCTGCAATGATTGGAGCTTGTCTAATGGAGATTTAATGTGGTAAATCTGGACTATTTGTCTGATCAGGGATATTCTGGGTACATGTTGAGCTGCTATGTATATGCCAGTTCTATGTCCAACTGTATATTGCTTTTTCCCTTTGAAGATAATGGCCCGTGAGTTTTCTTAAACTCATAGCAATAAATAAGGGCAACCAGATGTATCCTTTTGCCTTGTGGCTGATGGCTATTCGGCTAAAACTTGCCATTTGAAGTAGGGTGATGAAAGGCAATGTTTATAGCTATATAAATATGTTATCAGAAACTTGGAACAAAACCTCATCTGATCACTAAGGCCTTGTTTGGGAGTGCTTATGTTAAAAATAAGTGCTTATTTGAATAAGCACTTATTTGCATTTGGCACCTAACTTTTTCAAGTGCTTATTTAAAAAAATAAGCACTTATTTCATATTGGGCGTTTAGTAGCCTTTTTCTCCAATAAGCGCTTAAATAAGCATTTGTGACTATTTTGCCGGTTTGTCCTTCATTTTCTTTCAAATTTTATGAAAGCACTTTTATAAAGTACTTCTACGAAATTACTTTTATGAAAGCACTTTTGTAAAAACACTTTTATGAAAGCACATTTATGAAAGTACTTTTACAAAAGCACATTTATAAAAGTACTTTTATGAAAGCACTTTTGCGAAAGTAATTTTACAAAATCACTTTTATGGAAGTACTTTTATTTTTTATTTTTTGAGAAAATTTAACTAGAATTCATTAAGGAGAGGGAACATGGGAAGATATACAAAGCAGGGGAAGAACCCCTACAAGTTACAAAGGAGGAAGCTTGTCGCTATACAAATGCTCCAAATACACACCAAATTTAGCTAGGCCATCTGCAGTAGCAGTATGATTGTGTTCCCTAGGAATCCAAGCTAAATTAACATTTAAACAGTCCAAAGAATCCCAAGCCTCTGTCAGAAAATGATTCAGTCACCAAGGGCCCCCCTCTTTGTCTCTTAACCATTTTATCATATTTGCTGAATCACCTGCACTGATCAAATTCTGAATTCCCAAATTTTTTATTATCCTGATTCTGGTGAGAGCAGCCATCACTTCAACCTTTGTGGAGTCAGCCAAGCCAATTGGACCACTAAAAGTCCAGCATATATTGCCCCTTTCGTCCCTTACTGTACCTCCAATACCAGCTAATCCAGGGTTACCTAAGGCACTACCGTCGAAGTTAAGGGTCATCACTCCTTCACTGATGGGGACAGGGTGCCTCAAGGATATTTGCTGGGGATGAGGGAGAAACAAAAAGGGGTCAACATCTCTATTAAAGATCATTGACTGAAAGTCCTTTGAACAGATCTGAATTCACCGTCCAGAGGTTGCAAAGGTAAGTAATATCTGAGATTAATTCCTATAGGGTTCTGCTTTTATTGTCAAAGAGGCGATTGTTTCTTTCATCCCAGACACCCCACAACGCTGCATGTAGCACTGATTGCCAAAATACTTTACCCTTTTTACTTAACCCTGTTCCTTGCCATTGATGCAATGTGTCCATAATGTGTTTTGGAAAAGCCTAGCTATAACCTGCCATTTTCAAGAAGTGGGACCATATCTTTTGGGTGAACCTGCAGTGAAGAAGGATGTGATCTGCAGATTCACCTTCGTTGAAGCATAGAATACAAACGTGAGGAGATATGAAACGTCTTCCCAAAAGTTTTTACAAAGAAGCAAATTCTTGAAGGGATGTGACTACACCAGATTTTCTTGTAAGGAAAGGAGGAATGCTGATCATCAGCGATCAAAGCCTTGAACATAGACTTAGAAGAGAATTCACCATTTGGGTGTAGGGTCCAGATTCGGGTGTCAGAAAAAGAGGGGGAGATGTAGGCTTTTTGAGGGTCTGAATTAGGGCTATTAAATCAGAAATCTCCGAGTCCCTTAGGGGTCTTCTGAGGTGGAGGTTTAAGGAGTTCTTGGCAGTTTGGTTTGGAAGGTAGGAAGAAATAGTGGCTTCTTGGTCGAGGGTAAGGTTAAAAAGCCTAGGGAAAGAGGCTTCCAGGGTGGATTCCCCCCACCAAAGATTCTCCAGAGTTAATTTTTAATAAACTCAAAAGGAAAGGAGGAATGCTGATCACCAGATTTTATGAAAGCACTTTTACGAAAGCAATTATATAGAAAGCACTTTTATGGAAGTACTTTTATTAAAGAACTTTTGCAAAAGTGCTTTTACAAAAGCACTTTTATAAAAGTACTTTTACAAAGTACTTCTGTAAAAGCACTTTTACGGAAGTACTTTTATAAAATTCAATTAGGGATAATTTTGGAAGAAAAAAATTGAATAAGTGCTTATTGTATAAGCACTTAAAAAAGCTGGAAATTTGGGCTTGAAAATAAGCTCTTATTTTTTAAATAAGCACTTATTTTGGGCTTATTTTCCAAATATCAATAAGTGCTTAATGGCGTGGTCCTGGACCAAATAAGCACTTATTTTTAAGCACTCCCAAACATGGCCTAATTCTAGCAATCTAACCAGTCACCTTTCTTGGATCCACTCACTGTGATTCATGAGTAATTTATGTTGAGTTGGGCTGATTCTGAGTTATTGGGCCTGGCCTTTTATTTTTATTTTTAAGTTGTTAAGCTAGGAAGTTATTGGGCCTTAGGCCCATTAGTTTATGTTATTTTAAGTTGTGACTGTACAGCTACTTAAAGTAGCCGCCCTACTAAGGGTATTTTTATCATCTTCCATTCTTTTATTTTAAGGGTATTTTTATCACCCAAATACTTGAAGAGTCCTACAAAAATAGGAATCTCCACCAAAAAATCCAAAAACTGGGCTTACCTGAGATCTTCGATCAGCCTCTCATTTCACCATGCAGTCGGCCAATCTAGGGCTGCATGATAAAGCAGCTCAAGAAACCTTCGGCCTGCTTTGATACCAAGTAGAAATTGCTGATAACTGTTTCAGATGTGCCTTGTGAAGAAAAGTAGAAGAAGCTGAAAGGTTTCAGCAGTAGAGAAGAAGAGAGAAGTAAAGAGAGTGGAGCACACTGACTTTCTTCCTATCATTATTGTACATCCACTTGACTTTTTTCCTATCATTATTATACATCCACATTTTCATCCCCTTGTCTTGTAACCAGTTGATCACCAATTTTGAGTCTCCCTCGACGATTAGCTTGCTGATGCTCATTGTTCTCGTCCTTTGTATGCCTTCCATCGCAGTCATTATTAGGGGTGGATTCGAGCTGAGCCAAGCCGAATGCTTTGCTATTCAAGCTTTTTTTTTATTAGTAAATATGTATTTTATTAAAGTTCAGATTGTAAGCAGTTTATACAACTTGATGATGGGACTGTTGATCCCCTTTAATCACTCTATTCACCCCTCATTATAGTGTATCCCAAAATAATTGCTGTCTCAATGCCCCTTGTTTTGCTAATCCATCGGCTAGTCCATTTGCACTTCTTCAGACCCATTTAAATTCAGCCTCAACCTCCTTTGCAATCTTCTCCACTTCCCTAATCACATGTTTAAACGTCCATGTTTGTTGCCCATGAAATTACTACCTTTGAGTCCCCTTTTACTTCAACATGTCTGCATCCTAGTTGTTTGGCTAGCTTTAACCCTTGTAGTAATGCCAATAGTTCAGCTTTCAGCAAGTTTCCGTTGCCAATCGGTCCTGAGAACATACCCAATATCCTCCTGTGTCAGAGTTTCTTAATACTCCTCCTATTCCTGAGATGCCTGGATTTCCATAGGAGCATCCATCAAAATTCAGCTTTACTTTATTGCCTTCTGGTGGTTTCCACTCCAGCCTTACTTTATCTCTTACCCTCAAAGATTGTGCTACTTTGTTATTCAAGCTTGGCTCACTGAAACTGTGTCAGGCTCGAGCTCGATTCGAGCTAGAGATTTGAGCTCAAGCTCGGCTGCAAGCCAAGTTTTTTTTCTAAAAAATAAAAGTATATATATAAAGATATTTTTTTTTGTGTTACATTAAAAAAATTAAGAATTATAATGTGTATGCATATGTATGTATGTATATAATAAAAAAATATTTATTTATTATACTAGGCTCGCGCAAGGTTCAAAGTATCGACACGTATCGGCTCGTATCGGCCGATACGTATCGTTTCGACACCCCACCGATATGCCCCTACAGTGGGTGTATTGGTGGTTTGACCGGTTCAGGGTGTGACGAAGACCTAAACCGACTCCCCTGAACTAGTTGGCGAAAAAAAAACACCAAAATGATTATTGATTCGCTCGATACRCCTATACCGGCGTATCGGGCGTATCAATATTTTGAACCTTGGGCTTGCGAGCCTCACAAGTCGAGCTTCACTAGGCTCGAGCTCGACTCGATTAGCAAATGAGCCTATATATCAGGCTCGAGCTCCACTCGAAGCTCGGTTTAAACCAAGCCGAACCAAACTTTTCACGAGCTGAGCTCGAATTGCTTGTGAGAAGCTCGGCTCGTGGCCACCCCTAGTCAAGCTGGCTCAGAATATGGGGCAATGATCTTGCCCTCCTCATCTCTAAATATACCTCCAATGCCAGAAGGTCCTATATTTCACAAGCTACTAATATCAAATTTGAGTTTAATAAATCCTCTATCCTGTGAGATCCAATGATGACTAATGATAGTCTTATGAACAGATGAATCTGCCACTGCCTTTCCAGTTCCTTGGTAAATCAGTTGCTGAAACATATGAGAAACCTTCCAAGAACTTCAACCAATGCACCACTTTCATCTCTAAATATTACCTCCAATGTCAAAAGGTCCTGGATTTCACAAGCTACTAATATCAAAATTGAGTTTAGTATATCCTCTATCCAGTGAGGTCCAATGGTGACTAATGGTCTTATGAACAGATGAATCTGCCACTGCCTTCCAGTTCCTTAGTAAATCAGTTGCTGAAACATATAAGAAACCTTCTGAGGATATCAACCAATGCACCGCTTATTATCTTAATTTCTCAAATTACTTCTTCTTTACTTCTTTATTAGAAGAAAACCAGTCCAAGAATTTCCTACTTGTATGACAAGAAAAAATAAGAAGGAAGAAGAGAGAAAGAGCTGTTCAAGAGAAAGAAGAAGTTGGAAGAAAAGAGGAAGAGAAGAGAAGAGAAGAGAAAAACGTCCCTCTTTCACTCCCTTGGTCTCTTTATATACGTGCTAGATTAATTTAAAGGAGAAATTGCATGGATGCCCCTGGTTAGGCAGCTGACCCAATAAACATTATAACTAATGTGTTAAGGGCCCATAAGGACAGCCCATTACAGCAGAAGTAAAACAATAAACAGCTGAACTAAATCATGGCCCATTTGGCCCAATCTCTTTACATTCTTTGTCCAGGAAAATCCTTGAGTTCCGTTCCTCCCAAATTGTCCAACGAGTAGCAGCTCTAATGCATCTCAACATTAATCTCCCCCTCTTCTTTGGCCATGAGAAAGTAGTTGCATCAAAACATGCTTTGTACATTCACAGGAGGACCCCACCTGCACACAAACAAAGAAAAGCACCATTCCCAAACAAAGGTAATAAAAGAACATGAAATAAGTAGGTGTTAGCAACTCTTACCATCAGTCTTACATAACTCACACCAGTGAGGGGATAAACACCAACTTGGCCGGTTTCTTTGAAGTAAATCAAGGATGTTAATCTTTCCATGTACAATTTCTCAATAGAAAACAGCAACCATTGGTGGAATAGGTTTCCACCACACCTCTTTCATAGCAAAAGAAGGCAGAGGACTGGAGGAGGGCTGTAACAAACTTTTGAAGAAAGAAGCACAAGAGAAGGAACCAGGAAGTACAAGTCCAAATTCGGCTATCAAGTAAAGATGACTTAAGGAATACTCCCTCCAACAAATGCAATAAGTACACTCTGAATCTCTGAATCTCTGAATCTCTGATAGCCCTTCGGAAACCCAAATCCCAATTGACCCCAACAAATGCAGCAAGACTATTGATCATTACCTATAAGAAAAATTTTGGTCAGGCTCTTAAAGGAATGCCCTCAGTGGAGTTAGCTATACACTTTTTACAATATTAGTAGCACAAGACACCAGTTGCTGTGCTAGAAATTTTAGTAATTAATGGATCATTAAAAAGCTCCTAAAATAGAAAATTATACCTAGTAGATAGCTGAAATTTCTTTCTATAGATATTCTAATATGTCAAAAGTTGGTTGAGGCGCACAGGTGAAGCGCATTTTAAGGTAGGCACCTCGTCCAGGTCCTAGGCGCAGCCCTTTCAAAAGGTGCACATCTGATGTGCCTTGTGCCTCATCCCAGGGTTCCAAGAACCCCCTATATGGTAATGTTGTTGATTCATTCATCCTAATAAAATATCTTCTTAAAAAACAATTAAAATTATAAAATCATTATTTTTTGTGTGAGAACTAAGAATTTAAGACCCTAACATGGACTTGTTTGGGCTTGCCTCGAGGGGCGTGGAACAAAGGCGGCTCGTAGAATTAGGAATGTAATATGTTTTATTCACATTAGCTACTTGAAGTAATGGAATTGAGAAAAAAAGAGATTGTGGGTTTTACATGCTTGAAAATGTTTTATATGTTTGATTTTATTTTTAAATTCTCATTTGAATATGCTTTACATGTTATGCTTATGAATTTTAATTTTAGATAATAAGTTTTTTAAAACATTTATTTTAAAATTTAAGTTTATATTTATTATTATTATTATGTTTAATATTTTTTGATTATTTAGCATTTTTTTTTTAATTTTTTGCATCTTGCTTCAAAAAGGTGCGTGCCTTGCCTTGCACCTTGGGCACAAATTGACCCCTGCGCCTTTTTTGCACCTTGCGCTTTTGAAACACTGACTGGATAACTATGGTTATTGATTGAACTTTACGTTTGATCCAAGCATTAATTATCAATGAGGGCTTCTCTGTTTATAATATATTGTTTTTGCATGGTGATAGTTATTGGTATAGATTAGAAGTTTGTTTTATTGCTATTACTTAACTGCATTATTGCTGCTTCGGATGCTCTCATGGTATAGATGTCAAAGTCCAACTTATCTTCTGCGGACAAGAACCATGCATTGCATTGCTACTTACAATCACATCCATACATAATCTCAATAAACTGGATAGAAGAATGTCCATCTCAAACACGATATAGACTAGTCAGGCAATAGAGGTTTAGCAGCTGGGTATCTTCACTAAGGACTAGAAACCAAATATCAATTTAAATTCTCCAATATAACAACTGATCTCTACCACTCTAGCTTATGGACTGGAATTGAATGACCACTATTTTGTTCTCTTGTTATGATATAAATCCTGAATATCCATTTGGGATATTTTCTATTTTTTTTTGGTAGAGCTGCTTCTAGCTTAATGAGCTTTTCACCTAAAAAATGCATGCTCCAGGTCCTCTTTCTTCAGTGTGGAAAGAATGGGTTAAATGGTGTATTGAATTTGGAATTGAAGCAAATGCAATCATTGCTGTACCTTATGATTGGAGGCTGTCACCTTCAATGCTCGAGGAACGAGATCTATACTTTCACAAGCTGAAGTGTGTATATCTCCTCCATTTTCTTCATACATAATCTTATTCCATTTTCACCAGCCATAGTTTTCTGGATGTTGTTGATAGTTGCAAAAGAAGTGCAATTATTGGTTATTTTTAGTTGCTGTTTTCTTCTTTTTTAAAAGGTAAATTTTATTAATGAAAGAAGAACATATGAGAAAGGGAGGAGAGGTTCAAACTTCAAACCCAACAAGGAACAACAGCAGCACAGCTGCAGACTACAAACCACAGTAACACAGTGAAATTCATTCCATACAATTTCCTCCCAATGATCATAAAAGGTTTTGTGCTTAAACCTGAAGAATGGGCTACAAGCATAGGCCCATATAAATACATAGGGATTTTAAAAGTTTATAATCATTATCATCATCTTCTAAGCCTTGTCCCAACTAATAGTTTACAATACAGCAGTTTTTTTTTTGAAGTGATGAATTTCAATAAAAAGAGATAGGAAACAAGGTACATGAGAGGATGTACAACTGTAAACAATGACTCTCCGAAAAGGCTACAAGGGCAGAAACCAATCAGTAAACAGAAAGTTCCTATGGACCCCGCAAATCATCAGCCAAAGAATTAAGTTCCCTAGGTATCTATCCATCTAATCTTGACATTCCTCTGGCCATAATGTCTCTAGTCTCGTCTAGATGGTGTAGCAGTCTCCAAGGGCCATTTTCTTCCCATAACCATTTTATGGTGTTTGGCTGTTTGCAGAGTCTCCTTCGATGATTAGGAGAGATAGCCCCAGATTATTTACAATTCAGATACCTATTAAAGCAGCCAAAATCATAGCTTCTGTAGTCTGCAATCCCTGTTGGGCCACTAAATGCCCAGAAAATATTTCCATCTTCTTCCCTGATCAAATCTCCAAGCCCAGCCTCCCCCGGATTGCCTACAGCACTTCCATCAAAGTTTAATCTTGTTCCCATCTCCTTCCCAACCAGGGGGATCCTGAACAGAGGCTAGACCGCTAGAGTCAAGGGAGAGGAGTGTAAGCTTTCCACAAATTCCTCTATAAGTCCGATAGAGAGAAACCTTTGAAAACCTTAGAGCTAGCCACCCAAATGTTGCATAAAAATGTTTTGTAGGAAATAAGTTCTTCAGTGGTTCTTACTTGTTCTCAAAAGTTTGTTTGTTTCTTTCTTCCCATATTCTTCACATCACTGCATGAGTCAGTGTGCTCCAATAGGCTTTCCCTCTTTTTCCCAAACCCCTACAGTGTCATTGCCTAAGACGCTCAAATACATGTTCAGGGGCTGCCCAGATGTAACACCAAGGTGCAGGAAGTGATTCCAGATTTTTCTCATCTCAAAACAGTGAATTAGGAGGTGCTTGGTAAGAACCACTGGATATCTTGCTAATAGATTCTTCTATAGCAGTATACATATGCTGGGTGTTCATGGGGCCTTGATGTTATGAAACTTTGTAATTAATACAAATCATTTTTTTTATCAGCAATAAGAACTGAAAATTTTATTAAGATGAACTAAATCTTGATATTACAACATGTCAGATCAAACCCTACAAGTTACATATGTTACAATTACGCCCAAAACAATTGTTGCACATATACCTCTTGTTTTGCTAGAGTATCATCTTATTTATTTGGAGACTCTATTAGTTTACCTGTTAAAAAAAAAGACTATTAAGGTGATTGACATAATAACAAAGTTGATGATAAAGAATGGAGAATGAAGGCTTCTAAGCAGCCAGGAAGTGAAGAGTCTTTATAGCAGAAAGGAAAGAACTCCTATTGGAAGAGAGTTGAAAAACAGCACACTTGATGTATGGAACTGTTTGAGATTAGATGCAAACCAGAAAATGAACAAACAAGAGAGGAAGAGAAGAGAGAGCTGGCGGCAATGAGTGTTAGAGAGTAAGAGGTTCGAACATAACCCCTCTCTAACACTCTTAACATCTTATTAATAAGTTAATCTTTGACAAATTACAGAGAGGCCCTTGAGTGAGCAGGAAAATACAAAAAAACAGAATATTACAGAGTATGGGCCCAGAATAAGGCCCACAACAGGGAGAAACATAACATAACATGAAATGACAGTCTATGGGCTATTCGGCCCATCTTCTCTACAAAGAGATTGTCTACCAGAAGGAGTTTACGATAAAGATAAGAGAAGGAAGGAGAGGAACGACATTGCCAGTGGGTGAAGCTGTGTCCTGGTTTCAGAGCTTCCTGGATGGAGCAGTGCAAGTAAGCTGGTGCAAGACATGGAATAACACCTTTAGTCAGTTAAGGAGGGAATACCTTGCTGAGAGAAGAAAAACTCCCACGACTGGTTTGTTACATTGGGAGAAAAATTCGAAAAAGGGAAAAAACAAATGATCATCATACCTGAAGGCAACAAGCTACAAGGTTGGACCATGATTACAAACGAGCTACACCAGAGACTTGTTAAGATAGAGACTGAGGTGGTAAAGATACAAGAAAAAAAGTGGTTGGAGAATTGGGAAAGGAGGAACGACGGAAAAAGGGAAGAAATCGGAAAGCTAGGTTTAGAAGAAACTGATGAAAATCAAGATTCAGTGGCGGTGTCTCTCACAACATCAGAACCAAAGATTTCACTGGTTGGGGAAAAAGAATTTGGGAGCAGAGATTAATCCTTTCTGTGAAGAAAGAGGTAAAAGACTGGAAAGGATTATTAGAGGAGGTGACGTCGAAACTTGGGATTCATCGAACTGTCATACTAATCCCATTGAACGATAGAAAAGTTGTAATGGATGTGGTGGGGGGGGGGAAATGATGGACTTCACCACTATAGGTTGTCAAGGCGACAATGTGCCCTTGGAGGCTCGCATCGCCCAACCGCAAAGCAGTTTTGCATATTGTGTAATAAATACTTTTATATTGTTATTTTTTGAGATTATAATTATAAAATAGACATTATTAAAGAAAAATATTCATTTTTTGTGTTTATAAACTAATATCTTTTTATTATTTTCTTATTTGTTAGGGTTTAATCAACACAAACAATGCTAACTGCTGTATTGAACCCTTGATGACTTCAAAATTTGAACCAATAAGTAAGGGAAGAACATAAAATTTTGTCTAATCTGAAGGGAAGGGAGATCCATCATATGGATGGCCGAACCATGCAGGAAGGCTGGGCGAAATTTAAAATTTTTTTTCTCCCTTCCGGGAATCCTATTCCCAGTTTTAGAAAAACTGCATTTTTTAAGGATCGTTCTTGAGACAAAATGGACCAGATCTGAACCAAAGATTAGGGAGAGAGGTACTCGATACGGAATCCACGCAAATGTTCCTCCCAATGTAGGTGTTCACGCCCAAAGAGAGCGCCAAGTCCGTCTTCCACTGAAGGTGACACAACTTAGGATGAGGCAGGATCAACAGGGAGGTTCTTCAACAAGAACCCCAATTCTTCAGCAAGAATCACGCCAAGGATGTGAGCACGGATTGAAGATTATTTCTTCTAGCAAGAAATAATATCAAGATCAAATCTTGGTCAGTCCAAGATGGAGATTGAATAGGGTATGTGGCGGCAAGAACAGAGGGAGAAAAGCAGAAAGAGAATGCTCACTACTGAAGAGAATTCGCCTGCCTATTTATAATCTTCTTTTGGATCAGCTTCCTAATCTAATTAGGAAAGAATTCCTTTGATTCAAATCTGTATTTGAATTTGGACTCTTAAATGGATAAGATTTATCTTATCCATCAACTAGTCCTATTCTGATTATAAACCCAATTCGCCTCCTTCTTATTTAATCTAATTAAATACCTAATTCGATGTGGGCTTTTAAGGTTCATTAAGCTTTCATACTCACTTCCTTTAACTGCTGGCTAACTTGGTTCTCTTTGTATGGCGTGGGACCCTAGCATTGATCTCCACAAAAGCCATATGGGTTCAGCCTAGCCTCTGTTACAAGGCCTGGCTGAATAAACCCTTGAACCCATCAATATGGGCTCTTAGTGGGCCCAACATCTACACTAGATGGTCCCTGAGTCCAGCCACCTTATGAAGGCTCAAGGACTATGGACTTATGTGAGATTAGCCCATCAAGTTTATTATCCCTAAATGGTCTTACGCTTAACCTCTCCGCCCTTAGTGATCAAACACTGCCCAACAAGAGAGGACCTCTCCCTCGGCTGCAATGTACAGTGTTGCACTCTCTACTCACATGGATCCCGGGAATTAAAACCTTTTGCAAACAATTTGAAACTGTTGGAAAGTAGAAGATTGACTCTCTGATTGATTCCCCATAATTTTAGGACTATCAGTTTAGGAAACATACATAAGTTAGTTTCCTAGAATCATGGGATATTAATTGGAGAATCCCACTGATATAGAAATTAGTTTTTTAGGAAAAGTTTGTTTCCTATTTTATCACCCTGTAAGTTAGCTCTGTAATTCTATATAAAGTTGTGTATATGGCTTTTAATCTATGTTCCATTTCCATTTATTCATCTCCGAGATTTTCCTCCTATCTCAGTGACGGAGACTACGAATTATGTCTCTGGAAATGTGGGAAATCACATAGGGTGCATGGAGACAACTGTTTTAGCTGCATAACCCCACCACCTTTCAGTGAAGGATCATATCCACTTATCCTATGAGCTTTCCCTTTGGCCTCTGTCAGACAAGGTTCATTGCCATTTTAGGTTAAATCTTTCAGTCCAGTGAGTGCTCACCCATCATATTCGTAAATGCCAAGGTACCGTAAGAGAGTCTTCCACTTTAGGATAGGCCCCTCCCACATCGGTCTATGATGCCCCTATCATCTTATGAAACATTCTAACAGATCCAACAGCAAATGGATAGCCCAATTTTATGGTGCGTTTCCTCATTATTGAAGGACCCATCTTCATGCTAAAGATGGAAGGCCTTTAGAGAGTTTATCATATGAATCTCCCTATCGCATGCACCCATATTTCAGGAGGGAACAAAATTATTACGCCCTAGTTTAATTTAGGACAAACCAAAGTGGCTCTCATTGACTTTCATAATGCCAGATTTCAATGGGCCCTAAACGGCTAGGGTTCCACACGATTCCTCTTGGGGAGGTGTGGAGCCCACGATGAAGGGAGGATCATCCAATGATCTTAAGGACACCATGTCAATGATGTGCATTCATCCATGGTGTGCGCAAGAGCCACTATCGTATCAGCATGGGCCAAGTACTTATTGGCCCATGAACGTTGCACATCACACATCCATACATCACATGCAGGGATAAAATTGATCCAATCAATTAATATCTGTAAAACCCATTATTAAAGCCCATAATAATTCATAATATTTCTGATTAATATTATCTAGGTATATGGGCTGAATTGCAAAGAGTAGTTCGGCCCATATAGCTTTTATGCAGTTAATGGGCTTAAGCATTTTTAACACATTAAAACTAGGTTTTACAGGTGTGGGCCGAATTAGATCTTGCAATTAAACATCAACTCCTGGACCCAAGAATGAAAAATTAGGGCTGAGAATAGCCCCCATCGAACCACAGATTCGGTCCAACCAGTTTGGTCCAATCTGGTTCGAATGGGTCTAGGGCTAGATTCAGTGTTCCTATCTTATCTGTTAGCTAGATTTAGTGTTCTTATCTTATTTGTTTCTATCTTATCTCTTAGCTAAATTCAGTGTTCCTATTAATTAGGCTAGGAAGTTTTCCTAAAGGACTCTTATCTTCTTGTAATCTTCTATTTAAAGGAGCAGAGATATTCAATAAAGCTATCGAAATTTTCAGTCAAGAAAGAGTAGAGGAGAGTTGGTGATCTCTTTAACAAATCACCATTAAGGCGCTAAAGATAGGTTCCTCGAGAAAAGGGAGAAACAAGGGAAAACAAGAAGTTTTCCCCGTTAACCGACCTGTGACTAGATCCTCTTTGCGGGCCCATAACAATTTGGTATCAGAGCAAGGCGTCATGGGTGACTTTGAGCAATTGAAGACGAGGGTTCATGATCTGGAGCACAAATTCGTGGAAAACAGCAAGGAGGTGCGCGAGATCAAGGACGACGTTCGAGAATTGAGGCGCTTGATGTAGTTATATTTTTCTAGCAAGGAAAAGAGTTCAGAAGGGGCTGCAACCACAGACGGCCACCGACCAGACATGGCAGAATCGTCCGGCGAGCAATAGGTCGTTGCCCAGGGAACCGCGGTCGTTCCCAAATACAACAGGCTGGAATTTCCTTCCTATAATGGAGCTGGAGATCCTTTGGGATGGCTGTACAGATGTGAGCAGTTCTTCCACAACCAACGGACAGAGGACAGGGACAAGGTAGGCTTAGCCGCATTCCACATGACTAAGGAGGTGTATCTCTGGTTTTATAAATTGGAGCAGGAGGAACCTGGGCTCAGTTGGACCCAATTCAAATCYTACTGCCWTCTCAGATTYGGGCCCCCATTAACAAGCAATCCATTAGGCGAACTAATCAACCTCAAACAGACTAGAACTGTGGCTAAGTATCAACGTCAGTTTTAGACCCTCCTTGCAAGAGCATCTTTAGTACGACCAGACCAACAGGTTGACATGTTCATCGCGGGTTAGTGGAAACTTTGAGGGTGGATGTGGAGATGCAAAATCCCCCCAATCTGGTTACTGCTATGAATTTGGCTCGCGCTTTTGAATGAAAATTGCAACTCAACCGCGGGAGTATCAGTATAGGGCGGCCACAAACAACATGGGCAGCCCCGAAACCACTTGGAATGACTCCATTTTCAGCAGCCAGCCGAGAATAGAAACCACAGACGAACAACAATTCCAAATTGGCATCCAGTGTGGGAAGCAGCGTTGTTGCACCCCCTATTAAGCGCTTGTCCAGGGATGAGATGGCAGAACGCAGGGCGAGGGGACAGTGCTTTAATTGTGATGAACTTTACTCAGCAGGGCATAAGTGCAAGAGACTTTTTTGCCTCCTAGTGAATGAACAAGAGGAAGATGAGGATGAACCCTCTTCATTGGAACCCGAGATTTCTCTCCACGCAATTACTGGAATAAAAACCTCTCAAACTATGCAATTGCAAGCGTGGGTAGCAGGGAAACCAATACTGATCCTTGTTGATTCAGGAAGCACACACAATTTTGTAAGTGAACAAGCTGCCCTCTAGTTGGAACTGCTAATGGAAATCAAACCGAGACTGCAGGTAGCCGTAGCAAACGGTGAAAGAGTACACAGCCCGGGCATCTGTAAGGGAGTCCAAATATAGGTCACTTCTGAATCCTTCTTTGCTGATTTGTTTGTGCTATCCTTGGATGGATTTGATGTAGTTCTTGGGGTGAAATGGTTGATCACTTTGGGTTCAATCCTATGGGATTTCAGTGCCCTAACGATGACCTTCCACTTGAACGGGAAGCAAGTCACTTGGCAGGGTAAAGTGGTGAAGGCTAAATACCCACAGGTTCATGTGCTCCAAGATGAAATGACACACGCAACAACCATGGAAAGGTTCATCGCTGATTTTTTAGATGTATTCCAAGAACCCAAAGGACTTCTTCCTTCCCGAGCTTGCGATCACCGGATCACTCTGGTGACGGGTTCAGAACCAGTTGTAGCAAGGTCATATCGCTACCCACACCTGCAGAAAGATGAGATAGAAAAGCAATGTGATGAAATGATGGAGCAGGGGATCATTCGCCTTAGCTGTTCTCCTTTTTCTTCGCCGGTCTTGTTGGTGGCAAATCGGGACTTGGAGATTGTGTTGACTACAGGGAGTTTAATAACCAGTTTGTCAAGGATAAATTCCCTATTCCCATTGTGGACGAGTTGTTGGATGAACTTCATGGTGCCCAGTATTTCACAAAACTAGATCTAAGATCGGGGTACTTTCAGGTTCGAATGGCTTCCGAAGACGTTGAGAAGACTGCCTTCCGAACTCATCATGGCCACTTTGAGTTTTTAGTTATGCCGTTTGGTCTCACAAATGCCCCATACTCATTTCAATCTTTAATGAATGAGGTATTTCAGTCCCACCTTCGCAAATTTGTTTTCGTATTCTTCGACGACATTTTGGTTTACAGTAAAACATGGATAGAACATGTGCATCATGTGAGGATTATTTTTGAGCTACTGGGCCAACACAAGCTCTTCCTTAAACGATCCAAGTGCTCCTTTGGAGAACGCTAGGTCCTTTACTTGGGTCATGTCATTAACGGCAAAGGTGTAATAGTGGACAATTCCAAAATTCAAGCGATCAAAGAATGGTCCAAGCCCAAATTCGCCAAGGCTCTACGCGGGTTCCTCGGTTTGACAGGATATTACCGCAAATTTGTATAGAATTATGGCATGACGGCTGCCCCATTAACCAACCTGTTGAGGAAGATTGCCTTTCATTGGGACAATGCAATTGACACGGCTTTTGCAAATTTAAAGAATGCCCTCTCCACCACTCCAGTTTTGCAATTACCGAACTTTGATCTTGAGTTTATAGTTGAGTGTGATGCATC